>JARHVA010001578.1:2110000-2702500 GCA_037957365.1 Torreya grandis
TCATAAAATAAATAAAAATAGACCATATATAGGGTTTCAAAACTCATTCATGTAATAAAAATCCTTAAAAATATAAACACAAGTACACCCAAAAGCTTGATACACTCCTACATAGAGGACACTAACACCAAAATAGGGACATTAACACCACATGGTATTACTATCCAATTAGGTTTCTACTATCCATGAGAGGTTTTAACAATTAAATTATATTTATGACACTAAGACTAATCCTTTCCTCATTTTTTAGCCTCAAAATCATTTATCTTAGTCATTTTCTAGCTAATTTTTTATTTGCATTATTTATTACTATTTTTAGAAAGTTTAAATTAATTTGATTCTATAATAAATCAATGGCTATATTTATTATGTAACATAATATTTACATGTGATAAATCATAAAAGGTTAAACATTTGGTGAACATGACTTACTTTGATCACATTATTTCAAAACCCTAGTGTGCCATTAGGGTTTCCCCTTATTATTTTCAGCATCTACTCATTTTTTAGTTTGTATCCTATCATCATGATCATCATTATGGATGCCATTTTATACTTTATGGTACAAAGTTTTGTGGTTTTATTAGCATGTTTATTACCCACCATTTGTATAAAAATGCACGTGTATGTCACTCCTCTCATGCATCATGTCATATCTAAGGTTATTTTATACATTGGTCCTCCCTCTTATGAGTCTCATTTTTATGAGGACCATTTCTACATGGCTTATTTTGAGTTACCTTTGGTTACTACTCAATAACAGAGGGCTCATTTTATGCCACTTCCACCTAGACTAGTTGTTTAACTTTACTCCCATCTACCTCTACTACTCGCCCTTAGTAAATAGTAGATCTCGTAAGTTGAGCTATTACTAGATAGAATAGGGTGCCTCCTTAGCTTATATAGGAACAACATAATAACACCATCCTTCCTCATCATTAACACACTATAATAAGATGTATATATTATCATAGAGCATTTGATATTTTGGATCAGTTGAAAAACACACTAGTTAAGATATCCATATTAGTATTTCTTCAATATGCAACTTTTTTTAAAGTTATTCTTTTTCAAACACTCAATCATACATCTTTGCCTTATGACACAAAACTAGATTATTTTGGATCTATCATGAATACTATCAATTAAATTGAGGATTTTATTTCTTTTTATAATGAGGATTTACCATCATACTTAGTCATTTCTCAGAATTTATTAGTTTTTATTCAATCACAAATCAATACCACCACTATTTAAATATTTCTAATTGATAGTGGTTAAAGAATTAATATATGCAACCTCACATATCTAAAGACTATGGGAGTTCATATAACATCCATTAAAAATACATATAATAATATCAAAGGTTTTGATGACATTCCTAGATAGACATTGGGTTCTATTACATTAGATATTATGGTAGGGCCAAAAACCCTACCTACATAGTTTTAAGTGATGCCTAATCATTTGCACTAAAACTTATTACTTGAGAGACCTTGGATATATGATATGGATGTTGTACCCTCTAATTTGAATAGATACATCAATTTTTTACATGATGGATACTTATACACTTTTCCAGTATATAATCAACCATTCAAATATTATAGACTCATCAAGCCTACTACCCTAAGTACATATTTAGATGGGACACCTCATGTTCTCATAGTTCCCACCTCACAAGATTCTAATCGAATAGATGCAAACATATGAGGTTGGGGAATCTAGTAATACTATTCTTACACCTATTCTAGATCTTCTTATAGCACAATTACCTTTACCCATGATGGATGAGGACCCTCCCATAGTACATATATCCCCAACTTGGGTGGAGGATGAGATTCTCATAGCATAGTTAACATTACTTGTTAACTCATAATAAGTATACATCCATAACTCTTATACAGATTCTCAATCTACCACATAGGATAATCCAACACTTATTAACATTGATGACTATTTATGTGGATTAATTTTCACACTAATGGGCCCAATAGAGTATAGAGATGATTTTAAGGTACTCATACCTTTGTATATATTGGAATCACCATTAGTTCATAATTGTATAACTATAGGATCCCCTACTTAGTTACAATCACTCGTAGATCCCTCCATTCATTTAGTATGTGTGGTTACATCTATGGATATAGACTTAGTTATATAGATTTAGGTAGGGACTTCACAAGATAGATTATACCAAATTATATAGATATTACTTGATAGAGGATTTATGGTATTACCCATAGTTCATCATAGATCTGTCAGTAGATTATCATAGTAGGAAGGTCAACCCTTTTTTCATTTTCATAAACTTACAGGACATGATACTAATATATGCTCAACATTACCGCATAAGTTGAATAAATTCAAGGCTCATGGCACTATTCAAATTATGCAACCTTCACATCCATAAATACAAGTGCCATAATAGAATCTTCATCGACACAGATACTCATGAAATGATTCATTAACTATCCAAATTTTTGTTATAAATAGATACATCCCCATAAAGCTACAGATGAGGATTGTGATCCTAATACTTACACTTTGGCATTTTTACAACATAGGCTATTAGGAATTGAGCTATATCATGCCATACATTGTTAAGATTTCATTGGATATATCACACTACCAATTTCATGTATCCCCAACATGGCCAACACATTATTATTTATCATGATCAGGGGTACTCATCTATAAGTTGCACTTGGTAGAACATGGTTATAGGTGATGGATGCCATAGTTGATCAATCAAATAGAGGTTTGACATTTATTCATGAGGGACACATGGTCTACATTTTACACGATGGAATAGATGAGAACCACATGTTTCATATAGATACTCTACAATCTAATGTGGTTTACCCTAGGACCACATGGGAAGCATCTTACATAATAGAGGAACACACTATTTAGATACATAGAATCCATACTATTTCCAAGGATAAGGCTCTACTAATATATACATGATGGTATGATGATCATGATGATGACTTATTTGAGTTTGAATAGATCTAATGTTTGACATTGGATGACCTCCTACCTAATCCACCATTTGATTATCCACATCCCATAGATGTGCTCTTGGGTCTATAGAGACATTAAAATTTTGTTGTACACTATCTCATTTATTTATAGTATTTACTTAGACTTACTTTCTTTATTTCTTAATCCTTTCTCATAGTTTCATTTTTCATGTTGTTTGTACATTGCTTAATCCAAAAATACATAAATAATACAATATTTCAAAAACACAAAAACATTGAAATGTTTTAATCAGAAAATATAAAATTATAGATTGTATGCATCATCGTGTTTACATATCTTATAATTTCCAAGTATTACATATGCTAAATATCTTAGTATGGTCAGTTTTATCATACACACATGCTTCACTTGTTCTTTTTGAGTGCTTCCAAATTATTATAGGAATCATATTCACTACACCAATCCATATTTTCTATTATCCACCCATTGGGGGTAACTTATACACAGTTTTGATTACCAAGATACATCTCTCTATACTTTACATCATAGTTTTAGCATTGTTATATCTTTATATTGATCATGCTATATTTACTCAAAAAAATTACCAGCTACTACTACTTTAGACTTGGTATATATACATCTTGGATCTTACATAGATTTGTATTACATGTTCATTTATACTTTCATTTATAGATTTATTAGTTTATAATTGATTGTATCTCTATATTTCTTCTATTCAATGGAATTCAAATATGTCATTTCTCTTTGGATATACGCCACTTATTTTCATAGTATTTATGCTTTGGACATATTCCTATTTTTTTGTGTGTGCTTTCTTTATTATTTATACAGATATTTGAACATGTCCTTCTATGTGGAACTAAGACAAATTGCTTGTTGTTTTTGTATTTGGACATTTCAACATGTCCTTGTATGTTACTTTCTCAAATTTAGTGACATTTGCCCATGTCCCTTGTATTATGTTCCCTTGGCCTGCTTTACATGCCTCATGTGTGTTGTATGTATGTTTTTTTGTATGCATCATGGCCATGACACTTGTCTCTTGCTTGTTCCACACTCCAATTTTATATGCCATGAGGGACCTCATACATCTCCCCTTTCTACTTGGGTATCATTATGGAATTCATGCCCCATACCCCTAGGTAGTTACTTAGTTATTACTCAAATTTGTTGTTACATACATTATTATATCTTCTTGGCAATTTTGTGAGTGATAGACATAACACACATAACACATTATAAACGTATGTTTAGTTTAGCTTGCATTATAATGTTATGCATGCACATTATATTAGATTATTATTTATATATCATATATGTTATGGGTAACACACATCTTGAAAATATTTTTTCTTCTAAGGATAGTTCTTACACAAGTTCAACAACTACCATTAAAAGAGGGGAAATTCATAGGGGTTTGTCATAGAGATCAAGCTCCCATAATGCACTCAGAGTATATTTTTTATCACACAAGATTAGATTACATAAATAAGACTCAGGTAAACATAGTGGAAAATAATGACATGGAGATCATTGTAATTACACAAAAATTAGAGAAGATGGACATTAGCACCCAAATTAGGACACTAGAACCACATGATGCTAATATCCAAGATTCCGCACTATTTTCTAATAGCCTTAACTTTAGAAAAATCTAGATTATCCATAAAAATTCAATAGGTATAATCTAAGTTTGCATAGGTCTAATTATAGATTTACTAGTTTAGCTCAGTTTTATACTATTTTAACTTTGATTCATACCAATTTGCTTAGATTAGGAGCATCATGTGCATCATGACCATTCCTATTTTTAGTTTAGATACTTAAATACAAATTATTACAACTCAATCTAGAATCCATATGCTCATATATCAAATTTGGGGGCATGTATGTGGTAAATTATTCCATTTACTCACTTACATATTGGTTGATCAAATAGAATTACAAATTCCATGTCATTATTTATGTTGTATACATCATACATCATATTCTAGGTTACACATTAGTTTCATGCCTTACTCCATCTATATTGGTTAGCATTCATGAGTGGCCTGGATCTGCCCAATATACCTAAGTGGTCACAGATCTAACATCTCCAGTCAAACATATCTAGTTACATCTCACAATTTTAATTTCAAATGCATCTAATACACATGTGTAGGAAATGATAGATTCATAGTCTACTTAAGTTCTTTAGTCACCTATATGAGAGGGTTACACACACTATCAATCTAATCCAAGCTATTCACATGTCACGATCCACTAAGTAGGTGTGGGAAATGATAGAGTCAAAATTAGATTGAGATATTAAGCCACCCACACATGAGTATTGAGTGATCCATCATCTCATTCCAATATATTCACCTATTTATCACTATTTATATGCACACACATAGGTTGTCACTAGGTTTATGCATTGGTTCACATGCCCAATGAGGTTTATTCATTCCTTTCCTCTCTCTTATCCCCTTACTCGATTTTGCTTAGTTTTGATTATTTACTTAGTTTTGTCTCTACTTTTTATATCTCTTAAGTAATAATTAATCTATGCATGTTTCACTTACAAGACACACATTAGATCATACTTCACATACTCAAATCTAGACTCATGAGTTTCACCTCTTATGTAAGTTAAGGTATGCTTATTTTTATTTTATCGTAGTCATTTTGCTTTGTTGTATTTATATAATAAATTAGGGGTAAATTTAATCACCTAAAAGTGACACTTGAGTGTTAAGACTTTTACTTGAGATCACCTATCCCTAGACATATCCTAGAGCCTATTTTCACACTTATTTAGCCTTAGTGTAAGCCACAAGAATCCTTAGTCATCCCTAAAGTATTCCTAGACCCTAATTATTGCATCTTTGACCTTTATACCTAGGGTTATACCACTTGGACACTAGCACCATGATAGGGATAGTAGCACCACATGGTGATAGTGTCCCAATATTGGATCATCTATCTTTTCCCTCCTTTTTTCACAAATGGATATCTTTTCAAATATTAGACCTCTTAGGGTCATCCTAGATCACTTTTAGCACCCACACAAGTACCAAAATAGTATATATACATGAATTTTATCCCTCTAACTAGTAAATGGAAATTTTATGCAAAACAAGAAGTGGATAATTAAGGTTGTCAATCCTTATTCTGCCCTACTTCTGCATAATACCATCTACATTATTCTTAAGCTCAAATTTCCAATCTCAAGCACATTCAAATCACTCAAGTCAACTATCATACTAGATTCACTTAAACTTCCACCAACACTTAGGTGGGTATAACTACATTGGGCTTGATCTCTCTTCAAATTATTGGTATGTAGGCAATTTTTATCATAGTGGGGTGTTAAGGATGTCCATCCTACCCCACTAATAAATATACTTTTCTACTTGTATCAACTAGATTCCCTATCAATGTGGATTATTATGTTTTTCTCACAAAATCAATATAAATAGACCATCTATAGGGTTTCATAACTCATGCACATAAGAATAGGCCTTATAGATCCAAACACAAGTACACTTAGAAGCTTAGGATAGTCTTTCACAAAGAACACTATCACTAAAATAAGGACACTAGTACCACATGGTGTTATTATCCAATTAGATAACTACTATTAAGGAGGGGTTTTGATAACTAGATCTTGTTTGTGACACTCAGAATAGTCCCTACCTTGGTTTTAAACCTTCAGATCATCTATCTCAGTCATTTTCTAGCTAAGTTCTTATTTACATTATTTATTGCTATTTTTAGAAAGATAAAATTAAGTTAATTTTGTGACAAATCAATGGCTATATTTATTGTGTATTTTTACACTAATTTACTATATTTAGCTCTTTAACAAACATAGGATATACATGCACTAATTCCTAAAAGTTTAAAACTAGGAAATTTAATTATATAGTTTAAAATATGGAAATTTCATCTCAATCGATGTAAACATCATTGTAAAACTTGGAATCACTTTCTATGAAAACATCATGTCACATGAATTTCTAATGCCATTGTATTATACAACATTGAATAAGATGAATTACTTTCATAAAATGTTGTGGAAAACTATGTGTGTTAAATGGATATTTTCCACAAATCACTTATATGGAGTGATTGAATGTAGGTCATAAGTAATTATCTTTTTTTTGAAGTGAAACTATAATAAGAAGTTCCTTAGTAACTTTAATGATACTTTATTTTTATTTTAGTGAATTACTAGTATAAGAATGTATACAGGAGAAACAAGAATTTACTTCTTGAATTTTAAGCCCATTATATTTTTCTTATTCTTCACTATAATTATATAAAGTTAAATTACTAACATTAAAATCTTCAACATCAGCATAACTATCATAGTAATTTCCTTCATTTTTAGAAGAATATTTCTCATCTAAATAATCATTTTTATTAGGCACATACAACTTGATTTTTCCATTGATTATCATAAGCATAAGGCATGGAATAATTAGAAAATAGGAAATCAAAATGGTGTGGGATATTAGTGGTTTTATATTGGTCACTCATTTTGAAATTTCCAAACCCCAATATAATAAGAAACACAAGCAAGAAACCCACCCCTAAGATAATAATCAACTCGAACAAGAGGAATTATAAAATCAATTATGAAAATCAAATTTAAATTAAAAAATATGAAATTATTAAGAAAGTATAAAACCATAAATGTGTGTGTGTGTGTGTGTGTGTGTGTGTGTGTGTGTGTGTGTGTGTGTGTGTGTGTGTGTGTGTGTGTGTAATATGAATTAAAAAGGGTTTAAATAAATAACCAACCATTCTAAGATAATGTTGAATTTTTTTTTTTAAAGAAATTATATGTTTTAAATTAAAAAACTATACATAAATGAAACCCATAAATTATTTTCAAAATAATAACCCCATTCATCCTCTAGATATAATTTACTAATAATAGTATATTATGAATTTTGGAATGCATAGATAATTTTTGTAAACAAAAAATAGGTTTTTAATCTAATAAATACAATTAGTGAAAACCTCCAAGTGTTATGAAAATAAATTTGTTTTGACTCAAATATCATCCAAACAAGGAACAACCCTAATAGATGAAACCCTAATAAGAGAATGGACATGAAAACACTAGGTAAAATAGGGAAAACATCAAATTTTCACCTATGCAACTAGAAAATAATAAGTTTGAAATTCAAACCCTAAGGCATAAATATAAAAATCCTAGAAAGAAAGATGAAAACCAAGGGTTTTTCCATTGTCTAGAAAATATAATGAGTTCACCAATATGTTTTATCTATTTTTGGATTAATGTGACCCTAATATCATAAAATTTATTGAATGATTAGTTTTCTTAAGATTTCATAATTATTAAATGAATATAATTGTAACTAGATAAATATAGTAACTTGTTATTTTTTTAAATATATTAAAGTTTTAACTACTTAGCTTGTTTATGGTGTAGGTAGGTCTATAATAGTGATATATTCATTTGAAATGAATTAAAATGGGCTTAATAATGCTTTAATCTTTATAAAAAAAAGAGTTTCACATATTGTAGATACCCATTTTTGGTACAAGCATAGTTCATAACATGTTATAGTTTTTTGTATGTGTAGACCTGTTGACCAAGAATTATATGTCTAGTGGTGCAATCTTGTATGGACCTCTTTGGGTCCACTCTATTTTGTTTGATTTCACCTTCCCCTTGGGCCAATATGTTTTTATTACACCTTTTATCCATCATGTCTTAGGGATCCTTTCTTGTTATTATGTAATTTTATGTTTTTAACCTCTAAACAACTGCATCTATGTTGGACACTTGCATCAACACACATTTACATCCATGATATTATTTTATATATCTTTCACATTCATTACCATTTGTTAGTCTCTTTTTTTTTCTATTTTTGGCTAGTTACGTGCCACTAGGTCCTAATTTGAAATTAAGAGGTCCCTATATATACAAAGGTTATAGTATTATTACACCACCTACAACTTTGATAAATCAAGTTCTAATTAGTAAATATTTTACATTACCAGCTATCAAATTGAACTACACTACTCAATTTAACATCTGAAGCACTCAAAAGATCACCATATTCTTGTATTATTTGTACCAAGGGTTACTATAGGAGAAAGTGCATATAGTTATATAGTTATAATTACACACATTCCTATAAGGGAGAACCCCATATAGGCCCCATTTGGAGTATTGGATATATAGGCAATACTTGTAAACAACTAGGGTTACTTTAGCTCATATGTTAACCCATTTTTACTAAGTTATAAGATTTCTAAGGTACAATGAATTAAAATTTTGTTCATTGGATGGATCTCAAACATAAGTAGATGTAATTTAAGGTATAGGGTAGTTATACATGTGCTAGTATAGGCTTGGTATAAACTTGGATCCATCCCTATATGTATTTTAGATAAGACACCTAAGTTAACATAATTATCTATTTTTAATGAAAGTGTCTCATGGAAAAAACAATAAAAACATATAATTAACAAGGTATAAACTTCTAATGTAGTCCTATGGCAAATTTTTATCAGTGGCATAACTCAAAACAAAATATCATACAAAATATGCTCTTTTTTATCCCTTAGTTACTTTGTACTTACTATATTTATTTTACATGTGTGAATGGGTAAATTATCTTAGATCTATTATACATCATTGAATTTTGAATATTACCTTATTACACTCAAACAAATTTTATTACTTACATGTTTATTCTATGGAATACAAAAAGCATAAAATACATACTAGGTGTTTAACCCTAAAATGAAATGGTGTGGGTATGTATTTCACTTTAAGCTTATGGTTAAGAATATAGAAATGAAATGGCATAATTGTGATAATCAAATCTATAGTAGGCCAATTAAATCCTAAACTTAGATCTAAGTATACACTAAATTTATTATGCTAAGATAGTCTAAATATGGAAAGTACAACTAGGCTAGATATATAAATGACAAAGAAGAGAAGTACATAATTTGTTCTCATGTTAATGTAATTTTGGATCTAGAACAAGATAAAAGTGTGTGGGAAGATAGTTATATAATAGTTGTCAAATTTTAGATCTGGTGTATTTAACTATTTATACATTTTCATCATCCTTGGATGGTTGTGTCAACACTATTGTCTAAGTCTGATGATAGAGTCATGTATAGAATATCTAATTAAATAGGATGTGACCACTTGGATGCTTATTGGTTTGGGTTTTCCTTCACTCTAGTGTATTCATATCTAGGTCATACATTATCACTCCTTATGAAATGATAAAACCCTAGTTTTCCATCTTTAATGTGACCTTAGGGAAAAATGGGTTAGTAGGCACACGATCGGTATTGAGATAACCCCAATAATCTTGTTATCAAAGGATGTTTTTTACATTTATAATATTCTAAATAGGTCCTTAGACTAATGTAGTTCTGCCTTACGTGTTTACGTATGTTTGAATCATGCAATGTGTGTAAAGCAAGTATAATAGTGATCTATCTTGTAACTTGGAAAATTAGGCTCTTGGGTTATTCCTTTAGTACTTCAGACATGTAAATGTGTATTTCTTATGACTTTTTTGGAAATAGGAATAAATAGGGAATCCTTGATCAATTGAATGCTCTTTGTTCTATTTTTAGGTTACATATAGGTGTTAGTCAGGTGAGGAATGAATGAGGGTTGATTTTATATTTATACCAATCCTATCAGGATATAACTCATATTAAATCAATTAGTACAACCATTAGGGTATTTTTAATTTAAAAATTAGATTACTTTAGGCCATTGGACACTTTTTTTAGGGTAGGATAGTAATTTCCATGCTACTCTCTATCTTGAATGTTAGTGTCTAAGGAGTAGCAAAATAGGTATAAGATATAAACTTACAGAGGTGTAAGATAATTACATTTTAAGCATTCTTGTCAAGATAAAATGTCTATTTCATCAATGTAATTCTAGTTAGACTAAGAGATATGCCAAGGGGTACAAGATAGATGTGAGGCTTATATAAGAAAGTCATGTGTAGAACTAAGAGGAATAGCCAAGGCTAGAGTTTCCTAAGTGTACAAGACTAAGGTGCTACATAATCACAAAATATCATCTACATTCCCACCCCCCACTTTAATCTAGTAATGAAATTTCTACTTTAAAGGAAATGAAAAAGTACATGGGTCTGTACGTAATCACCTTGTCTTTGCTTGAGTTGCATTTGAGTGTTTTATTGGTGACTAGCCTATGTGTCGATGTAACCATCTTGCCTATTGGTAAGTTATTTTATAAAATATATATCATTATAAAGCTCTAAAACTGATACTAAGATAAATATAGATATATATTTAAAGTTCATATAGCCAAAGAGATAGAAAAAGAAATAGACATTAGAAGGCACATGCCCCCAACTTTGGAGAAAAAGTGAGTTGCCACCTAGTAGTTGAGATTAGCTCAATCATGAAACCTAATGATACTTATAACCTAGTTAGGTTGGATGATCATGTCTAGCCTAAAAACTTGGCAATACTGAGTGATTGATCACCTCAACCATACCAAAATATGAACTAAATATTGTAGTAGATTGGCTCAATATGGTCTATAAAATTATGTGGGGTATCTGTACATCTAATGGTTTTATAATCTAAAACTAATTTTGATTCTGAGTTATTAGGTACATGTTGCATAACATTTGCACCTTAGATATGTCTCATGATGAAACTATGTATAAAAATGATACCAATGTACATAATATTACCATAACTATGAATTTAAATCATATAACCATGTGTTTTGCCAGTTCAGATAACTATGTACATGTGGAGGGCATGATTCCAAAGCATGCCCCTACTATATATGGAGAAATTTGAAAGTAATATAAGTACCACATACTGAATGAATTATGGATAACATGATTCTAAATTATTCCCCCATAACAATATAGAAACTAATATAAGTACCACATACTAAATGAATTATGGAGAACATGATTCCAAAGCATGCCCCTGCTATAATCTAGAAACTGGTATAAGTACCACATAATGAATTATGGTGAACATGCTTCCAAATCATGCCCCCACTATAAATTGGAAATTGATATAAGTACTAAATATTGAATGAATTGTGGAGAATATGCTTCCAAAGCATGCCCCTACTATAATATGGAAACTAATATAAGTACCACATACTGAATGAATTATGGAGAACATGCTTCCAAAGCATGTCCCCATTGAATCTAAGAATTATGCCAATTTTGGATACCATGCTTCTTAATCATTCCCCCATGAAAATGATCCCCTTTTAGGTGAGGTAAAAATTGGAACTAGGAATTACCTCACCTCAAAAGGGTAAGATAAATATAAAATATGTGAATGTAACCATGTAGCAGATCAAAGGAACATGTTTAGGTAAATGTATCATTAAATTTCATAAAACCAGTGTGATTAGATGTAGGCCTAAGATGCATGATAAATATCATGGTAAAATATAGATAGTAATAGTACAAGTTTACTAATCAAACAAGTACACACATAAGAGTACTAAAAATTAAGTCAACAAGCAATGGTCTAAAGAGATTGCAAACAAAGGGCATGGTCAAATTTTGCATAACCAAATGAACATGACTTATTCAAATGTCCATGAAATCAAGAATGATATATTTAAATACCCATAAAATAAATAATGACATATGAAAATGTCAATGAAATCATACATAGGCAAGGGGATGTAAGAAAAGGAGCATATTCAAATACTTAAACAAGCAAGATAAGGCAGTCAAAGAAGTGCATAAAGTAAAGAATAAGTAGCCAACATAAATATTTCATAGTGGCCCATGGATTTAATATGTTACAAAAATATGTTAAATGTATAGCATATGAAGTACCATGTGTAATATATAATCATGGATAATATGCATGTATAAATATAGAAGTAATATCAAACATGATAGTATAGAATGATCATCGAATCATATAACCTATGTATCAAGCTCAAAGAAGTGAATGCCCCCATTATCCATATGACATGAGTAAATAGAAAAACCAACATCCAAAATAGGAGTGTATCATGTATTTGTGTATGCCTTTATCACACCCAATGTAGAGTGTGGCATATATTTGTGTATGTAGGAGTAGTTGAGTATGTGGTTCCATCAATATGGAAGTAACATATTTATTCCAAGCAACTAGTAAGGTAGGTAAGTTCCAAAAAAAAATTATTTTTATTTTATTTATTTTTTCATATTTTTAGAAGTCTTTGGAGTGGTTATAATCAATTAGGTCCTCATCTTCAAAAGGTAGTGGATCACCTGAAAAGGATTTTATGATTTGTTTATATCAATGTAGTGTCAATAAACCTCAATGATTTTGTGTAATGGTTTACTTATAGCTAATGGTGTAACCAAATAATCATGTCCATCATGTTGGATGAAACATTTGTGTACCCATATTATCAAAATTTGGACACATGTTTGTAGCATCCAGTTTAGTATTCCACTCAACTTGCCAATTTTGTCCAAATTTTAGCTTTGAATGTGGTTCATGTTTAGTTATCCATATAGTTGAAACTTAGACACAAGTAATTGGTAATCAAATGTATCATCATAAATTAAGGTCTAATGGATAATATGTTACCTCACCAATATTGTGTTACAATAATGCTATAAAAGTTGTACCACAAATGTTATCCCACTTGTTTGGATCAAATTAGATATTATGAGAATATACCCCATCAATATAAGCAATAATAGTTAAATCTTCAAGCTTTTATCACTTTAAGGTATGTTTTTCATCTGAAATATAGGAAGGATTTGCCCTTTTTCCTATTATGGATGCATTATATATGCATCCTTCACTCTTATATTATTGGATAATGTTTTTCAATATTTCACATTGTTTTTTAGTATGGCCAATGATCTAATGATAATTATAGTATGGTAATCCCTTTTTGGGTATAAGTCTACTACTAAATCTATGTTGAGTAGAAGGTAAATAAATCATTTTATATTTAAGTAACAAAGATAATATTATATTGGTAATATCTTATCATGCCGTGATTTGTAAAGTTGCATGTGAAGGCTTTTGAGAAGTCCTCACATTATTTACATGATGCAATTACATTTGGCCCTTATAAGGTTGACTCAATTCTTTTAAATAAGATGGATGTATGGAATAATAGGAATTTACATACTTATCAATTAGTTAGTTTTCTATAGTTTCTTCAAGTGGGTTTAGTTTACATGTACCAAGACTCGTAGGTTTGAATAAGCTATGTGATAAGTGATCAAGTGGATCAAATTTTAAGTTTTGCATTTTTTCATCTATCATATCATAGGAAATACCATCATCATTATCATAATAATCTAAAATATGGCCATCATTTTACTCAGTATTGACTAATAAAGGGAGCTCAAATGTTGGGGGTTCTTGAAGTTTTTCTATCTCCTTTATTAATGGTTGTTTCTCCTTATGCATATATATGCACCTTAGATTTTAGTGCCTTATTTATTTTTATATGGAGATGAAATCACTATTATGATTGAGTCACCTATTTCATATGTATGTATATGATCAAAAGGTATGGATAGTTTAGGTGATATAGCCATAAGGATGCCTTCAATTTTAGAATGTATCATTTTACAAAATTTGAAAGGATCATCATCGATGGGCATGGATAATAAGTTCCCCTCATGCATGAATTTGATACATTGATGGAGTGTATATGGGATATCTTTTATTAAATGTATCCAAGGTCTAACCAAAAGTAAATTATAATGTAAATATTGAGACATGACTTGAAAAGTAATTGAAATCACTTTTGGTCCTAAGGTCATCCAATGTAATTTATCCAATTGGAGGGCTATGTGAATTTTCAACCCCTTTTATATGCATAATATTACTTTGGATAATAGTTTTTTTTATACACATGGTTATTAGGAATTGCATGCTACAAATGTTTAGGCTTGATCTATTATCAATTATCACTCTTTTGATACCTTTATTTTTTATTGTTACTTGTATGAACAAAGGCAAGTTTTGGTCAACAACATCTTTGGATGGTAAATTTGTTCATTCGAAGGTGACGAGTGTATCATTATTCTTAAGATATTATATAATATCTATCAAATAAGTAGGATCAATATTATTTAGGACTTTTTTTTCATGCAATGCTTCATATAAGATATGCTTATAAACATTAGATTGTTTTAAAAGCTCAAGGATTGAAATTTTAGCATGTGTATTGTTAAATTTGTCAATAATGTCATATCACTTGGATTTTATTATAATATTAGGTTTAGGTGGCACTTGTTGTGTATTAATAAGTGGAGTTATGGGCTAGGAAACCTTAATTCTTTGAGTAATAACAATGTGGATTGTAGAATCTAATATAATTTGTGGGTAAATAATGGATGTGGGATGGTAGTTGTCATTCGACTAAGATACAGGTAGGATAGAAGGTTGAGATCATACTTATTAGTGTCTACATATTGGCTCTATAACATTGTAAAATAAATTTTGAAAGGAGATTAGTTTTTATGTTTTCTTTAAAACCTTCTCATTATTGGTACATGTTTTCTTATAAGATTTTATAAGGCAAGTAATGTAGCAAACTAATTTAACAATTTTGAGAATATTGGGGTATTATTCCTAATTTAGTTAAAGGGTTAGAGCAGTAAAATCAGTAAATAAATAGATAATAATTAAGCTACCAATTTGTGTAAATTAATTGCAATTTAAACTTTTCTAAAAATAGTAATAAGGATAAGAAAAAAAAAATTATCTAGAAACTAATTGATCTAATTAAGATAGAGGTTGGAATTCACTATGCAGGACTAAGACACTATCACAAACTAATATCTAAACTTCATTTTGTGATTGGATAGTAGCACTAGAACTAGATAGTAGTGGCACCAATGTTATATTCCCCCTCTATCACTATTATCCTAAGGATCTAAGATTTTTGGGTTTTGTTCACTATATCTATGTGACCTTGTTTACAATGTTTTGGTAGCTAGAAGTATATATAGCTCCCTATAGAGTAGATTATTTATGCAAACCCTATCTTCTTTTATGCTTTGACCAATTTTGAGCATGAGAGGGGGTTAGTGTGTGTAATATGCACTAGACATACTTCACACCCTATGTGTGGGTACATTTCCTACATACTAATACTCTAAAGAGGGATTGAGCCATATATAGTTCTCCCACTTAATGTGCTTTATCCAATTATGTATATGAAAGTGTCAAATACTAAACTAGGTGTGCTTGAGGTGGTTAAGTACTAGTGTAGGGATTTGAATGAGCTTGTAAGTGTGTTCTTGATTAGTCTTGATTATATTCTTGTTTGTTTAGTGATATTTTTCAATGCTTTCCAAATGATCTTTGAATGGGATTTTTTTGGATCTATTGGTCATGGGTTGAATGTGCTCACATTAGGCTGACAAGGAGAAGGATGGGAACTAAAATAAATTAATCATTTGGGATAGAAATGGACCTGGACAATAGCACCAAAAGTAGATATGAGTGGCATCGATGTTATAGTCCAAGTGTGGCACTACTATCTTGAGCAAATGGGACTTAGGGGGTGGATTTATCAAGGTAAAAGGAGATTGGCTCAGCTAAGATCAAGTATAGAAGGATATGGATGATTGGAAATCAATGAAAAGATACCTATGAAGGTCATGAGAGCAAGAAAGAGGGACCTATTGGTTGGGTGTCATTAGCCATGCTCAAATTACCAATTTTTACATTTTATATGACTACATTTCCCCCACTTTATTCTAGTGATGCAGCAAAGTGAAATACTAGGATAAAGGAAAAATATAATTTGTACTTAAACTTACATATAAGGGTAAATCTCATGAGTCTATGTGATGATGGGTGTTCATAAAGAGAGCACATTGTGAAGTATTAATCTATAATAGAAAATAAAGAGTAGATTAGTTCTTACAAGATATGTTATATCTAAAATAAGAATGTACAAAAGTTAGGTAAGAGAGAGAGGAAGATAAATAAATGAATAAACCTTACTGAGTATGTGAACCAATATAAAACCTATTGTGATGTTGAGTGATATTGAGTGCTGTTAGATGTGTGGTGTACCAAGAGTAATATCATGAATGAAGCTAAGTGCTCAATTCCCTAAAAGTGGCTTAAGAATGCAAAAGTTGTCCCTTTGGCCTCATCATCACCCACTAAGTGAATCTAGGTGGTCTTGCATGTGTTGATTGATGTTTGGACTATGTGTCTAATCCCTCTACATAGGTGGCTCAAGAATACAAAGGCTAACTAGTCTTTTGACTCAATTATTTCCCCATAAAGTGAAGCTATGAACTGATACCAATATTAAATGTATGTCATATGAGATGGCTCCTAAATCCCATGAATGTACTATAATCTAAAAATATTGGCATGGATAGTTGAATGTATGATAGAAACCAGGCCACTCTTGGCCACTTCGAACTAGTGTACTAGGCTTGTATAAAATCCACTTAAGAACTTAGGAAGTTAGGCTAGTATTAAAGCCATTCCAAAATCATGCCAAAAAATTTTAGATAGAATAAGTCATGCAACTACTAAGAATTCCTGAGTAATGCTAAACTTGGAAAGAAAATAAAACAAATGTGTCATGCACATTACCCCTAATCACTGGTGTCTGAAACAAGGATTCTTATTTAGAAGTTATATCAATTTTCATATTTGAAACTATAAGTGATAGTTGTCATACCATATGATCTATCATACCATATGTGATGCCCTCTATATCTAGATTCTCTAAGTGAAAGTATACTAAAAACTACTAATTTTGAACTGGTCTGGTTGTACAAAACTATAGTTGAACCTAATTTTTTTTCTACTTCTAGAAAGTTTGGTTTTTCTATTATTTGGAAAAGAGCACCAAAAATGGACACTAGTGGCATTATAATGTTATCCAAGTTGGGTTCTATTTTCCATGGCCAAATTTGGTAACTATTCTAGATTTTTGGTAACTATTCTGACTATTTTTATGTTTGATTGTTGTTCTAGATGTTTTGAAAACTATTGTTTCAATTTTTATGAGTTATTATCTCTATGACAAAACCCTTATTTGTTTCCCCCTCTTCTAAGAGTATTAATAAATACCCCACAATGACTTCCCTCAAAATAAAAATCCCTACAATTGTGTTATGTTGTAAAGATACATGGTATATCAATGATAATCAACAAGATATCTCAAGATAAAGCTTGATTTTTATTGAGAGATTTTTAGATCAATATGGGTATGCCTATATGGATTTAATAATGTAATAGCATGTGCAATGTACTAAACTAGAAATGAAATTCTGGTTAGTTTTTAGTTGTTATTTGGAGGGATGGACCATGATGTCCATCATGGCATCCAAGAAAGCAATAAAAAATCATGATGTGAATCATGGCATTGAAAAAAATGAGAATCAAACAAACAACAAAAACATAAGGAAAGAATTAAGAAGCATATAAGGGTGGCCAAGGGGCTAAGAAAATAAGGTACATGGGCACATGTCACTCAAACTGAAAAACAAACATACAAGACATGTTCAAATGCCACATACACATATAATTGAAACAAGAAAAATTGATGTGGAATCCACAATCATATAAAGGAGTATGGGAAAAGGACATTGGTAAATGTCTTAAGTTACACACATGAATAGAATCAAAGGACATTGGCAAATGTCCTAAGGCACATACAAGAGATAAATAGGAACTGAGAAATACAAACAATCAAGCTATGCTAAGCAAGAAAAGAAACCATGCAAGGCACTAGAAGTGCAATAGCATCTAACTAATCAAAGAAAGAGGGAAAGTATTTAGGACATGTTAGTACAAGACTAGGTATATGCTAAAAAATACACAAGTTCTATATACTATTGAGTGTTGATAGAGTAATCTATATGAGCTAGTAAGTAATGCACATCAACATGAAAACTAGAGTGTGTGGTGTAGGAATTACATAACCTGGATGGTGTAGTCATGTAGAAGATACCCCCAATGGATATGTATATCCATATGTGTCTTGATGTAGAAGTAATATTCCCCCTCAATGGGTAGATTGAAGTAATCATAGAGTTGGAAGTCATTGCACACACTCAAAGATGATCAAGGGAAGCATGGTAATGTAGATGAATTGGCAAACAATAAGCATAGAACAGCAAATGTAAGTCTAGCATAGTATTATTAATGTAAAGCATTAATGGATAATATATATAGTAAAAATATTTTTAGTGTTTTTTATTGTTATTTTTATGTTTTTGTATTTTGAAATTTTGTTTCATTTTTGGATTTTTGATAGTTTTGAGCTTTGCACAATAAAACATAAGAAATTATGTAAAGGTAAGTAGGGAAAAGATGATCCTAACTGATGAGTCTCATGGGAGACTCCCTATCATGGTGTCTTGTATCAAGGAGAGGAATCATGTATGATCATGAAGCATGATGGAAATGCTGAGACTATGGCTCTGAAAGTTGTATATGTTGTAAATTCTATAAAATATCTAAAGTAGAAACCAATTATGGGGTCCCCCTATAACTTTGAGAATTTGATGCAATTATAGGTCTCTTAAGGACCCATCTGGTAGTAGAAGCTCTTTGAATATGTGTTATATGAGTAAATGCATGAAATCTCAATGATACTACTCTAGGTGTGAACAATGTAGTTAGAAGATGTCTAGAATCTTGAAGCTTTGGAGGTGTATGAACTCTTTGTGTTGGTGATGAGTGCCTCAATTATGTCTAAATCAGAATTGGAGGAGGAACTCTAACTAGTGGAGAAACTAGAAATTGAGGTTAAACTAAAACTAGTGATTCTTCTATAGAATATGGATTTGAAGTGGGGAGTGGTAACTCATATAGAACTCTACCAACTATAATAAATTGATTAGTGTGAATTAATTTCACACATCTATGAATTGTAGAAGGTACTGTTTGAAGTTTTTAAATCCATGGTCGACCAAGTAACATATTGAAAACTCCTACATTGGGAACAATAGTGAATAGTGTGGCCACATGTGTTAGACCCAGATATAGAGGAATTACAATCTCACCTAATGAACTTTGTATATGCCCATTGAATCAGTTGATAATTGTGTCTATCAATGTAATATCCTACTTTGAATATCCCAAATGTTATAATAATGTCATAGTGTACATGTTCATGTTAGATCCATTATTTATGAGAATACTATTATAGGATGATTATGAGTGTGAGATCTAATAAAGAGTGCATGATAATCCCTATCATTCTAAACAATCT
This sequence comes from Torreya grandis, assembly GCA_037957365.1. Lineage (NCBI taxonomy): Eukaryota > Viridiplantae > Streptophyta > Pinopsida > Cupressales > Taxaceae > Torreya > Torreya grandis. The sequence goes on from JARHVA010001578.1 coordinate 2,130,255, forward strand.
CCTATCTTGAGAAGGAGATGGAAGGTCTAGTTGGAACTCTAGAATTGTATAAACCAATCATGTTTCTCAAAGGATATGTCTCAACTAAAGGTGCCCTGTATGTATATAGTGGGATATGTGCATGATATGCATGATGAACCCCTGATGTATCCCCTATCTCCTATTTGGAATGCTATGGAAAAGGATTTGAAAAGATTTTTAGTGCTTTATCATGTGTTGGTTTGGCCTAAGGAGGCTCAACTAAAGTGCTAAGATCAGTATGATTTCCATCTATTAAATCCTATATCTTGTGTCTCAAACTAACGCATTTATTTATTATAAGGCCTAGTGCCCTATGAAACTCACAAAATGCATGTTGATATATCCTCATGGAAGAGGTTTTGTTGGGTCAACTTCTTGAATAGGAGGAAGAGATATGATGTTACATTCTAATAGCTATTGTAAAACTCTGGTTGAAGAAACTGGTAGATTGGTAAAGGTTCATCAAGGAGGTGCTAAAAACCACTTATTAAGGGGACTTAAAATTTGCATTAACTATAGGTTGATTCTAACTCTTGTTATCATTAACCTTTAATTTATATGGGACTTTACTATTACTTTTATTTATTGTGTCTGAGATACTTGTGTATATTGAAATTAACTTGACTTATCTTTCCTTTAGCGTGTGACATAATTCAATGAAGGAAGAGAATATTTTGAAGATTATTGATTCATGAAAAGCTAGTAGAAGACTCTATTTGCAGATATATTATAACTCTTGATCAGCCATGGGAGTCATCTTAGCCAAAAGAGTCTTATAATAGAGAACATAATTTGTGAGATGCTCATTTGACCTTTGTTTATGTTATGCAACTTGAGTATATGAAACCTTATCACCAATGTTAATGTTGAAATGAGCTAGGAACATGTTAGCTAAAGTATTGAATGCATTGATTGCTAATTTGGTAGACTATAGAACCATTGTAAAGCATAATCCTTTAGGCTTCATGTAAAAAACTTGGTAAGTAGTCAGTCATTAGGTACATAGTCGTGGCATGTTGCATGAAAGGCTCTCAAATGTGTCTCTAGATCACCCTTGCCATCATATAGAGTAAGATTGGGTTGAACAAAAAAAATTGGCAAGGGTGTCGAATCAATGTGATGTGTTAATGGTTTATGTAGAAGAGTAAAAGAATCCAAATGATTTAATAATTTTTGGAATATTGGAGTATTATTCCTAATTTAGTTAAAGGGTCTGAGTAGTAAAATTAGAAAATAAATAGACAGTAATTAAACTACTAATTTGTGTAAATTAATTTTAATTTGAAATTTTCTAAAAATAAAAATAAGGAGAAGAAAAAAACTTAGTTGGAAACTAATTGATCAACTGAGACAGAGGCTAGAATTCACTATGCAGGATTGAGACACTATCACAAACTAAGACCAGAACTTCATTTTGTGATTGGATAGGAGCATCAAAACTAGATAGTAGTGGCACTAGCACTATAGTCCACCTCTTTCACTATTGTCCTAAGGATCTAAGCTTTCTAGGTTTTGTTTGTAATATCTATGTGACCCTGTCTTTGATGTTTCTATAGTTGGAAGTCTATATAGCTCCTTGTAGAGTAGATTATTTCTTCAAACCCTATCTTCCTTTGTATTTTGACCAATTTTGAGCAAGAGGGAGGGTTAGTGTGTTTAATATGCATTGGGCATGCTTCACACCCCATGTGTGGGAATGCTACCTATATACTAATACTTTGAAAAGGGATCAAGCCATATGTAATTCTCCCACTTGATGTGCTTTGTGAAATTATATATAGGAAAGTGTAGAATGTTAAACTAGATGTGCTTGAGATGGCTAGGGATGGGTGTAGGGATTTGACTGAGCTTGTATTTGTGTTGGTTGGCTATATGCAAAGAATAGGAAATATTACTTGTGTAGTCTTACTTGTATTATTACTTGCTTAGTGATATTTGCCAATGTTTTCCAAATGATCTTTCAATGGGCTTTTATAGGGATCTATTGGTCATGGGTTGAATGTACTTGTGTTAGGCTAAAAAGGAGAAGGATGGGGAACCAGAATAAATTGATCATTAGGGCTAGAAATGGACCTCGATAATAGCACCAAAAGTAAATAAGAGTGGTACCAGTGCTATAGTCTAAGTGTGTTACTATCTTGAGTAGATGGGACCTGGGGGATGGATCTATCATGGAAAAAGGGTTCTTTCTCAACTAGGATAAAGTTTGGAAAGCTACAGATGACTGGGAATCAGTGAAAATATACTTATGAGGGTCATAAGAGCAAGTAAGAGGGACCTATGTGTTGGGTGTCATTAACCATGCTCAAATTACCAATTTTTGCATTTTATATGACTACACAAACTAGAACTATGACATATTGAAATTTAAAATGGATAATTGATGTATCCATGTTGCACATATTTTAGGATAATTAGGGATAAAAAACATAAAAACTAGTAAACCCTAAGTGAGTTAGTGTTTCACATATTTCTCTTTTGAATTATTTTATATTTTTAATAATTAATGAAGTTCCTCTCAATTTGTAGATATATTTCTAGTGAGTGCTTGATATATTATTACTAGTTAGGTAAATTATTAGGCTTGATATGTTTATATATCTAACTATTTGGGTAATTTCCTTTGAACCAACATGAAAAACATATGGATTGACCCTTTTGAACAATTTAAATTTTGGCAACTATTAATCAAAGGATGTGTAAACATGTCCGTCCTAAGTGGACAAGTCCATGGTGATGACATTGTCTTAGGAGTGCAAACTTGTCCAAGAGATGGAAATGGTGATTTGGGATCATGGATAAAGTATAATAATTATTTTTGTCAATCTAAGCAAATAATAAGAATATCTTATGTAATAATAACATAAATTGGAAAGGTTAAGCCCATATAAGAGTAAATATATATGAGGAATGGTTATGCCTTAGTAGTACTTATAGTCACATGTATTATACATAATTTATACTGGTATGGTAATATCTATAAGTTTTGGCATAAAATATAACCCCAAAAAATTATTCAAGGAATGAAAAATTCAAGTTAAAAATAGATGCACTTTTTAATGTTATAATCAGAGGGGATTTATATAAATAATAATTTAATGGACATTTACTTTCATGTCGTAGATGTGAGGAGGTTTAGATAACTCTAAAAGAGGTAAAAAATAGAGAATGCATTTGACATTTAAATGGAAAATAAATGTCTTATAAATTATTAACGATGCATTACTATTGGCCAACAATAGAACAGTAATGTCAATAACATGAAATTTTATGCAAAAAAATGTTAGCGACAAAGAAATTTTAATCTCATTCCTTCACAAGAATTAAAAACTATTATATTTCCATAGCCTTACTCTCTTTAGAATTATAATTGATACAAAATATAAATCCAATATATCATAGGGTCATAGTTTCATTATTAAAGCTATAGAATATTTTATAAAATGGTTCAAGGTGATATAACTACATTCAACTACAGAGGAGGATATGTCCATGATTTTAATGATAAATATCATTTTTTAATTTGATCTTCCATCAAAGATCATAATAGATAGTGGCTCATAGTTCAATAATAATATTTGTAAGAAATTTTGTGTTAAATATAAGATTCATCATACATTTTCCACTCTTTATTATCTATAAATGATTGTATGATAAAAATAATGAATAAGACAATTACTAAAATATTATTTAAAATAATTACAAAGCATGGTGAAGATTAGAATAATCAGATCACATGTGCTTTATGGGCCTTTTACACAAGTATTCATAAACCCATAGGGGCTACTCCTTATTCTTTGGTCTATGAAATAAAATTTGTATTACCTTTATAAATATAAATACACACCTTTCATGTTTCTATAAAATAGATTATTAAAGACAATGAGTATCATAAAATAAAATTGCAAGAACAATAAATTATGGATGATGTTTTACCTTATGTTTTATTAATGTGTCTAAAAAAGATAGAAATTTTGATTATTCAAATTGTTTAAGATAAGCCTAATTTTTTAAAATTTTAAATACTAAAAGCTAATGTTTATTACACTTTACTATTTATGGAAAGTACTAATAAGAGTAGGGTACTTATCTTGTTACAAATATGTTATGATATAAAACTATGTGCAAGTGGAAAAGATGATTGAAACTAGAACTAGGGTTGCTTAGCTTTAGAAATTGATTGTCTTCACAATGTGGATGAATTTGTTATAAACTAGATGCATGCACCAAATATAAGCATTTGAATCCTGATAGAAATGTTCTGATAATCTCTACTTGATTACTTTATCATAGATCACTATGCCTACTTATAAATCATTATTCTATGTAATATCAAAAGCTTAATGTGTATGTAATTATAGAAAACCTTTTACCTTCACTGTGAAACCCTAAATCTAGCTTAACACTAGGTTTGGGCTTACAAGATGGGAATAAATAAGGATTGAGCTTACCCTAACTAGACCCCATTGAGTGGTTGATAATTTCCTACATTTATAATATTCTTAAGGTGTCACATCCTCAAAAATTCAAACTTCAAAATTTCAAACAATTAAGGTTATGAATACCAATATCCACATGATCTTGAATAAATCTCTTAAGCATTCCTCTCAAGTTTTCCATCTTAGGACATTTCATAGAAATTTTAACCATGAAACTAGGCTTAAAATAACCTAGGCTAGCCACTAAGGCACACTTAACAATAAAAATAACTCTTAATGCATCAAAATAAATGTTTCTAAGGCCCAAGTTATACTTTTTTTTTAAATGTAAAGTTATGAAGCTATATGCTAATCATATTCTCATAGTATAAACAAAGATTAATTCAAGTGAGATATAGGTACACATGAATATTCATTTCATTGTATGCCAAAAATTGTAGACCAACTAAACTCAACAAACATCCCTTAATAGATATTTCTTTACATAATATATTTATGACATACCTTTCTTAACAAGCAAGTAAATTGGCTCAAAGTAATTTTATACAGATTCATGCATAAATTAATTTCTTCTAAAAGACTAATTTCATTGAATGGTTATGTATAAACTAACACAAAGTGTTTATCCTAGAATAAATGAATTCATAAACTATAATGGCATCCCTTAAATAACTCATACTCATGTAAAACACAAGTTCCTTATATTCATGAAAATATCAAGACTAAGATCTATAAATTTGATCAATAAATGTTAGATAATATAATAATGCAATAAGCAATAACCTTATTTAATCATGTAACAAATTAGATATTTTACATTCAAGTACATTAAGATATCTTCCAAATAAGATTTAAAATTTACTCTTAATGCACATCAATTTAAAGTGTGGATAAAACATATTACACTTTAGGTTTGAACATATACCATGATCATCACTAACTCTTACAATTTTCATTAATGTTACACAGGCTCCCATAAGGCATATTAGCATTATGTCAAAACATGGATGAAGTCTCTTATGATTTTTGATTAACACACATTAATTGGATAAAGGATGGGAAACTTTACTTTCAATTTGAGATAAAGAGAATATTAACACTTTAAAAAAGTTTAATGCATCAGTTATACTTAAAGAGTGAATGATTTCAATTATTCAAATAACATATACTCAAGATAAGAGTAATGTCTAGGTGAAAATGAGAAAAAAATTATTGAGAATACTTTTTCTAATAAAAATTGCATTAAAGAATAATATTATTTAGAACTAATGAGCATGAGCATGGCAATTTTAAATGTCACAACCCTATCCATGATTGTAGAAAGTTATTATTCAATTTTATTTAGTATTATTTAATTTAGCTCATTACATCATATTTTTAGTAATGTTTTTTGGTGTTTGATCCTGTCATTTTCCCTTGGAGAAAATTTGTAACGTGTCTAGGTTTCCCTAGTGATATTTCAACCTTACCCTTCATTGTGTTGGCCCTACACAGCAAACATGAAAAGATTAGTTATGGAAAAAAATTGATCTAGTAAGTTGATGGATATATGTGACCTTGAAACCCTCTTTTAAAACTATTATTTGAGGAGATTCTAGAACCCAAGGACTAGGAATAAATTTTTGAAAATGACCTTTGAGAATGTTGACGATTGATCCAACGAAAATAGAAAAGGGATGTATGTGAGCAACTAATGGAACACCAGTAGTGACACTTCAATGATCTAAAGTTGTAAGGTGAAATATATGTTTATATGTTAGGGGAGTGACTATTTAGTTTCTAGGTTTTCATCCTACCTTGGTAGCTTTGAAAGAAAGGACAAGGAAATTATGGCACACCAAAGGTGAGTTCTAAATTTTAGTTTACCTAAATGAATATTTTCTAATTTTTTTGCCTTGGTAGAAGATATAGAATTTATTTTTCAAGGTGGGCTATGGTTTTTTGGTCAATTAGGACTTTTTATGAAACCCTGGCATCCCATGTTCAAATCAGATGAACTTCCTTTTGTTGCCTTGGTCTGGGTCTAGTTATTTGGACTCCCTATTGAATATTAGAATAATAATGTTTTCATGGCAATTAGTAACACATTAGGTACTTTCATGATGATGGTTTATTCCAAATTATATGTTGAGAAAATGATTTATATCTGCATTAGTGTCTTGTAGGACCTTAATAAACCATTTCCAATAAAAAAAATTATCTATAAATCAAGGATGATCATTAAGACTAGGTGGTGGGTTATGAGAATATACCTTTTAGATGTTGTATTTGCCATGAATGTAGTCATTTTCAATTGGACTAGGAGGTGGATTATGAGAATATACCTTTTAGATGTTGTATTTGCCATGAATATAGTTATTTAATGAAATATTTCCCACCTAAATTTTTAGAGGGTCCAACAGAACATCAACCTCAAGATGATTTTATTTCACCACAAGAAAAATAATAATGAGGAAAAATGTTTAAGAGAAACAGAATGTCTGGGATACTAATAGATTTGCTAGTCTTCAGTCAGGTAATGAATATAAAGAAATCAAGGATCTTATGAAATCTTAGATTCTATAGACGCAAATGGAGGAATCACCTAATCAGATTATAGTGTATCAATCCCCATAAAATTGGGAGGAAAATAAGGCTGTAATGAAAATCTATCATCAAAAAATGATGTTTCAAGATTAACTTGAGAATCAGAATCAGCAGGCTTTAGGGGATGAAAAAAGGAAAAAACATTGTTATTGTTGGGTTTATGATCCAAACTTAGATTTATTATTTAGTCTTTATTTTTTTATGTTTTAGTTGTTTGATGGGTTGATTACCTGTGAGTTGGTTTTCTTTAACCAACTTCCTATAATCTTTTCAAATGCTTACTATTGTACAAAAATAAATATTGAATTTCCCAAATATATTTCTACATTATTCCTCTATTTATCTTGGTTATCAATGGTATTAGAGTCATGGTAAGAAATTTGTGAAGAAGGATAAAAAAAATTTAAAATTTTTGCATCCCTAAAAAATTGAAGAGGATTAAAAAAATTGTATAGCTATTTTGAAAGAAGAGAATATCAAATTTTATTTTTTAAGACCATAGTATTATTTTTGTAGTTTTCAATGCATCCACGATATCTATTTTAGCTTTTATGCCTCTTCTTGTACCTATTATATCTCCACATTCCACATTTGATATCTCTTCTCAACAAAAGATAAAAATGTAGCGGCATAAGATTCATTCATAAATACCTATGATCTACTACATACATAAAGGTGTGGCATTAAAATCTACACCAGCTTTGGGTGGAAGAAGTCATACTATGGCTTAAGAGCATAATTTCCAAAATATTTCAACATCATAAATATGGCACAATAGAGGTTTGGTATAACATATCCTTTAAAATTCCATCAAAATCAAAGCAAATAAGGGTGAATTTAGTCTCAAGTGGTGGTGGTGAAGAGTATACACCAATTACTTTGACATGTATGGTGTACCTGAATGATGGTATCCCCAACCAATTTCAAATTAAAATTGATCTACTAGAGCATCATCCTGCCTTCTATGGGTAAGTAAATTTAGTAAAAGATTTGTTTTTACATGTAGTAATTTATTTTATTTTATTTGAACAATAAGAAAAATACAAAGTTTAAATAACATATCTTCCATATTTATTTCAAAAATAATTATAGAGCAATTGGTGTAAGATGTTTTGTGAAACTTTGGAATTTAAAATGGTCTAGGGTTCAAAACCCATCGATGTATTTTTTATCAAAATTTATTTTTTTATCTTTTTTTTTTATAAATGGAGTTATAAGGATAAAACAAGAAATAAAAGGATAAGTTTTATTGGAGAAATAAGGGTGTAATAAGATTTATAAGGTGTAATCTTTTTTTACAAGTCCCAAGAATCTCTTGTAATCAGAAGCTATTTTAAAGGTAAAGGCAAAACCTTGATAGCATTCCTTATTTTTTGATTTCATACCATGGATAAAATTATGAGCTTAATTTCTGAAAATGGACACTTAACTCCTAAAAATTACAAGGAATGGTCAACAAACATAGAAAATACATTAATCTTCAATTACTTGTGGGAAGTAGTTGACAAACAACCAACATTACCCACTGATGCCATAAAGATTACAGAATTTCATAAACATGACATTCGTGCCCTTGCTTTATTAAAATCAACTTGTAGTGCACAAGCTATAATTCACATAGAGGCCATCAAGTCTGATGCTTGGAAAGCATGGAAAGCTATAAAAGACTTATATGGTAAACAACCTAGCTACAATAAACTAATAGATGATGAAGATATTTCAGAATATGTGTCATGAATTAAGAATTTGAAACAAGAATATGGCACTCTTGATAGGAAAATTGATGGTGAAATGCTTATTTCTATTTTTTTGAGTGGCCTTATCCCTAGTTATAGGAAATTTCTAAAAATGTTACAGCTTAGTGATAAGATTAATAAATTTACTCTTGATTCCATTTGTGAGTTACTCATTCAACATGAGCAATAATTTGTAAAGAAGAAATAAAAACCTACTGAAGAGGCCTACTATACCAAAATAGGTAATCCATTATATGAAAACAATAGAAAACATTCTTTGAAGCACCTTCAGAGATAGAAATAATATCTGAGACATACTTCTAGACATAAGCATCATTCTAGACATAGGGATCATTCTATTTCTTTAAAGCATAAACATCATTCTAGTTCTATGAAGCATAGACATCACTCTAGTTCTCATAATCATGATTATCACCACAAACATTCATATGGACACAAGCACAAGCATAGGCATTGTTCTTCATATGGCTATTCTTCATCTAGTTCTAGTGGATGTGAGAAAATATGACATAATTATAATGGCATAGGACACATCTCTATAGAGTGCCCCATAAAATTAGGTCCTATCAACATTGGCAAAAGGTAGAAGCAAACATTGTTGCTCACTCTAGTCACTTTGATCATTCTTCTAGTTCCTCTTTTGGATATTCTTCTACATATTCTTTTGATTTATGGGATGATTGTGAATTTTTTTGCTCTGTAGTTGATGACTACATATTCTAAGATGGTAACACACCTATCTTATGTGAACTACTAGGCTCAAGATTGGGATTTGATATAATAGCATTATTTGTCTTGTGTCCTTTGCTTTTACAGATCTAGTGTTGATATGATCTTTAATGTGGATAATTTTAGTGGTTTTTACTTGGTTTATTTATTATAAAACTTCTCACCTCTCATCTAATAGGGGAGAAAATATTTCATATTGTCTTTTGATCAATCATCAGTGGTTGTGGTATGAGTCATCATTGAGTTGTTGGCATTATTAGTGTTGAGAAAATGCCTACAGAAGATGTTAGCAATTATAAGTCATCAATTTAAGATGTGCCATATATAGTACTAGGTTAATCACTTATCAGATGTATTATATGTGAGGATTGATGTAGTTAGATATGAAATGATATTTTTCTACTTTAGTGTGGGGATGATCAGGGTGTTGATCAATCTAGGATGCATAGTATACTAGTTACAATTACAACAGAGTCTATTTGAATGACTCATAGTTCACTACTTCAATCTTTTTATACCTCTTTAGATCAAGGGGGAGTTTGTTGGGTTTATGATCTAAACTTAAATTTATTATTTAGTCTTTATTTTTTTATGTTTTAGTTGGTTGATTGGTTGGTTACCCATGAGTTAGTTTTCTTTAACCAACTTCCCATAAGCTTTTTAAATGCTTACTATTATACAAATATAACTATTGAATTTCTTAAATACATTTCTACATTATTCCTCCATTTATCCTAACTATCATTTATAAATGTATAATCATATAAAGGAGGATCAATAATATCAACCCTTAGGAATATCTTAGGATAAAAAGTAAAAAACTAAAAAATGGGCACTAATAAAAAGGTTGGTTACAGGTTTAATCATAATAATCTCCAAAAAGAAGGCCATAAATTGAGTCAAATAAGGATAGTAAGGGACTTGTCCCAATTATTCAACTAACCCTCACAATGAATGTGATTACATGGAATATAAGAGGGTTGAAAGGCATCCCTTCTAAAATAATGTAAATAAAAAGAATGATTCAAACTCATCATCCTCTTATGGTACTTCTTCAAGAATCTAAAGCCTCGATAGAGCTTACAATGGTCATAGCATAAATAATATGGCCCAAGGCCCAAAGTCTCTCAAGGAACATCAAGAGGAGTTTTGATTATTTATAATTCAAAATTCATTATAGTGTTAAGTTAATGTGGTAATAAAGGTGTTTTTTCGATGCATGTGTACTCTAAGATGGATGTCCAACAATTTTTACTCATAAATGTCTATGTACCACTTTATCAAAAGATAAAATGGAAAAATTTCATTATATAGAAGCTTTGACATAATCTTATCCTAATGTCTTAGTTATCCTTGAAGGATATTTCAATACCATTCTTAACTTACAATAAAAATAGGGAGGAACCTCACAACTAGATTCTAACTCAGCCAATATGGCTAGATTATTAAAATCTCTATAATGGGTAGATGTTCTAACTGATAATGGTATAATGACATGGTCTAATAGAAGGTAGGGATCAGATTATATCCTATAATATCTAAATATTGGTGGATAAATAAATATATTCCTATATTTTGCATCCTAAACAACCTTAGATCTGACCATTGACCAGTATGTTTGGAGATAGATAAATTTGCTCCTTGTCATGCACCTTTATGATTTCAATTAATGTGGATTAAACATGAAACTATAGGACAAATCATAAAATAGTGGTGGTTTAAAGGAAATTCAAATAATGGGACACAAATTTTTTGCTTTTCCAAATGATTGTAGCACCTAAAAGTTAAATAAAAAATGGAATTAGACAGAGTTTGAAGACATCAAGGAAAAAAGAAGTAATTACTAGAGAAGATATAATAACTAAATACTATTATTAGTACTTATAGATGTACTCATTATATTTCAAGAGAGGAGATTCATTTTAAAACCAACCTCCATTAGTAGGAGATAAGAGAAGAAATTATGTGGAGGCAAAATCTAGAGTTCAATGGTTAAAAGAAGGTGATAAAAATTTTGCCTTCTTTCATAAATCACTATTGAATAGGTGAGTATATAATCACATAATCTCTCTTTCTAAGTATGATGGGATGAAAGAGTATTCCTTGAAAGGTATTCAACAAATTGTATAATAGTTTTGCTAATAGATTTTTACTGCTCAATCTCTAGATTTATCAAATCAATAAATAGTGCTACAGATCTTGCCACATCTTATCATAGATCAAGATAATGAGAAACTTACTAATCTAATCATGGAAAAGGAATTTCATAAAGTGGTGTTTGGAATTAAAAGGTTAAAACTCTAGGACTAGATGGTTTCCTCATTGAATTTCATCAAACATTTTGGGACATCTTCAAGAAGGATCTTCTCAAGGTGGTGGAAGAGGAAAGGATAGAAAAAACTATGTTGAAAGAAATCAATAATACATTCATAGCTCTTTTTCCTAAATTTATTGAAGTGGAAGACATTTCATGTTTTATACCTATAACTTTAAATAATTTTCTTTATAAAATAATCACTAAATTCATGGCAAAAAGGCTAAAACCTCTTCTTGGTAAGATTTTATCTCCTAAATAAGGAAGATTTATTTTAGGATGTCAAATTCACAATGAAATTGTTTTATCCTAAGAATCTTTACATTATATGGATATTCAAAAATATCCTTCAATGTTTATCAATCTTTCTTTATCCAAAGCTTATGATCGAGTTCAATGGGATTTTCTTTTTCAATTTTTGGGTCAGTTTGGTTTCTCAAGAGAATGGATTGATTGGGGAAGAGCATGTTTATCTTTAGTCTCTTTTTCTATTTTGGTTAATGTAACTCCTTCACATCTTTTTTTTCCTTTAAGAGGAATACACCAAGGAGATCCTTTATCCCCCTTATTATTCATTATATTAGCAAAGTGTCTAATAAGATTGATATCTATAACTTGTTGACACCATAAGATTAATGGAATAAAATTGGCTAAAATTTTTCATCATCTCACTCATTTACATTTTTTAGATGACTCGACACTTCTAGGGAAATCCACTTTCTTGAAGGCTTAACAAATGTAGAAACTTATGATATTTTCTAGGGCAATAGGTCAAGTGATTAATCATCATAAGTCTAGTATAATATTCTTTCATTATTCTAGCAGATAGGAAGATCAAATTCTCTATATTATTCACTTCAAACATGGAGCTCTACCACTTTGGTATTTGGGGGTACCTAATTCACCCAAACATCTCAAAGATTGGTTAGTGGATTATAAATAAAGATAAAATGAAACTACAAAAGTGGACTAACAAATGGATTTATAAATGAGTAAGAATGGTATTGGTTAAATTAGTTCTTCAAGCCTTGGCAATCTATGTCTCCTATATTTTGAATCCTCCAAGGAAGATTATGAAGCACTTGGATTATCTCTGCCAAAAGTTCTTATGGAGTGGCCTATAGTAAAAGAGAAAGTGATCTTTAATTAAGAGGGAAATTATTTTTCTATCTAAGTAAGATGGAGGATTAGGATTTAATTCCTATTTTAAACATCATAAATCTTTATCAGATAAAATCTAATCAAGATTGATAAAGAATCCAACTGATCTATGACTTATAAATATTATAGGCAAATATGTGGAAAATAATCCCCTAAAGAGACTTATTCAATTATCCCTTACCCTTAAGAGATCTCCTAGACTTTTTGTTCTCAAGTTAGTGGAATATCTTATTAAAAATCACTTGCTCTTGATTGTTAATAATGGTAAAAATGATAACTTCTGAGCTAATGTGTGGGATGGGCACCCACCAATCATTAATCGGTACTCAGAGTTATAGCTTGTAATGAAATCAATATATGAAAAGGCATGGATTAAGGTGGATCATTATGTTAATGAAACTAATCATTATTGGGAAATAGGAAAGTGTTGTAGATACACTCTTAAATGGCTAGTTCAAATGGAAGAGGAATGAATATCTCAAATTAACACTCTTCTTTTGGCACATCCTCTTTTAATATCCTTAAAGTTGGATGAATTGGCATGGGGGGAAAATAATATAGGAGATTATATGGTTTATTCAAACTATGATTCCCTACATATAAGTACTTATCATCTGCTTAAGGATATATTTATTCATCTTTGGTAGTCAACATTATGGCCCAAAGTGAGTTTTTTTATGTGGTTGGTTTTAAAAATAAGAGTTCTAACAAGGGACAACCTAATGAGACATGGATTTTATGGTCCTTTCTATTTTTTCCCATGCTTTGAGGATGATGAAACCCTATCTCATTTATTTATCCATTGCTCATGGGTGGTCCACTTATGAAATTTTTTATCCCATTTTTTGAATATTTAATAGGTAAATATTCAATCCCTAGAGCAGTTGATTAGAGAATGGCAGAAACATTTACCCAAGGGTCAAAATCTCATGATAGTGATTTGGTATAGAATCACCTTTTTTTTATGGAATTTTTGGAAAGAATGAAATCTTATAATTTCTAGTGGGACACAAGAGATATAAATTATGTCTAGGAAAAAATCAAAATCAACCTAGATGAAACTATTGAGTATAATATTGGATTGCCTCAAACTCTAATGCTGAAATGTGAACATTTATTCCACCAATTATCTATACAACCCAGTACTTCAATAAGTATTGTTATTTGATCAAAAAATAAAACTCACAACGAAAAACTTTAGATAGCACCACCAATTGGGTATAGAAAGGTGAACATGGATGGTGCCTCAAAAGGTAACTCGAGCTAGGCAAGTATAGGGGTTATTGGAAAAATGTTTGATGGAATGGTAGCATTTATTTTTGTGGAAAAGGTGGGTATTATAACAAATAAATTAGTGGAGATAAAATTTATCTACAAAGGCATGCAAGAAGCTTTGAAAATTGGGTGGTAGAAGCTTCAAATTGAATCTGATCCTAAGATTATTATAGGAATATTATTTAATCTAGAGGTACATCCTAGAAAAATTAGAAAATAGATATGGAGATGGATAAAATTTAAAGGATATAATATTAGTTCCAGGAGGTTCAGTTTAACCATATTCATAGAGAAAGAAATACATAAGATGATGGATTAGATAACTTGACTTTTGACAATCATAATATTATTTTCTATTGTTTTCCCCCTTTTTAGTGGTCATCTAAGTTTCAAAGAGATTTGTCAAACATTCTCAACTTAGACTTGTATATATGAATGCTCATATATTTTCATTTTTTTTAATGCTCAAGCCTAAACTATTGACTTCTAAGCTTAGAACATTAAAATTTATACTCTTTGAATTTTCTATAATATAATTTTTTTGTTGTTTTTTTTCAAATACAAGGGTAATGTCAAATCAACTAATTTCCATGGTGATTTAAAATAAAGCATTAGTAAATATGTTCCATAATTTATTCTAAATCTTAGAAAAATAAAACATAATATTCATTACTTTTATCATAAGAGAAATAAGATGCCATGATTTTTAGGTTTATCACCCATATGTAATACAATCTCAAGCTAATAAAAGATTCCATGGTATTCTAAAAAGGATAGATTCATTTGCAAATTTTAAATTAATAATCAAATTTAAAAAGGCCATTTAGAGTGCACCAAAAATTTTAATATGAAACATTTATTGATAAGCATAATGAAAGTGGAATTCATTATTATCAATTAGGTAAGTGATAACCTTTTATGCCAACCTATGGATGAAAGGGAAATAACTCTCTAAATACCATTTATGAGAAATCAAAACTGTATTAAACAACCTTCAAGATGTGTAATTAATAAAAGAGCTCATTTAAAGGTTATAATTTAAGCCAAAACTCAAGTGATTAAACATTACTTAAATAGAGAATGGTTACAACTATTCCATCCTAAATGAATCTTGGGTTATTAAAATAAAAAATTCCTTAAATTAATTGAATCCATCCAAGTAGATAAAACTTCAACAAAACACAATCTTATAGTTATAATCATTATTACAAAGGATCATAATCCAAGCTACAGGTTATAGCAATATATTATTTATTTACACTAAGCAGAACTTAAGGAAAATTCCATCAGGTTTCATAGTTTCACTAACCTGTAAAAAATTATATAACATTCAAGCAAGCCTAATTTTCAATCAAGAACATAAATAAGGTAGGTTTACTTATACGGAAGTAATAATGAGACAAGCTAGCCACAAAATAAAGCTCAACAATATATACTACCCAACTCAAGGAATAGGTTATGAAATTCTAATGAGAAATATTACCAACATAGTTATACATTACAAAACCAAGATTTAAAGATCCTTATATAGCCAGGTAATCAAACACTAATGTTCTTAAATTAAAATTTATTCTTTAATTCTGAAAGTTCATAAATAATAAGTACTAATCACTACATGTATATAGCATTATAATTCATGTAGCCCATAGAATAACTTATTAAGGGATAAATGTCATGTACAGTTGAAATAACACAAGATCGATCCAGCATATATTACAAATAAATATAATATAAATACACCTCATGTTTCTTGTGTGCAACTAGATGAATATCAACAATACCAAATTAGTGATTATCTTAATGTTAATGTCAAGAGAATGTCCACATGAAACTGGAATAATATTATCAAATTTAAAGATTTCAATCATGGGTATTCAAGTCATCATTTTTTAACAATTATATAATCATGTTAAATTACCCAATTACAAACATTCTTAATAAATAAATCAAAACAAGAAGGTCAAGTGCCTCTATAATTTTATTTCAGCTAATGGCATTTTTACATCCACTAAACATCATACAAATGGTTACATGATGATTAAATTTTACATCACTTGGAACTCCTAAAATACTTCACCTTGTCTTAAACAATAAAAATAAAGAAAATTTGCATCAATATAAACTAGCAACATATTTTCTTTTAAACCATATTACACTGCTCTAAAAGAGCCAAGCTCATGTAGATCAAATATATCACATTAACCACTATAAAGAAAAGCTGAAATTTAATTTTGCTACATCAATTCCATTGTTAATTTAGATAAGACCAAAGTAAGAGAGATACAAATTTAACATTCAGGAGTATCTCTAAGTAAGAACGTCACCACTTACTAGCCATATATTCATAACAAAGAGTATCAAAATTAAGAACTATTATTAAATAAAATACAATAGCCATGACAGAGAACTTTACAAGAATCATCCTTTAATGATTTTGCAACAACCTCAAGAATAAATATTTTTATAAAAACTGATGCTTATAGAATAGAAAAATTACCAATATCAGTTCAAAATTGAATTCAAATTGTGTTCGAGCAAACTGCCTTTTCAAAATAAGGCCAAATAACAATCTTAATTACTTGACACTATTATTTTATCTATTTTAACACTATGAAGTCATAAAGAGTAAAAAATCATTTAAATATGGCATATAATAAAACCAAACTTGGAGTTTTTATTTTAGAAGGATTGAACATATCTCTCAATCAAGGGTCTTTTAACCCAAAGCAGAGTAGTCATAGGCTACCATTGAGATTTTATTTCTGGACCCAATAAATATCATTTTTCATATTGTTTCTTAAATAAATACATAGTTTTATTATAAATTATTTACTTTCACACTACAAGAGTTTATTTATAATTTATAGTTCCCAGTAATGAGGAGGGAATTCAATACACTCGTAATTAAATACCAGAGCTTGACTCAAAACAAAGAGTTTAACCAAGAAGTTTTAACATACTCATAAAATAGCGATTGTCATCAATTTGATAACATGTGCACTTGAATAAAAGAGACTAATAAAATGAATTACCCTTCACATGTATCTTTCAAGGTAATACATATACACCCATATATGCATATGAACTTACATACACATACACATGTATAAAGAAATCAAATAAATTATCATAACAAAGCCCATATGGATAAATATAATATTACTCATAGGACAATAGCTTAGGTTTTAGAAGAAGATACATGCTTATTTTCCAAATTTTCCTCATTTATTCTTCTTGATACCCTTATTTGCTCCATTTTGAGTGTTCTTTCTCATTCGAGATTCCTTTATGTTGTCAAATCTTGTAGGCCAAGTAATTTTTGATGAGTGGTTCCTTTAATGACCATTATGGCTACAAAATCCCATGTTCTTAGTGCCAACCTAGAAGATAATCTTACCTAATTTTCCATTATGAGTGGTAGTAAGTAATAATGGCCAAAATACTCAAAAAAGGTGAAATCTACATATAACATAGTTTGTTTATGCTAACTCCTTTATGACATAATGTGCCCTAGTTTCTTAGGGTTTCCTATGATAATATATCAATCTAATATGAAATAATAACAATCCAATTACAAATAAAACTCTAAATAAATATAAACTGCTAAATTATGTTATTAACCTAATGTTGGTCGACTTGTTAAATAATATGATTAAGCATTGACATTAATTAACATCTAAAACAAATCAAATATTTTACCTTTTCCTTGACCTATATTAGGTCCAAACCCAATATCATTCAAAATTCTATGCATTACCTTGTAACATTCACATAATCCTAAATCAAGGTTATCACTAAAGTAAATAATAATTGACTTGTAATCAAACTGAGACCAAGTTTAAACACAAGGTTAAAAGATAGTTATAAAATAGTTATCAATGTCAATAAGCAATATAATTTCAAATGCATTGGATTCAACTTATCATAAAATAGAAGAAGGATCAATTTTTTTTAATCCTAGCCACTTCTAAATCATAACCAAAAATAACATAGGTACCAAGAAGAATTAGTGTGAAAATTTATCTCTATGCCAATGATGGCCACTCCAAACAAAATTAAAAATTTCCATCAAAAATTACAACAATCAATTGTATAGTAAGCTCAATAGTGACTTAGAGACCAAACCATAAGGTGTTCTAATAGTTATGAAATAATCATAACTAGTGAAATGCCAATGATGGTTATCACCATCTAAATCAATCTCTATTGTGCTAATCAAATAGGGCTATGTACACTTAAATGGTTTTCAATTTCTTATTTTTGCCTTCTAAGTTTCCAAACTCCCTACTCATTGGCTGAGCTTTAGGATGAATTAAATTAATTTGAATGCCCAATTTAGATCTTAGATAAAAATACAATAAGAATTTACTCCAAACATCAAATATTCTAAGTCAAATTGTTTGAAATGGATATTACTCAAATTACTTTATAACCTTAGAAATTTATGTGCTAAACCTTGTGAAAAAGGTTTTGAGAACTTATTTAAATGAAAAATCAAGTTCTGAACATGACATTAGCATGAATTATGCTTTTATGCCTTCCTAACAATGTTTCACCTATGTACAAATAAGTGAGTTATGATTAAGGTTTAAGGTATTACATAATTCAAAAACAAGATTATCTCATCCTCTTGTTAATGTGGTGAGCAAAAAAGCACAAGAAGTATAATGCTAGCCATTCCCACCATTTGGGTATAACATCAATGTTTCTTCTTATTATTAGGTCAAGGTCCAATCCTATAACACTTAACAAACAATGGGTTAATGACATCAAATATGTTTAAAACCACCCATCTTATCCAATTCTAAGAAGGGTTGTAGCCTTGGCATTCTATGGAATACGACATTCTCAACCCCTTAAGAAGGGACCACCCTAGTTCCTTAGAAAATATTTATACGTAGTTGTTCCTTTAGACTAACTTTCATGATAGAAAATTTCTCTTAGTACCATGCATAAAATAGGTATTCCTAAATTGTTTTAGTTTTTTCAACTAAGTTTGAGATCAATAGTCTTGGAAATAGAGAAAAATCATGCTACTACTAATTTTTTTAGGAAGAGTCCATAGATTTGATCTACAAAAATATTACAACAGTTTAATACAATTTCAATTCTTTTATATTTTGAATAGTAATCATAGCTTAATGCAACATATTTTTAATGACTCTAATATTAATAGATTATAATAGCATCAAAAACTTATCCACATATGTTATGGTACCATAATAGCCCTAGTCATTCATTTTTACTTCCATCCATTGGTTAGTGTAGTGTCACACACCAACCACATTGGACATCAAATAAGTCATCAAAGGCATTTTCATGCAACCTAATCAATTTTTAACATGCTCTCCATCAAATTTTGAGCTCACTATGGTCCAAGGTAAACAAACCCACCATCAAACATCATCCATCAAGGGCCTCCATCCATTCACCCATTTCCTTATTTATGTTTCTAAGATGGGTACCTAGGTTTTCAATATAACATGATCAAGTTTTCTATTACCCGCTTTAGGGTAAAACACAAGACCCAAAATAATCACTTATTATTGAACACAACTATCTACTGAGAGAGGGGTGAATCATTAGATCAACTAAATCTAGTTGATTTAAAATTTTTAGAGGAGATATCAATTCATATGCATATTAAAGAACAAATGCAAAGATCACACACACATACAAAAGCACATTACACCAGATTTATACATGGAAAACCAAAAGGGAAAAACCATGATGAGAATAGCTGCTAGAATCTACTATTCTAATCCAGCCTCATAGTTAAATCAGCTCACTATCAAAACCACACTAGTTACATTTAAGGACACCTATCCTTAGGAGACACCAATCCCCTAACTGAGCACCAACTCAATTTTACTAATGGCACCAACCAATCAAAACAATGGAGCTACAACTCTAGTTTACAAGACAAATTCATGAAAGAATCTAGTTCTATTTCTGTATTATAAATCTAGTCTGTAACTGCTCAATCTCTGCATGCTCTCTATATGCTCTTTCCTCTCTACTCAATGTCTACACATTCTCTATGTGACTTTTTTTCTTCTCCACCTCACTCTTTGTCCCTCTGACTTTCACCTTGTGTTTGCATACATCTAGATATATTTTATTCAAACACTCTCCATTCCCTTTTGTTTTTCTCTACCTTTTACTCTATCTACATCCATCTTAAATCAACAACCTTTGATTCACACTCAAATTTTCAACAATATCAACTCATCTATAATGTTTTAGATGTCATGTATATATAATGAATCTTAGGGTTGTATATCACCAGTTGCATTCACACTTTAACTGCACTTCTTTTGGACTCTTCTCAATAATGACTCGACTTATCAATTTCTCATGTCTCAATTCATGCTTTTCACCACAATGTTTAGGTCTCTTTACTATCTATAGAAACTATTAGATTCAACTCATAAATGCCCATCCTTCTAAATCATTGACTAATTAGATCAATCAATCTTGAACTTCATGTAGCCATATCAATTTTATCACCAAATCTTATTTATCTCTCCACTTAATCATTAGAATAAATTAAATGCAGGCCTTTGATTTCTTTCTTTATGACATCGCTAACCATCGATCTATTTTTTGCATCTTGTTCTTTCCTATATAGTAGGATCACTTTCACTCCTTTCAATTTATTTGAATATGATTGATCCATAATCTCCCACTAAATTGGTAACCATCAATCACCTTGTCACACTATGTCCTTTTGCTATGTTAGATTTTTCTCATCCAAATTTCCATGTGCCATTCAATCTATAGAGATGCATGATATTAATATTGGCTTGGTCATTAAACTTCAGAATGTTGACTTCATCTCTCTTACTATGGCATTCATGAGAGCTTTCACTCTGTTAGATCTTGCTAAACTTGCTTGAACTTTAGCATGCCTTGACCCTTCGACATTTTGAAAATGCCCTAAAAGACTCCACACTTATACTTTAGAAAAGTTACAAGTGACCTATTCAAAAATTTTGGTTGGATCACATGCCCTTCGAAGCTTTGACAAAGTATCCTTTAGGAATTTTGTAATTGTCCACTTGCCCTAGACAAATTCTCTAAGATAATTCATCCATGCCCTTCTCTTAAAAGTGTCCTTTCTTCATTCAAACGATCCTTTAGATAAATTGTTGTGGGATTTTTTTCAAGGGCTCTTCGAGACAATTTCTATAGGCTTTTTGTCTAAGTTCCCTTCAAGATAGTTTCCACAAGATTTTTTTCAAGGTGCCCTTTGGGACAATTTCTATGGGCTTTTTGCCAATGTGCCTTTTGGGATAATTTCCCCAACAAAATGTCTTCACTCATGTCTTTCAAAACTTCTGTGTGGACACATACCCTTCAGAACTTTTGTAACAGTCCACATACCCTTTGAGTTTTTGAAATGATCCCTTCGAAAGTATTGAATGGTCCACTTACCCTTTGGCATTTTTAAAATATCCCTTTAGACCATTTGAATGGTTCACTTACCCTTCAAATTTTCTAAAAAGTTCCCTTTGAAATTTTTTGAACGGTCCACTTTCCCTTTGGATTTTTTACAAAGTGTCCATAATTTTTGTTCGGGACAATTTTTTTAAAAGAATTATCTAAAACACTTTCTCTGAAAGAATTCCCTTATTTATTGTAGGATTTTTATCTGAGATAATTTTCTTTACCAATATTCCAAAATAATTCCCTATACAAATACAAAGGTGTAAAACTGACTAAGTATGGAAACTACCTTATGCATTTGTAACATTTGCTCTATTCATCCTAATGACATAAAAATTAGATAAAGAAAGACACAAACATGATTGTCATAGAGTGATCATTTCCTTCAAATGTCATACATATAAATGTTGATAACTTCATCCTATGCGCGTAGCTAGATCTTGTCAAGATAACCATGTGAGCAAAGGTATTTAAAGTACATACACAAGTCTGTTCCACTCAACATCTTTGACATTAATGCATATGATAGCACATGTTTCCTTTGACATCAATGACAATTCTTCATCCCTCAATAACTATGTTCAACAATATCCCCCTTTGTCATTGATGGTAACTCATTATTAGAATGCCTTGACTCCTTCATCTTCATTCTACTTTCTCCCCTTTGACATTAATGACAAAGAGTCTACCATAATATGTCAATAGTCTATTCCTTTCCTATCATCTTGGTTGTTCTCATCCTTAGACCTGATAGGTTAGAACACTTTTGTGAGAAACTCCCCCTTAGGTAATGGTACATTAGCTCTCCTGGCTCCATGATTCTCTAAATGATCATTTATATAGCATTGGTCTAAAATACCAATCAATGATAGACATATCTTGGTATAGATAGGCATAATGATCTAGAGCCAACACACCTTTATCACCTCCTTTATTATCACATAGTAAAGGAACTACAGCTTTCTCATTAGACTACATTTTCTCTTAATCTAGGAGTTAATAAAGTGCCTTCAATACTCCCCCTAGATTTATGACCTATCACTAAAAGTTAGTGATGTGGTGTGGGAGCCACTACTCCCAAATTCTCTCTTAGATACTAAAATTTCTCTTTGGGAAGAGGTTTGGTAAATATATCTATAATTTGGTCCTTTGTTGGCACATACTCAATTTTGACCTCTTTATCTACAACCTTTTCTTTTAAAAAATGATATTTGATGGATATATGCTTGGTTCTGAAATGCATCACTGGATTCTTAGATATTTTTATGGCACTTGAATTATCACAAAAGATGGAAATAGGTTCTTGGTATTCTACCTTGATGTCTCTAAGAGTTTGCTTCATCCACAATACTTGGGTGTAACATGTTGATACTACCACATACTCTAATTCTATTGTATAAAGCTTAACTAACTCTTGTTTTTTGCTTAGCCATGACACAAGTCTATTTCCAAGGAAAAATACACCACCACTAGTGTTTCTCCTATCATCCACACTTCCTACCCAATTAGCATATATACATGCAATTAAAGTGAGATCTTCACTTGTAGGGTACCACAGACCATAGTGAATTATGCTCTAGATGTATCTGAAGATTCTTTTCACAGCATTGACATGTGATTCCTTGAGAGCTATTTGAAATGTTAAAACCATGCATATAACTTGCATGATGTCTGGTATTACTATATTTAGGTATAGTAGGCTGCCTATCATTGATCTATACATATTATTATTCACATTGGGGGACTCATCTTCTTTGCTCAACTTGCATCCAATTATCATTAGATTAATAACTAGTTTGTTGTCTTCCATTCTAAATTTATTGAGCATCTCCTTTGCATACTTGGTTTGAGATATGAATATCCCTTCATTGGTTTGTGTAATTTGTAGGCCAAGAAAGAAAGAAGTTCTCCCAGCATAGAAATTTCAAATTCACTTTACATTTGTGTGGCAAATTCTTTGCACATATTATTATTTCTACCTCCAAAGATGATATCATCTATATAGACAACAATAATTAACATATTCTCACCTTCTAATTTAAAGTACAAATTGTTGTCTGCACATCCATTTCTAAAACCTTGTTATTTTAGGTATTGATCTAATCTTGAATACCATGCTCTAGGTGCCTTTTTCAGACCATACAATGCCTTATTCATTCTATACATATAATCTTCTTCATCCACTAGCTAAGAACCTTCTGGTTGTTCAATGTAGACTTCTTCTTCTAAGTTTCCATTCAAGAAGGCTAACTTTACATCCATTTGATATACTTTAAACTTCTTATGAATATAAAATTCCAAAAACATTCTTATGACTTCCAGTCTTACCACTGGAGCAAATGAATCTTCAAAGTCTATGCCTTCTACTTGTGTATATCCCTTACACACTAATTTTACTTTGTTTCTTATGATAGCTCCATCTTCATTGAGTTTGTTTCTATAAACCCATTTTGTTCCTATCACATTCTTATTTGAGGGTCTAGGAACTAATTATCATGTTTTATTCTTTTCTATTTAACTTAGTTCTTCTTCCATGGATTTTAACCAATTTTCATCTGTGTTGACTTCAATGAAGGTCTTAGGCTTAATTTCTAAAAATAGAGCAAAAATTATTTGTTCCTTGTTCATTCTAGTTCTTATCCTAGTCTAAACTCCTTCATTTTTGTTTACAATTATTTTCTCCTAGGGATGATCCTTTTAAATAAACTTTGGAGGTGCCTTTACAATCTTTTCTTCCTCCTCTTCACTATCTTCTTATTCATTTTTGCTTCTTTTAATTCTTCAATTCTGATATCCTCATTAGGATCAACTTGTTTAGAAACCCTGACATTTATGCTTTCAACTATTTTATGCAGCATCTTATTGTAACATACATAGGCTTTACTTTGAGTAGAGTAACCAAGAACATTTGGTAATAAAGTGTCCTACCTTTCCATAGTTAAAGCATTTGAATGTTAGATTACCTTTGTATTTTATTGATCCTATCTTAAATTTTTTGACAAAATTAGCTTCTTCTCCATTAGTCTCCTTAGATTCAAACATGGAAATTTCTTCTTTTGCTTGCTTTGCTACTTTAAATGTAGCTTCTCTTTTAAACATGTCAGTCTCTCCCATTCTCATCTCATAGGCTATGAATGTTCCATGTAGCTCATCCACTGTGAGCTTGTCCAAATCTCTTATTTAATTGAAAATATTTTGGAATCATATCTTGATGGTAGGGATCTTAAAACCTTCTTGAAAATAGTTGACTCTTTTATTATTTCTCCAAGTCCTCTGATAGCATTCATTATCTCATTTACCCTGAGGAGGTAGTCAGTAATCTTTTCCTCTTCATTCATCTTAAGACTTTAAAAATACCCTTTGTATGTTTGTATCTTGGCTTGCTTTACCTTATCATCACCTTCATAGATGACTTTTAACGTATTTTAGATGTCTTTTGCACTCTAACAGTGCATAACTTTGACAAACTTAGAGTTTGATAGTCCACAAAGAATAGCATTTTTTGCCTTAGCATTGTTTTTATATGCCTTCTTGGTAGTCTAATCAGTAGGAGTTATAATAGGAGTTGTATGTCCATTTACTATAGACATCCATACATCAAATCCTAATGAGGATAAATATGCTTCCATCCTTAAGCTCCAAAAAGCATAGTTAGATCCATCAAAGAGAGGTGATTTATTTGAGGAGGATCCTTCTTGACTAGCCATTGTGTTCACTAACCAAGATCTACATGAGCTAATTAAGATTCTTCCTAAGGAACCCTGGGATTTGATACCAATTTTTTAACACAACTATCTACTAAACGGGGGGTAAATCAGTAGATTAGCTAAAATTAGTTGATTTAAACTTTTTAGAGTAGATATCAATTCATATACATATTAAACAATATATGTAGAGATCACACACACACAAAATCACATTACACTAGATTTATACGTGAAACCCCCAAAAGGGAAAAACCATGGAGATTATAGTTGTTAGAATCTACTATTCTAATCCACCCTCATAGTTAAATTACCTCACTAGTAAAACCACACTGGTTACATTCAAGGACACCTATCCTTAGGAGACACTAATCCCCTAACTAAGCACCAACTCATTTTTCTAAAGACACCAACCAATTAGAACTATGGAGCTAAAACTCTCGTATATAAGATAGATTCATGAAAAAATCTAGTTTTATTTCTTTGTTACAAGTCTGGTCTGTAACTGCTCAATCTTTGCATGTTCTCTATATGCTCTTTCTTCTCTACTCAATTTTTGCACATTCTTTATATGCCTTTTCTTATTCTCTACCTCACTCTCTATCCCTTTGACTTTCACCTTAAATATATACACATTTTAATATATTCTATTCAAACACTCTCCATTCCTTTTTGTTTTTCTCTATCTTTTACTCTATATGTATCCTTCTTGAATCAACAACCTTTGATTCACACTCAAATTTTCAATAGCAGCAACTCATATATAATGATTTATATTTCATGTATATATAATTAATCTTAGGTTTGCATATCACCAGTTGCATTCATACTTCAACTACACTTATTTTGGACTCTTCTCAATAATGACTTGACCTGTCAATTTCTTATGTCTTAATTCATGCTCTTTGCCATAATGTTTAGGTCTCTTTACTATTTATGGAAACTACTAGATTCAACTCATAAATTCTCATCCTCATTAATCATTGACTTATTAGATCAATAAATCTTGAACTTCATGTATCCATATTGAGTTTATCACCAAATCTTATTTATTTCTCCACTTGACCGTTAGAACAAATTAAATGTAGGCATTTGATTTATTTCTTCATGTCATCTCTAACCATTGAGATACTTTTTTCATCTCATTATTTCCTATATAGTAGGATAGCTTTCACTCCTTTCTATTTATTCAAATATGTTTGATCCATACTCTCCTATTAAATTGGTAGCCATTGATCACCTTATTCTATTGTGTCCTTTTGCTCTGTTAGATTTTTCTCATCTAGATTTATATGTGCCATTTGATCTATGGAGATGCATGATATTTATATTGGATTTTTCATTAAACTTCATCATGTTGACTTCATCTTACTTACCATGACATTCATGACATCTTTCACTCCGTTAGATCTTGCCAAACTTACTCAAACTTTAGCATGCCTTGACCCTTCAACATTTTGAAAATGCCCTACAAGACTCCACACTTATCCTTCAGCAATATTGTAAGTGATCTATTCAAAAAAATTGGTTGGATCACATGCCCTTTAGAGCTTTGACAAAGTACCCTTTAGGAACTTTCTAAGTGTCCACTTTCCCTAGAAAAATTCTCTGAGAGAACTCATCAATGTCCTTCTCCTGAAAGTGTCCTTTCTTCATTCGAACTATCCTTTAGACAAATTGTTGTGAGTTTTTTGTTAAAGGCTCTTCGAGATAATTTCCATGGGTTTTTTCTAAGTTCCCTTTGGGATAATTTTTGTGGGATTTTTGTCAAGGTGCCCTTAGGTACAATTTTTGTGGGATTTTTACCAATGTGCCTTTCAAGACAATTTCCCCAACAAAATATCTTCACTCATATCTTTCAAAAATGCTGTGTAGGACACATACCATTCAAAACTTTTACAATGATCCACATACCCTTCAAGTTTTTGAAATGATCCCTTCAAATGTTTTGAATGGTCCACTTACCTTTTGGAATTTTAAAAATATCCCTTTAGAACATTTGAACGGTCTACTTACCCTTTGGACTTTCTAAAAAGATCCCTTTAGAATTTTTTGAATGGTCCACTTACCCTTTGAAATTTTTGCAAAGTGCCCTTCATAATCTTTGTTCGGGACAATTTTTTTGAATTAATTTTCCAAGACACTTTCTCTAAAAGAATTCCCTTATTTGTTGTTGGATTTTTGTCTGAGAGAATTATCTTTACTAATATTTTTGAAATAATTCCCTCAATAATTATAAAGGTGAAAAATTGACTAAGTATGAAAACTACCTTTTGGATTTGTAGCATTTGCTCTATTTATCCTTATGACATAGAAACTAGACAAAGAAAGACACAAACCTGATTATCATAAAGTGATCATTTCCTTCAGATGCTACCATACATGTAAATGTTTATAACTTCATCTTATGTGCGTAGCCAGATCTTATCAAGATAACCATGTGAGAAAAGGTATTTAAAGTACATACACAAATCTATTCCACTCAACATCTTTGACATTAATGCATATGATAGCAAATGTTTCTTTAAACATCAATGACAATTCTACATACCTCAATGACTATATCCAACACTTATTGTGCTTTAAGAAATCAAAATCAACCATGCTTCAAAATATCATTGCCAACATAAGTTTGGTTGACTTAACAAGTTCTAGTGCCACCAAACCACATAGAATTACTTTATTAAAATTGGAAATTAATAATGTATTAATATAATTATGAAAAACTATTGAGTAATATTATAATGTATAAGATATGTAATAAATACACATGACTAATTTGGAACTTACCTTTTTATAAATAGAAGGTGAAATTACTAAAGACAAATACCTTAGCTAAAACTCAAATATTAAATATTGCAATATAGAGTGTGCAATCAGTTGTGGTACTATGAGAGGTCACTATGAATCCATAAAAAGGATTTGTTAGATTGTGGGATAAAGTTGATATATTGGGACAAGGCCAACTAATGGGTGTCATTATTCCCTTCATTTAATCAACTCTCTATTGACGTCATATTCAACCAGGGGTGTGTCTAAAGCTATATGCAACAAGAAGAATCTTAGCAATTTAGTAATTGATTATAGGTGTATATATATATATATATATATATATATATATATATATATATATATATATATATATATATATATATATATATGTATATATATGTATATACATATATATACATATATATATATATATGTATATATATGTATATATATATATATATATATGTATATATATATATGTATATATATATATATATATATATATATATATATATATGTTTTGGGGGATCTTTAATGTCTTAAAGACTTCTTAGTTAAAACTTTATTTGAATGAAACTATGAAAATATACTGGAAGTAAACACATATTATAGAAATAAATTATTGGAAATAAACACACTTTATAGAATTAAACACACAATTTATAATGATTGTAAAATGATTGCAAAGAAATGAGAATTTAATCTAGAACACCTACAGGGACAAATCTACAAAAAAATTTAACTTAAGATATTGAAAGCATTTATAAATTAAATAGATCTACCTATTTGCTTTTGAAAATAAAATATAAATACCAAGCAAAAATGAAGATCTTGGTTCTTGGAGGAGTGGGCCCTTGCTCCGCCTAGAAACAAGATTGAACAACTTAATTCTCTTTCAAAACAAAAATGGCTATTTTATTGATAAAATGTTTTGTATTACAAAAATGTAATAATCTATCCTTGTCCCTCTATTCTTCAATTATTACCATTATTCCTATATTCTCTAGGTCTGTACATATATTCTTCTTCTTGTGGTGAACTGATGGCTGTAACTATTTTATGGATATGATGGAATTGAATCATGCCTAGAATAGATGTTGAATTAAAACATGGCTAGATGTCCAGCTATGTGATAAGTGTCTTGGATCTGTAACTATGGAAATTAGAAGTCTACACCTGATTAATGGGATCATTGATTTGACAGATCACTAGTTGTTTGGAATATATCTTTATCAGTTCCAAAACTTTAGAAGAGTTCTAAAACTAAAGGAAATTAGTCCATGTCTAACCATGAAAGTTCTAGATCTTATCTATAGGTGTTACCAAAACTAATTTAGATAATTCTAAAACTAAATATAGAGTTCTAGAACTAAGTCTGAAAATGTGACAGAACTTGTAATAGCGTGGTGGAGTTTCAAAACTAAGCTGTATTGATTCTAATGCTTCCAAAAACATGCAATCCACTTCATATTTTTTCTTCAACCTGATGATGACCTATTTTATTACAAAAAATTGAATTTTCCAAAACACTTATTAGGAATTATAGAGCTTTTAAATGTTAGAATCACAATCAATAAAAGATGGAAAATTACATCCTAACTCATATTAAATCAAAATAAAAGTCACAAAATGCAGTCAAACTTAATAAAAAGAGAGTAAGATGAGGTCATTTATTGTACATTTAATGAGCATATCCTGGCCTCATCATTTCCCCCATACTTACTTATTTTTAAGTCCCTTTACAAACTTTACTCTTCAAATTTGGGATTGTATATTTTTCATTCCATTTGATTGCTTAGTTCAAATGGCTGGAACTAAATATCCCAATGCTTTGATTCAAAGGTACTATACCCTGCTCCTGCTTCTGCTTTTCTTTTCCATTCCTCAAATTGAGTGGGATCTTGAGGTTATCTATTTTGGTAAGGAGATAAGGGGGTGAGAAGTAGAGGTGGCCTTGTTTGCATTCCTATCCATATGCACATGGGAGTTTCATTGATTTGAGGAATTATTGTGCATAAAGCTTTTGCCCTTTCTAGACTCTAGATCAATTTTGAAGGAGATATTACTTCCCTTCTTTTCAATGCCACTGGGAGAAATTTCCATATTTTCAAACATGCATCATAGATATTATCAAAAAAAAAAATTTCATAAGAGGTGAAGGTATTAATGCTTTTTTGTAAATTGCCAAGATAAGGTTCCTTCAACCTTCCATTAAATGCATGGGATTGGAAATGTGAGGCAAAGGTGAATGGGTTACCATAATGAATTCTCATACAGAGACCAAATGAACTAGCCTTTAACAAATGCTCTGACTCCCTCTCTTTCCATGTAATATGATTTTGATGAATAAAGACAAATGCGTTAAGCTAGATTTCCCCTACATACAAATTGATCACAAAACCTGAATTCTTTTCCAACATGAAATTGCAAAGGTAAAATTCATAGAGAAGATTTTTCTATTCTGTATTGGCTAAGGAGTAGGCTGCCAAGAAATCAGCTTCATCTTTTATTTCATGTGGAAGGCCACATGCTATCCTTGCCAACTGCTAGTGAATGAATTGTTCCTCTAAAAACATACTATATGGAGAAGGTCTTTTGCATGCAAGTAGTTTCTCACTCATCATGAAAACTATTTGTATTTTCACAAGATATTTATATTTATCTTTTTCCTCCTTGTGAAAAATTTATTCCCATTCTTTCCTTGCTTTCTTTTCTTCCTCCATTTTACTTTTCAAGTCCTTATTGGATGTCTTGACTACACTGAGTTCTCTGCATGTATCATCCCATAACTTCTTGAGTGACAGATAAGTCAATTTAGTCTATGCAGAGACTGTTGACACAGTGGTCTATCTCCTAGAAATTTTACATTTTTCCTCTTTCTCCATCAGCTACCTTTTAATCTCTATTAATTCCTTAGTCTTGGCTGTGAACTAGTTTGTTAATTCTTTAAGGAGCATTTCTCTCTATTCTAATTTGAGTTTGAGGAAATTAAATTCTTCATCCTTTTCCTTGATAATGAGCTTTGCTCTAGACAAAAATAGACCCTGTTTAACATGTTGATTTTTTTCTTTTTCTAAAATTTTTTGGGGATTTAAGCATTCTTCTTCCACTAGAGGGGATTTCCCTTTCCTTTTCCAAGATGCATGTTCATCTTATGCATGTGATGGTGTTGTTGTCTCACCCATTTCTTGGATAACTTGCTCCTCGAATATTTCATATTCTTTTTATTTTTTTGTTTGGGTTGGTCTAGGAGTCATGGCCATGATGCCCAAAATATCAGTAGCTTCAGTTTTCAGCTCTTCTTATTCTTTCATCTCCTCTATAATTTCTTTAGACCTTTGATGACTTCTCCTTATTTGAGGAGCCTCAAAATGTGAAAAAATGGGTCTCCTCTTAGAGCTTCTTCTAATTTTCACCTCTTGCTCAGGCCTAGGTGAACCGTCACTATCAGAGATAGGTATTAGTTCTTCTATAGCTTCTACAGAAGAAGGAATTTCTTGAGAAGGCATAGTAGGGTCTGTAGTTTTAGTTCTTCTTCTAGATCTTATTCTTTTTGGTATTTCCTCTCCTCCTAGTTCTTTCTTTTCCTTAGCAATGGTATCAGTTTCTAAATGAATTAAAGAGGCACGAGGACTTTTAATTACTCTTCTGAGAATACTAGGGTTCTGAGTAAACTTGCCAAGAAATTTTTCCCACATTTCTTCCCTATTTTTCTTTGAAAGGAAATGGTGTTGGCATACTAAATGCATTAACTTATGATGTCTAATTGTTCCTACACCCCAAGAATACCTCTACGCCATTGTATGGATGGAGTCAAAAAAAAACCCTAGAAGGTTTACTATGTATTCTAGTTTTTCAGCTCTATATCTAAGGTATATGAGGATTTTCAAGACTTCTTTTCCAACTGACCCAAATTATCCATCACAGGTTAAATACTTAACTATCCAAAATGCTACTCTATCAAAGGGTTTAGACAAGCTAGCCCTTCTGACTCCTTTGATGATTTTCTTTGTGTTGTAAAGATACTGGGGTTTAGCTTCTCCCTCTTTCAGCAAGGTTTCAACTAGGTCTTTTAATGTCCCTTTGATAGGGTTTGGGACATGCACCATTGGTATTCTAGATATCTCACTTATTAAATTCATAGAAAAAGGAATGAAAACCTTCCTAATCTTTGTCCTTGTTTGCTCTAAATTGATAACAAATTCTCTTACCAATTCATCATTATATTTAGGGAATTTCCTCAAAAACTCCAGCCATCTTGCCTGTTGAAAGATAGTTGCTACTTCTTCATCTACAAGGAGTTGGGTTCATCCATTGGTTCTAAATTTTTTTAATCCCCATGATTTGTTCTTCTTTAATCTTATGTAGGTTAGTTGAAGATCATTTCTCTTATCAGTGGAATTGATGAATTTGGTTATGAAACTGGCAAATTTAGCTACAAAATTACTGTACTCAACTAGAAAATTGGGGAATTTAGCTGACGAACTATTATACTCAGCTATAGAACTGACAAATTTAATTCACTGCATCTCTCTTGAATTTTTTTTGTAGCTAGTTTTTACTTTGTTGATTCAATAATAATAATGATTCTTTATAACTATGCCACAAATTTATTCCATCAATATCCTTCTCATGATTTCTCACATTTAATAATGATATACAATAGATGACTCATCATACTAATCTTTTTAAATCAAATCTAATCACATATGAAAACTTTTAATCTAACCTTTAACAAGTTAAAAACATAATTACCATCCTTAATGATGCAATCCCTCCATCATCATGACTCGTCATTCCTAAAAAGATGAAACAAAAAGGAAAATGGTTAAAAAAAAGTTAGAATTCCAAAGAAGCTATTATTTTGAATTAGCCATTTATTTGAGAAGATCAACTGCCATTGTTGGTTTTCAATTGATCTTTGAGAGTTTTTTTTTTTTTTTTTTTTTTTTTTGGGGGGGGGAAGAGAATGCCATTTACTAGTTTTCATCTTCTTCCCTTTATTCTAGATCTATTCATCTGATTATTTGATCATTTTGGAAGAACTAGGTTCTTCCATATGATCAAATTCTTTCTTTGCTTCAGTTTGCTTCAAGAATTTGTCCTTAGTAGGAGGCTTCCTATAAAGTTTTAGCCTACGTCTATTGACCAAGAGTATTCTTATGTTGCCATCAATTGGAATTAACTGAATAGAACTATTGTCAAATATCTACTCAATCTGATAAGTTCCCAACTATCTAGTTCTTAATTTACCTTTGAATTGTTGGTACTTAAAATCAAATAGCAATGCCCAGTCTCCTACTTTGAATTGGCTTTCCTTGATATGTGAATCATGCCATTACTTCCTTTGATCTTGGATTATCTCTATCTGGTGAAGTGCTTCTATTCTCAATTTATCCAACTCATTAAGTTGAAGGATTCTCTCGTTTTGAGCTACATCCAATTTAATTCCCACCTTAACTGTTGTCCTCAATGTCTATAGTTTAAACTCAATAGGCAACAAGGGATTTTTTCCATAGACTAAATCATATGGTGAAAACCCTATTATGGTTTTCCAAGTTGTATTGTAAGCCCAGACAGCTTTAGGTAGTCTTTTTACCCAATATCTTCTTTCTGCTTCAACTATTTTAGAGAGGATGTTTTCCAATTCTCTATTTATTACTTCAACTTGTCCATTTGCTTGTGGGTAATAGGGAGATGACTTCCTATGATTGATCTAATAACACATTGGAAAATCTTGGATCATATTGGACATAAATTTTGGTCCCTAGTCTGAAACTAAGCTTCTTGGTGCTCCAAATTTTACCATAATTCTATGCCAAAGGAAATCAGTAACTACTTCTTCAGTGACATTTGTTAAAGCTTGCATTTCTTCCCACTTTGTCACATAATCAGTACACACAAGAATGTGCTCTTTTCCCTATAAAGGAGGATTAAAAGGTCCAACAAAATCTAATCCTCATCTCTCAAATGGTTCAATCACTAATTGAGGTTGCAGAGGTATTTCATTGGTAAAGGTTGGTTGTCTCATCCTTTGACAAGGATCACACTGCCTGATATATCTCTTCACATCTTTATACAGAGAAGGCTAATAGTAACTAGTGCCAAGTATCTTATGAGCTATTCTTTTCACTGAATAGTGTCCTCCACTTGGTTCATCATGGCATGCCCGAAGGCTGTCAAAGATTTCATCTTCTATTACACACCTGCATAAAACTAAATCAGGGCCACATTTAGCATTCCAATTAACCATTTGAACTATGCACTGGGTTTGATTAACTTCTTTATTTGTTTTTTAGTGAAAGAAGGAAACTTTTCTATTGTAAGATAAATTTCCATGTCAACAAACCATGGTGTATCAGCTATAATAATAAACAATTATTCATCTGGAAAGTTGTCCTTGACTAGATCTTGTTCCCCTTTAGTGGTCAATCTTGACAAGAAATCATCTACCACATCATATTTACCTACATTGTCCATAATGGTACTATCAAATTCTTTTAGAAGTAATAACCATCTAATTATTTTACCTCTAACTACTGGTTTGTTCATTAAATATTTAATTGTTGAGTGATCTGTATGTACAAATATTTTGTACCCTTTAATGTAATGTCTAAATTTATGAATTACATAGATCACAGCTAAAAATTCTTTTTTAGTGGTAGTGTAATTTCTTTCAGTGGGAGTAAGATTTTTACTAAGATAGTAAATAGTGTTGGTTGAATATTTTATCGATCAGCGTACTGATAAACAAAATAAGTCTGATCAACCAAAGTAGGAAGATCAGTCATCCAAATGTGTAGATTTACCACATCAGAAGGTGACTGATCTCTCCTCTCATCAAGGGGAGGTTCCCTATAGGCTATATATAAATAGAAAATAATACTCAAGGGTAGGACAAACCATCCATCTCTCTTTCTTCAGAGATGATGTATGCAGATCATAGGATAAACTCAAGTAAAATGACAAAAAGCACTCCTCTTCTTTCAGAAGTACTATTTAGCAAGCCACAAGAATACTCTAGGTAGTAACAGCAAAATGTAGCAAAATATGTAATAACTAGCAAACTGAGATGTAGCACAAAGTCTCCACCTGAATCACTCAAGAGTAAGATATGAAGGACAATGAAGGCACAAAGTCTTCCCAAAGTCCTTTACAGAGAAATGAAAAGAAAACACACTGAAAGTCAATTATGGGGGCACAAAGTCTCTCCACAATTGACTCTTCAGGACACCTTTCTGACTAATTTCACTAATCCTGCTTGTTGAATTAAAGGAAAAAAATAAATCAAGGAAAAAGACATAAGAATAGTTTCCTCACCAACAAAGATATTACAGCACAAAGTCTGAAAAGTCACTTTCTTTCTTATTCCAGTAACAAAATATGATCAACAAACTAAGCTCAAAGTCTCAGAAGTGCCTTTCAATTTGGGTAGAGTTTCATTATGACTGTCAAAAAAGAGATCCTTTTACAATAGAAGAGAGTCCCTTATATAGCCACTTCAAGAAGGACTCAGGAATAGTAACACATCATGTTGTATTGGAATCTGTTAAGAAGACAGGCTGAAACTTAGGGGCATTTTACCCATTTGATTTTATCAATGCAGGGAAACAAGTCACGCTTATTGAAAGTTTGCAACTTTCAATGTCCACTTGGTGATCTGATCTTACCTTCATCATTCCTCCTTTTCTAGTTAATTGAATCAAGTCCTGGATTCATTTTGTTGTTCTATTCCTTCCTTGCTTTCTGCTAGTCCTGGCCTTGAAATTTGTGAATGCATTCTGGTCTGTAGGTTCAAAGGATCAACGACTATTTTGTTGTCCTAAATTTGACATCTTTGGGCACATCACCCCTTTTTATTCTTTCAAATTTTCTATTTGGCACTTTCCCATATTGAACTTTCCCTCTCAGGCCTTAAGAAATAGCCTATTTTGGGTCGAGAAGAACTCCCGACAAGCTATCTACCCTTTGGGCGGTCTTTGAATGGCCCTTAGGCTTTTTTTTATATCTTCTCAAAGGGAAGTTGACCCTTCAGCTTCAAGGAGGTATCCTTTAAGTTGGTAGCTGAGAGTCCCCCATAAGGGCACCTGTCCTTTGGGGTCCTTCAGCGGCCTTTTTCTTTATAGTCTTTGTAGGCTTTCCTCAGGCTTTCTCCATAGTCAAATTCCCACAAATAAAAAGTTTGCAGAAATTTCTTGTGGACAAAAAGTCTATAGAATTTCTATTTGCCTTGGTTATTATCCTTCAATTTTTCTCACCCATGATCACTTCTTGAATTCTTTTGGACTTTTTATCTAAAGGAATTCCTTCAGACAAAAGTCTGAAAGAATTATAATTGTCTACCTTAAACAAAATTTCTAAAGGAATTTACCTTTGTGGCCTTCTTCAAAAATGATCCTTCCAAAGGGTGTTTTTATCAATCAAGTGCCCTTTGCAAGGGCACTTGTCCTTCAGGAGGCTTCCTTGAACTAAGTTGATGATCCCTTTCATTGAACCAAATGTTGAACCATTCCATTGAACCAAGCAGATGAACCGCTTGGTTGAACCAAACGTTGAACCAAGTTTTAGTTTAATCAGATGAACTGAGCATTGAAACACTTCTTTCAACTAGTCTTTGAACCAATTCTTTGAACCAAGGATTTGAACCAAAATGGTTCAAGTCGATGAACCAAGCCTTTAAACTATTTGCATTTTGAACTGCTCCTTTGAACCAAGTTGTTGAACTGTTTGATGGAACCAAACATTGAACCAAGGCTTTGAACCATTTTTTGAACCATTTGATTAAACCACTTGGTTAAACTAAATGTTGAACCACTTCATTGAGCCAAAATGGTTCAAGCCAATGAACCCTTTGTTTGAACCAATCATTGAACCTCTTCATTGAACCAATCGGGATTGAACCAAGCTTTGAACCAATCAGTTGAACCTCTTCATTGAACCAAATGTTAAACTACTTGGTTGAACCAAAATGGTTCAAGCTAATGAACCTTTTGATTCTTTAAACCAAAATAATGAAGCAAAGCCTTGAACCAAGCTGATTAACCAACTGTTGAACCAATCAGTTCAACCAAGCTTTGACCCAAAATGGTTCAAGCTAATGGTTCAAGTCGATAGTTCAATTAAATGAACCAAAGCGATGAACTTTTTGATTGAACCATTTGTTTGAACTAAATGTTGAACCAAGTTTTGGTTCAATGATTCAAATGAATACTTTGAACCATGTGTTTGAACTCACCTTTAAACCATGTGTTTGAACCCACCTTTAAACCAAAAGACGTTGAACCAAAGGATGAACTAAACATTGAAACAAAGTGGATGAATCGATTGAACTGAAAGTGTTGAATCGATTTAATTTTAAACTCATTAAACTGATTGAACTTAAGTGGTTCAACAGTTCAATGGTTCAAGCCTCTTTTACTTGAATTCTTGTTGATAGACATTTTCAATTAAACCAAGTTACTGAACCAATCCTGAAAATGACCAAGTGTTAGAAACTAATTCTTTTGGTTGAGCCCACCTGCAGAAGCCTTTGAACCTGTAGAAATGAACCTACCTGCAGAGGTCATAGAAACTAAGTTTGTAGGTTTATTTGACCTTGAAATAATCTATAGAAATCAGCCTATGAAGCCCATTGAACTTGGCCTGCAAAGTCCATAGATTTCTCTTCCTGTAGAGTCTGTAGATTTAAGCCTGTAGAGTCCATAGATTTAAGCCTATAGAGTCCATAGATTTAAGCCTATAGAGTCTATAGATTTTTGAAAATCTTCAAAAAATGAGGATTTTGAATGTCCAACACAAATTTTGAAAAGAGAAGAGACAATTTTGGTCTGTAGAACCAAAATAGTTCAAATGTTGTCCCAAAAATGAGTGATATTTTTGGGGGACAACAGCTGGCTCCAGTTGAGAAACTTCTATCAATTGCAAAAAGAATTGAAAGGAGTAAAATCCAAAATCTCCAGTGTCTTCATGTGTACTATTGGGTTATGGAGTCATGCTACCTAGAAATGAAAGGCATCAAAAATGGAAACAAACAAAACAAAATAGAATTAAAAACTATACAAATGTACATATATACAGATGGAATGATCTGACACTTCAAGAGTTAAAATGTTTCAGATGCTGCCCATTATGGGGTAGAAAAAAGAGTGTGCCATCTTGATATTTCAATAGAAAGCTATTTTCACCAATGTCTTGATGAATTATAAATGGGCCTCTCCAGAGGGAGTCAAACTTTCCATGCATCCCCTTTGGTTCTCTCCTTTTGTCTCACAACAGGACTTGATCCCCAATCTAGAAATCATGATTTTTAGCCTTATAGTCAAATATTTTCTTTACCAAAATTTGATGAGCAGCAATTCTATCCACCACCATGGTTCTCTATTCCTCTAGCTCAGCTAGGCACATGATTCTTTTGTCAAGAAAACTTTCATATGTCTGATCTTTAATTGTCTTTGCCAATTTCAAGGCTGGCAATTCTAAGGTGATTGGTATCTCAACATTGATACCATAAAGAAGTTGAAAAAGAGACATACAAATTGCCCTCTTTGGTGTGATTTTGTCTACCCACAGATCATCAACCAATGCTTTATGCCATGTTCTTTGATTGTCATCTGCTAGCTTCTTGATAATAGTTACCAGATTCTTATTGTTGGATTTAGCTTATCCATTCCTTTATGGAAAATAATCAGAAGAGTGAGAGAGTGTAATTCCATAATGGAAATAGAATTGTGTAATCTCCTAAGAGGTGAAACAAGCTGCATTATCAATAACAATTTCGATGAGAACTCCAAACTTGGAAATGATATTCTCTTTGAGAAAGTTGCATACAACTTCTGAAGTAGCATGCTTAGTTGGGATTGCTTCTACCCACTTGGTGATATAGTCAATTGTTGTAAGAACGTAATCATGTCTAGCATTTGAAGATGGGTTTATAGTCCCAATAAAATTAATTACCCATTGCTGAAAAGGTTCTTCTATGATCACTAGCTTGAGAGGCATAGCAGCTAACTTGGGTCTTCCAATAAATTGCTGACAGAGTTCACATTTTCTCACCCAGTTATGTGCATCTTGGAAAACAATTGGCCAGTAATACCTAGCTCGTAGAATCTTGTGAGAAGTCACAAGAGTGGAAAAATGTCCTCCATAGGCCAGATTGTGGAAAGATTTTAAAATCTAGCTTTGTTGCTCTTTGTCTACACAGCGAAGGAATACTCCATCTATGCTTGTCTTATACAGGCCATTATCCCAAAGGACAAAATTGGCAACTTTCAACTTGATAGTCCTCTTTTCTTTGTAAGACAAATGAGCAAGACATTCACCATAAGTAAGGAAATGAGTGATACCTAAATACCATTCATTGGTAGTGGAGACAAAAAGGATTGTTGGTGTCTCTTCTACTTTAGTTTCTTCATGTTGTGTGTCTTCTGGCTTATTGTCAGCAATTAATTGGCATAAAACTTTACTCCTGACTAGCTTTGTCAGCTTGATGTCTAGATCAAACTCTTGGATTTTTTCAATCCAATTACCTCTTTTCGTGCCAAACTCCTATTGAGTTAATATAGACTTGACTATAGTGTCAAGCACTAAGGCAGTAGTATGTGAATTCAGAATATAGAAATAGAAATGTTTGACTACTTTCACCAAGGCATAAGCATACTTATCTATATTTGAATATTTAATCTCATGGGTTTTGAGAGGGAAAATCATGAAAGAGATAGGAGATTCCATACCTTCTTTGTCTTGTTGAACAAGAATTGCTAAAAGAGTGTGTTCAGACACATAGTTGTATATGATGAAATCTTTGTTGTAATCTAGACAAACCAATGTAGGAGTGTGAGCAATGGCAGTCTTGATATCTTGAAATGATGATTTGCCTTCTTTAGTCCAACTAAAGATGGTCATCCCTTTCATCATGTTCATAATGTGTTTAGTCTTCTCATCAAATTTGGGGATGAATCCCTGTAAGAAATTCACCTTTCTGAAGAAAGAATGAACAGCATTTTTGCTTGTAGGCAAATTAAGCTCTTGAATAGACTTGACTCTATCTGAGTCAATATTTATGCCTCCTTTAGACAAAATATGTCCAAGGAGTTTCCCCTTTATTACTCTAAAAATAGACTTTTTAAGATTTAAGGAAATACCATTCTGGCGGCAGTGCTCTAGCACTTGTTGTAAGTGGCAAACATGATCAGATCGATGCTTTAAAAAGATAGTCAAGTCATCAAGGTATACCACTATGAATTTACCAATCTCATCTTTGAAATCCAAATCCATAGCTCTCTGAAAGGTAGCACCATCATTTATTAAACCAAAAGGCATTCTTCTATATGCAAATGTACCCCAAGGTGTGGTGAATGCAGTCTTGTGTTGGTCTGCTTCACCAACTTCAACTTGATTATAACCTAAGAAGCCATCC
This sequence comes from Torreya grandis, assembly GCA_037957365.1. Taxonomy (NCBI): domain Eukaryota; kingdom Viridiplantae; phylum Streptophyta; class Pinopsida; order Cupressales; family Taxaceae; genus Torreya; species Torreya grandis. The sequence goes on from JARHVA010001578.1 coordinate 2,170,877, forward strand.
AACATTGATAACATCTTTGCACCTATCATTTTTTGAAGCACTTGATCCATAAATGGCAAAGGATAATTATCCTTCAAAGATGCTTGATTCAGATTTCTAAAATCTATACAAATGTGAATTTTGCCATTCTTCTTCCTTACGGGCACTATGTTTGCAATCCATGTGGAATGATGGATTGGGAAGATGATTCTAGCATTTAATATTTTTTGTATCTCAGATAGAATAGTACTTGATATTTTTGGATTATACTGTCTGGATTTTTGCTTGTATGGCATTGAGTCGGCCTTGAGAGGAATGTTATGGTAGATTTCATCTAGTCTGAGAGACTTCAAGTCTTCATAAGAATATGCTAAGACATCCATGTATTGATGGAGTAAAGAGATTAACTTGAATCTTTCTTCAGGGGTGCAGCACTTACCAATATTGATCATCTTGGGATTTTCTTTAGTAGTCAGATTCACTTGATCGAATCTCTGAGAGAAACTCGAGTATATTTGTTGTTGTTTAATGAATCTATCATGTTTGTCAAACAACTTTTCAAGAGAAACCAAGGCTTTGGGAATTTTGTTTCCTTTTAGCTATAAGAATTCTTCATTTATATCTAAGCTAGATTCATACATAGATTCATTCTTCTGAGATTCACTACCTTCAAAACATAGTTGTTCAAAATTATCTTTTCATTTCAAGAAGGCAATGATTTGATGATCATCATTGAATACTTGCCAATGATCAGCATTGTTAGGAACACTTGGTCTATAGACCAGCTCAATGGTATACCTTTCTTCTTTAAAATTTGAATGAGGAACTAAGAGAGTTCTTGAAACAGCAAGTGCATCAGCTCTGTCATTAGACTCTCTGGGTATGGCAGAAATGTTGAAAGCATCAAAGCTTTCAATTTGGTCCCAAACCAATTTATGGTAGTGGCGTAATCTTTCATTCTTGGTTTGGTATAAGTTCCTCACTTAACAAACCACTAATTCGGCATCCCCTTTGGCATGAAGAAATTTGATGCCTTTTTCTTGAGCAGCTTTCATGCCAAGCAACAGAGATTTATATTCAGTTGTATTATTAGTGTTGCTAAATTGTAATTTGTAATATGAAGGAGACATATCTCCTTGAGGAGATATCAAAACAATTCCAACTCCTGAATTGGTAGAGGAATAGGTACCATCAAATTCCAAAGTCCATATCTCATCTGATACTAATTTTTCTTTAGATATTCCTTCATCAAAAATGGAGGATCCTTCTTAGTCTATATTGTAGCCTACTAGTTTTTCTATTATTCTTGTTGAACTAATTTTTGAGTTGATAATTTCAAGTGTTTCATGCATTTCATTTGTAGACATAAAATAGTTACCCATACCTATAGATTCAAAAAGGATTTGAGCTTCAGGGGCTGATGTCTAGGTGACCACATATTTTGCTTCCTTTTCAGGGACCAACCTCTTCATTATGCCTTGGATAGGGATCCTTGCCTCTGACAGATCCATGCTTAGTTCTCCTCCCATGTCCTTGTAGAAATTTTGTCCATGCAAAATGCCATAGGATGCTGGGATGTCAACCACCAAGATAGTCATCTTGATTCTCTTGTCTGAAAAGGCTGCAAATGCAAATTAGGCATCTTTGATTTGCCTTAGCAATAGTACTTGCTTATTCTCCATAGAGAAACATCTTCCACATGTCTTGGTTAGTGTGATACCAAGAGACTCAGCTACTTTAGTAGGCATAATATTATCAGATGTGCCTAAGTCTATAATATAGTTACTCAGCTTGTGGCCATTAATTAACAGAGAAACATAGAAAGGTTCTATTTTTCTAGGAGCAGCTGGGGGAGTAATGACCAAATTATTTGGAATAGGTGTGTTCTTTGGAGAATCAAGAGTTACCTTTTTAGCCTTTTATCTTATAGGAATGGTTTGTTTTTTGACATATTAAACTAGCTTATTCAATTGATCAGGATTAGACTGTAAATATTCAAACTCAGACATTTGTATTTTTGTCTTTTTGACATGATCAATTATGTCAAATGGCTGAATTGAGCTAGGTATAGAGAAAGGTATTTTAACTTTCCAATTTTTAGGAGGGATGGGAGGTGGGCTAGTTTGTGAATTTGAATTAGAAGGGGAAGGTGAGATTGATGTATTTGCTTTTTGGGTGATTACTAAGTCCTTTGACTAAAAAGGTAGAATGGTTCCATGCTTAGCAATCATGACTACTGGTTGTGGTTACTCTTTTATCTTCTCTTTATCAGCTTGTTGGATTGATTGGTTTTTGGACCTGGTAAACATTGCATATGATCCATCAAAAGCTTCTCCTTTATTTTTGGGTTCATCTTGATAATTCAAGAAACTAATATGGGAGTCGCCAGTTGATTTTTCTTGATTGTCTTCAAGGAGATTAGCATCATTTTCTTAATTCAATTCAGGCTGGAAAGAGAATTCTGATTCTGCTTCAAGATATCCCATTACTAAATTGGTTGGAAGAGCTTCTAAGGCAAGTTTCCCTTATGGGGGAAGAAGGCAATTCTATTGCCCTTGATTCCTGGTAGCATTGCCTTGATATGACTAATTTGGGAATGTCTTTCTGTATGACAGAGTAGAAGATATTCCTTGAGCCATTTAATTTTTGAGAGCAAGTAACTCATTTGCTAATTTTTGCACCATTGGATATGTGGTGCCTATAGATGCAAATTCAGAAGATGATGAAGCTTTATTTCTATTTGGATCTCTTCTTATCTTCTCTGCTAAAATGAGATCATCTTCTACCTCAGTGGCCAAAAGTTGAGCTGTAGCAAGATCTATTTGACTAGCACATCTCAAGAGAAAACTTACTTTAGGTAGCTAAGAATTAATGAAAAAGCATTTGAGATTCTCAGCTATAAGTCAAGCAATTACAGGGATTCTATTTCTTATTTTGTCAAATTTGGCTATGAAGTCTCTCATAGGCTCATGAGGATCTTTCATCTTTTGTGTAAGTTGAGCCAGAAGTGTATGTGCATCTTTTACAGGTTTGAATCTGGCTTCAAACATAGCTTTGAGAGTATTTCAATCAGTCACTGATCAAGCTTATAGATGATAAAACTAGTCTGTAGCAGCACCTTGTAATGTTTCTACAAAAAGCCTGACTGCTACATCTTCAAATTCTACTATGATTACTCCATAAGCTATGTTAAAAGTTGCAATGTGCTCATTAGGATGAACTTTCCCATCACCATAGAACTTGGGGAAGTTCTTCTTTGAACTATGTGAAAGCTCATGTAGAGGTGGAGTAAGATTGAGAGGACCAAAACCATTACCCCAAGGACCTTGAACTGCCATTGTAGGATTATGAAAAGGAGGGATAACAAATCTTAGAGGGGTAACTATTGGAAAAGCTTTATCAACAATAGAAGTAGATACTTCGTCTGGCAATGGAGATCTGACTTTAGTAGGAGGAAAACTCTTAGTTCGTTGGAGATGAGATGGTGAAGGAAATAGATCAAAATCACTTTATTGTACTAACTCAAATACAAGGTCAATGATACCTTTAGCCCTTTGGTTTCGTGTATACCTTAAATTTGCTAGATTGTGAAATAAAAATGGAAAAGAATTAACTTTACTTTAGTTAAAGCTTGAGGCTTTAAACTGTGCATTCTTTCTCGATTAGTGTGGAGGTGAATGGATAGATTATAAATGGATAATGGATATATTATATCCCCAGTAGAGTTGCCAAAAACTATTGGTTGAATATTTTGTCGATCAACATACCGATAAAAAAAATAGGTCTGATCAACCAAAGTAGGAAGATTAGTCATCCAAATGTGTAGATTTACCACATCAGAAGGGGACTGATCTCTCCTCTCATCAAGGGGAGGTTCCTTATAGGCTATATATATATAGAAAATAATACTCAAGGGTAAGACAAACCATCCATCTCTCTTTCTTCAGAAATGATGTATGTAGATCATAGGAGAAACTCAAGGAAAATGATAGAAAGCACTCCTCTTCTTTCAAAAGTATTATTCAGCAAGCCACAAGAATACTCCAGGTAGTAACAGCAAAATGTAGAAAAAGATGTAATAACTAGCAAATCAAGATGTAGCACAAAGTCTCCACCTGAATCACTTAAGAGTAAGATATGAAGGACAATGAGGGCACAAAGTCTTCCCAAAGTCCTTTACACAAAAATGAAAAGAAAACACACTAAAAGGCAATTATTGGGGCACAAAGTCTCTCCATAGTTGACTCTTCAGGACACCTTTTTGACTAATTTCACTAATCTTGCTTGTTAAATTAAAGGAATAGAAAATAAATCAAGGAAAAAGACATAAGAATAGTTTCCTCAACAATAAATATATCACAGCACAAAGTCTAAAAAGTCACTTGCTTTATTATTCCAGTAACAAAATATGATCAACAAATTGAGCTCAAAGTCTTAGAAGTGCCTTTCAATTCAGGCAGAGTTTCATTATGATTTTCAAAAAAGAGATCCTTTTACAATAGAAGAGAGTCCCTTATATAGCCACTTCAAGAAGGACCCTAGAATAGTAACACATCATGTTGCATTTGAATCTATTAAGAAGATAGGCTGGAACTTAGGGGCATTTTACCCATTTGATTTTATCAATGTAGGGAAACAAGTCATGCTTATTGAAAGTTTACAAAATTTCAATGTCCACCTGGTGATCTGATCTTACCTTCATCATTCCTAAATTTTTTGGTTAATTGAATTGGGTCCTAGATTTAGTTTGCTATTTTATTCCTTCCTTGCTTTCTACTAGTCTTGGCCTTAAAATTTGTGAATGCATTCTAGTATGTAGGTTCAAAGGATCAATGGCTATTTTTTTGTCTGAAATTTGATGTCTTCGACATGTCACCCCTTTGTCTTCTTTTAGCTTTTCTATTTGTCACTTTCCCAGATTGAAATTGCCCTTTTGGGCCTTAAGAAATAACCTGTTTTGGGTCGAGAAGAACTCCCTACAAGCTATCTACCCTTTGGGCGGTCTTTGAATGGCCCTCGGGCTTTTTGTTTTACATCTTCCTGAAGGGAAGGTGACCCTTCGAATTTGGGGAAGTATCCTTTAATTTGGCATCTGAGAGTCTCCTACAAGGGCACCTACCCTTCGGGGTCCTTCAATGGCCTTTTTATTTATAGTCTTCATAGGCTTTCCTTGGGCTTTCTCTATAAACAAATTCCCATGGACAAAAAGTCTAGAAATTTCCCATAGACAAAAAGTCTGTGGAATTTCCATTTGCCTTGGTTATTATCCTTCAAGTTTTTTCTACCCATGACCACTTCTTGAATTCTTTTGGACTTTTTGTCCAAAGGAATTCCTTCAAAAAAAAGTCTAAAAGAATTATAACTATCTACCTTAAACAAAATTTCTGAAGGAATTTACCTTTGTGGCCTTCTTCAAAAATGACCCTTCCAAAGGGTGTCTTTATCAATCAAGTGCCCTTCGCAAGGGCACTTGTCCTTCAGGAGGCTTCCTTGAACTAAGTTGGTGATCCCTATGATTGAACCAAATGTTGAACCATTCCATTGAACCAAGCTGATGAACCGCTTGGTTAAACCAAATGTTAAACCATGTTTTCATTCAATTGGATGAATTGAGCATTGAAACACTTCATTGAACCAATTTGTTGAACCAAGGCTTTGAACCAAAATGGTTCAAGCTGATGAACCAAGCCTTTGAATTATTTGCATTTTGAATTGCTCCTTTGAACCAAGTTGTTGAACTGTTTGATTGAACCAAACATTGAACCAAGGCTTTAAACCATTTGTTAAACCTTTTGATTGAACCACTTGGTTGAACCAAATTTTGAACCACTTCATTGAACCAAAATGGTTCAAGCTTATGAACCCTTTGTTTGAACCAAATGTTGAACCTCTTCGTTGAACCAATCAATTGAACCAAGCTTTGAACCAATTGGTTGAACCAAGCTTTGAAATAATCGATTAAACCTCTTCATTGAACCAAACATTAAACTGCTTAGTTGAACTAAAATGGTTCAAGCCAATGAACCTTTTGATTGAACCAAGTCTTTGAACCAAGTGAATGAAGCAAAGCCTTGAACAAAGCTGATGAACCAACTATTGAACCACTTTGTTGAACCAATCGGTTGAACCAAGCTATGAACGAAAATGGTTCAAGCCAATAGTTCAATTGAATAAACCAAAGTGATGAACTTTTTGATTGAACCATTTGTTTGAACTAAATGTTGAACCAAGTTTTGGTTCAACGGTTCAAATGAAGCCTTTGAACCATGTGTTTAAACCTGCCTTGAACCAAAAGACATTGAACCAAAGGATGAACCAAATGTTGAAACAAAGTGGATGAACCGATTGAACCAAAAGCATTGAATTTATTGAGTTTTGAACTCGTTGAATCAATTGAACTTAAGTGGTTCAATGGTTCAACGGTTTAATGGTTCAAGCCTCTTTTACTTGAATGCTTGTTGATAGACATTTTCAATTGAACCAAGGTACTAAACCAATCCTAAAAATGACCAAGTGTTAGAAACTTATTCTTTTGGTTGAGCCTACCTACAGAAGCCTTTGAACCTATAGAAATGAACATACCTACAGAGTTTGTAGAAACCAAGTTCATAGATTTCGTTAACCTTGAAAGAGTCCATAGAAATCAACCTATGAAACCTGGTAAACTTGGCCTATAGAGTCCGTAGATTTCTCTTCCTACTGAGTCCATAGATTTAATCCTGTAGAGTCCATAGATTTAAGCTTGTAGAGTCCATAGATTTAAGACTACAGAGTCCATAGATTTTTGAAAATCTTGAAAAATTGAGGATTTTGAATATCCAGGACAAATTTTGAAAAGGGAAGAGACAATTTTGGTCTATAGGACCAAAATAGTTCAAATTTTGTCCCAAAAATGAGTGATATTTTTGGGGGACAATAGATAGCATACATTTTTCCTTGTTCATCTTTCTATCTCAAAATTGCACCAATTGAGTTATTTGAGGTATCAGTCTGGATGTGAAAAGGTTTCTCCCAATTAGGTCCTCTCAATATTGGGGCAATTACTAGTTTCTCTTTAATTTCTTCAAAAGCATGTTGACACTTTTCATCCCAAAGAAATTCATAGTCCTTGGTAAGTAACTTAAACATGGGGGTAGAAATTTTACTAAAATCCTTGATAAAGTGCCTATAGTATCCAACATGCCCTAAAAATGACTTGATATCTATGGGGGTTTGAGGAATAGGCAAGTCTAAAATAATCTTGATTTTGTTTTGATCAACTTGAATTCCTCTTTTTGAAATACGGTGTCCTAATATAATCCCTTCATCAACCAACATCAAACATTTCTCATGACTAAGAGACAAGTGATGTTGTTCACATCTTGTTAATACTCAGTCCAAATTTTTCAAGGCATCATCAAATGTATCTCCATGCATAGTAAAGTCATACATGTATACCTCTACACAATCATTTGTTAGGTCTGCAAAAATTGCTAATATAGCTCTTTGAAAGGTTACTGGAGCATTACATAGTCCAAATGGCAATACCCTGTAAACAAAGGTACCCCATGGACAAGTAAATGTAGTTTTTTCCTGATCCTCAGTAGCAACTCTAATTTGATTGTATCCACTAAAGCCATGTAAGAAGGAAAAGTATTGTTTACCTAAAAGGTTGTCTAAGACTTGATCTATGAATGGTAAGGGAAAATAATCTCTCAAGGTGGCTTTGTTAAATTCCCTATAGTCAACACAAATTCTCCATTTTTATTCTTTTTAGGGACAATTATAAGAGTAGACACCCACTGGCTATCTGAGATAGGGTATATAAAACCTACTTGTAATAGTTTTTCAATTTCTTGTTTGACTATATCCCTTAAGGTTGGATTAATCCTTCTCTGAGGTTGCCTAACTGGTCTAATGTTTTCAATATAAATGTGATGGGTGTATATACTTGGATGAATTCCATTCATATCTCTATAGTCCCAAGAAAAATCTTTAGTATGATCCTTCAGAATATCAAATAGTTTGGCTTCTTCAGCATTCTTTAACCAGCTATTAATATTCAAAATTTTACTTGGTTGAATCTCAACATGTTTGGTTCTAGTATATGATGAATTGATTTGTTGAAAGGGTTATATTAAGGTGTTTAGTGTACATGCATGTGGTAACAACATATGATATGTAGCAACATCTCCAAAAGGTCCTTGAGACAGAATGCTAGATAAAGGATAGTAGGAAGAGTTATGATACATATCTTGTTGTAGGTCAAACTCCTCGTTACTATTATTTTCTATAAATTCTTCATCATCTCCTGATATCTATAAAGTTGAAACTATAGATCCTTTCTCTAAATAATGAATCTAGGATATGCTCATTAAATTTATAATAAATGACCTCATCTTACTCTCTCTTTCTATTAAGTTTGACTGCATTTTGTGACTTTTATTTTGATCTGAAATGAGTTAGGATGTAATTGTCCATCTTTTGTTTATTATGATTCTAACGTTTAAAATCTCTATAATTCCTAACAAGTGTTTTGGAAAATTCAAAGTTTTGTAATAAAATAGGTCATCATCAGGTTGAAGAACAATTATGAAGTGGATTGCATGTTTTTGGAAGCATTGGAATCAATACAGCATAGTTCCATAACTCCACCACACTATTACAAGTTCTATCACATTTTTGGACTTAGTTTTGAAAATCTATATTTAGTTATAAAATTATCTGAATTAGTTTTGGTACTTCTACAGATAAGCTTTGGAACTTTCATGGCTAGACATGGAATGATTTCCCTAGTTCGGAACTCTTTTAAAGTTCTAAAACTGATAAAGATCTATTCCAAGTGGCCAGTGATCTATCAAATCAATGATCCCATTAATCAAGAGCAAACTTTTGATTTCCATACTTGCAAATCCAAGACACTTATCACATAGCTAAACATCCAGCCATGTTTTAATTTAGCATATATTTTGGGCATGATTTAGTTCTATCATATCCATAAAATAGTTATGGCCATCAATGCACCACAAGAAGAAGAATATATGTACAAACCTAGAGAATATAAGAATAATGGTAATAATTTAAGAATAGAGGGATAAGGATATATTGATACATTTTTGTAATACAGAACATTTTATCAATAAAATAGCCATTTCTATTTTGAAAGAGAATTAAGTTGTTCAATCATGTTTCTAGGCAGAGCATGGGCCCACTCCTCCAAGAACTAGGATCTTCATTTTTGGTTCATATTTATATTTTATTTTCAAAATCAAATAGGTAGATATATTAAATTTATAAATGCTTTCAATACCTTAAGTTAAAATTTGGTGTAGATTTGTCCCTGTAGGTGTTCTAGATTAAGTTCTCATTTCTTTACAATCATTTTCCAAGCATTCTAAATTATGTGTTTAATTATGTAAAGTGTGTTTATTTCCAGCAATTTATTTCTGTAATGTGTGTTTACTTCCAGCAGATTTTCATAGTTTGATTCCAATAAATTTTTAACCAAGAAATCCCTAAGACATTAAATATCCCCCAAAACAAAAAATATATATATAAATACCTATAATCAATTACTAAATCACTAAGATTATTCATGTTGCATATAGCTTTAGACACACCCCTGGTTGAATATGACATCAACAAAGAGTTGATTAAATGAAGGGAATAATGACACCCATCATTTTTGGCACCATTTTTTGGGACTCACTAGTTGGAATTTTCTAATTAGGTATCAACAAGAGCAATAATCATACATTTAGTAATTGAAAAAATCTTCCCTAAGTTATCACAAAATTTATGAGTAGACCAGAGACTCTAAGGGTATATTTATCCCAAAAATATCTAGACAAGAATTTCCATCATCCTCTAGTTTAAATAAGGAAGTTGACCAAGAATTGGAGGCACCATTATCTTCTACAAGACAAGAAGCAGAGTTGCCATCTTCGGAATTTTTAGATCAGTCAACAAAAGTAAGTAAAACTTTAGGGAGGAGGATTATTTCTCAAGATCCATTGAGGGAAAGTTTTTATTCTTAATTGAGTAGTCAACCTCCTACTCCTAACTTTTCACCATCCCCAAAGCAGACCACATACCACATTGACTGGGAGAAGGGACTAGAAAATACTAGAGAGATGGCATGAAAGGCTACAAGAGAACCTGAGAGAACCTTTACCTATCCCATTCAGTTAGAGGATGATGAAACCACTATGAAGAACATTTCACCTACACACTTGCCCACATTTAGAGGAATGTCTGTTGAGGATCCTAACCAATTTTTGTTTGAGTTTAAAGTACTATGTCAGACTTATGATTACAAGATAGATAATCAAAAACTCAAGTTATTTCCATCTACCCTAAAGGATGCAATAATGAGGTGGTTTATGGGATTAACATCTAATTCTATTACCAATTGGGAACAAAAGGAAACTATCTTCCTAGACAAATATCATGATTATTGTAGAGGAAGAAATTGAAAGGAAGAATTTTTTAAAATCAAACAGGAAGAGGATGAAAATATAGAAGATTATTTAGATAGATTCCTCTTTGTGAGTAAAATATGTGGATTTATACTTCAAGAAGAATTAAGTAAAACCATTTTTCTCAAAGGTATGGATGATGAATCTAGGGAAACCCTTGATTTAGTTGGTGGTGGAAACATTGCTCAATTAAGAATGGATGAAATCATAGAAATTTGTAGGAACTATTCAAGGACAAGGAGTGGACCTAAAAAGGAAAAAATAGTTAAAAATTTCAAATCTAGATATGAATAAACTGATGGATGACTTGACAAACTTTAAAATAGACATATTATTTTAATTAACCTCCACCATGGATGGATTGCAAGCTAAAGCAAATGCCCAAATTGAACCATTAGACATGTATTGTCCTAGATGCAAGAAGAAGCATGCAATAAGGGAATGTCCTTTGGATAAAATAGAAGTATGGCTTGTCTATGAATCTAAAGAACATGATACTCACACTTTTTCTCTTCTTCCACTCATAAAAAATCAGCTCAAACAAACCAGTACATCATCCACCACAAAATAATTGAATTTTGTTTAGAGACAACCCAACCAAGGGTAGTTTATGCCAAGACTAGCTCCTAATCCTTGGATGATGACATGGGAAGCTCAAATAGTACCACAAAGTTAGAGATAGCCACCTTGGGCCCCTCAACTAACATGGTATCCTTAATATTGGGCAAGTTAATCTTGGTATACTCAGGGACATCAGTAACCTTGGGCTGGTCAAGGAAATCCTTATGCTTAGCCACAACCTAGATGGGGCCCTAGTAATTATGTATAAAGGAAAACATATCCAAATTAGAACCAACAAGCCATAATGAGATCTCCAGCACAAAATCCATAGGTTGAGAATGTAGTCCAAACACAAATGCTAGCACAACCAATAGCAAACCCAAGAAACATATAAACAACTCCTGTATATGAAATAAAACCAAAAAAATTAGTTGATCTAAATGCAATGGATTGTAAAAACATTCAAACCAAATCTGGCAAAATAGTTAGTAGTCCACCAGTTATAATCACTGAGATGACAGAAGAAGTTGTAACCCTTAGTCTAGTTTCACCTAAAGAAGATGAAAAAAAAAGAAGATAAGGAACCAGAAAGAAACCCTACTAAGATTCCATTTTTAGAAAGATTTAAATAAGCCATAGAAATTAAGGAATCTGAATTGGTGCAGGAACTAAGAAGATTGAATATTGAAATACCATTGTCACAAGCAATTAAGGATATTCTAGAGTTGAACAAGTTAATCAAACTATTATGTTTTAAAAAACTTGGTAGAAAGAAGTAGTACCCTAAGACTATTAAGGTAGAAGGGAAACTTGTTGATTTATAGACAAAAAAAATCCTACTTCCCAAATATAGAGATTTTGGAATCCCTATTATTTTTGTCTCTATAGGGAATAAGGATATACATAACATTTTGATTGATTTGGGAGAAGCTATTAATGTAATGACAGTGGACACTTTGAAAACATTATCGTTAATAGGCATACAACCTACTAACACCATATTGTAGATGGCAGATCAGTCTGTAGCAAAACCAGAAGGAGTTATTGAAGATGTGGCAGTAATGGTGGAGTCATGGGAATATATAGTTGACTTCTTTATATTGTATCCAAATGGTAAAACACTTGGTTATCCCATTATTTTGGGCAGACCATGGTTAGTTATAGTTGTTGCCTTAATTGATTATAGGTCAGGTGATATGACTATTTCAAATGGTAAGAATTCTAAGCAAATTTCATTATATCCCTCTACATGACCTTTTATTGATAATCAAGAGAAATTATGGGTTGATAATCTTGATATTAATGAGAAAAATTTGTCTTCTTTGGCTATGATAACATTGTGGGATCATGTACAGTAAATAGAAGATATGGTTAATCCTCCATTAAATGTACAACAATTGTCATTAGAGCAGTCAGGATTAGTTCCAGAACCTATATAATCTATTCTAGAAACATCATAGTTAGTTTTAGAACCACACCATTAATAATTCCTTGCAAATGAAGCTAATTTCACTCTAGAGGAATGAGATTTCTCTTGGGGAGAGGAAGGATCTATAGCTTTAGCTTTATAGATATCAGGAGATGATGAAGAATTTCTGGAAAACAATAGTAATGAGGAGTTTAACCTACAACAAGATAAGTATCATAACTCTTCCTTCTGTCCTTTGTCTAGTATTCTATCTCAAGGAAATTTTGGAGATGTTGCCACATATCATATGTTTTTACCACATGCATGTCCACTAAACACTTTAATGGAACCATTTCAACAAATCAGTTCATCATACACTGGAACCAAACATGTTGAGATTCAAATAGGTAAAATTTTGAATATTAATAGCTAGTTAAAGAATGATGAAGAAGCCAAACTATTTGATATTCTGAAGGATCATACTAAAGCTTTTGTTTGGGACTATAGAGATGTGAAGGGAATTCATCCAAGTATTTTTACCCATCACATTTATACTAAAAACATTAGACCAGTGAGGCAACCTCAGAGAAGGATTAATCTAGCCTTAAGGGATATAGTCAAACAATAAATTGAAAAACTATTACAAGTTGCTTTTATCTATCCTATCTCAGATAGATAGTGGGTGTCTCCTCTTGTAATTGTCCCTAAAAAGAATAAAAAATGGAGAATTTGTGTTGACTATAGGGAACTGAACAAAGCCACCCTGAGAGATTATTTTCCCTTACCATTCATATATCAAGTCTTAGACAACCTTTCAGGTAAATAGTACTTTTCCTTCTTAGATGGCTTTAGTGGATACAATCAAATCCGAGTTGTTATTGAGGATTAGGACAAAACTACATTTACTTGTCTATGGGGTACCTTTGCTTACAGGGTATTTCCATTTGGACTATGTAATGCTCTAGCAACCTTTCAAAGAGCTATATTAGCAATTTTTGGAGACCTAACAAATGACTATGTAGAGGTATACATGGATGACTTTACTATGCATAGAGATACATTTGATGATGCCTTAAAAATTTTGGATCGTGTATTAACAAGATGTGAACAACATCACTTGTCTCTTAGTTATGAGAAATAGTTGATGATGGTTGATGAAGGGATTGTATTAGGACACCATATTTCAAAAATAGGAATTCAGGTTGATCAAAACAAAATCAATCTTATTTTAGACTTGCCTATTATTCAAACCCCCATAGATATCAAGTCATTTTTAGGGCATGCTGGATACTATAGATGATTTATCATGGATTTTAGTAAAATTGTTGCTCTCATGTTTAAGTTGCTTACCAAGGACTGTGAATTTTTTGGGGATGAAAAGTGTCAACATGCTTTTGAAGAAATTAAATAGAAATTAGTAATTGCCCCAATATTGAGAGGACATAATTGGGAGAAACCTTTTCACATCCAAATTGATGCCTCAAATAACTCAATTGGTGTAGTTTTGGGATAGAAAGATGAACAAGGAAAAATGTATGCTATTTACTATCTTAGTAAAAACTCTTACTCCCACTGAAAGAAATTACACTACCACTAAAAAAGAATTTCTAGATGTGATCTATGTAATTAATAAATTTAGACATTACATTACAGGGTATAAAATATTTATACATACAGATCACTCAACAATTAAATACTTAATGAATAAACTAGTGGTTGGAGGTAGAATAATTAGATGGTTATTACTTCTACAATAATTTGATATTACCATTGTAGACAATCCAGGTAAATCTAATGTGGTAGCTGATTTCTTCTCAAGACTAACCACTACAGGGGAGTAGGATCCAATCAAGGACAACTTTATAGATGAACAATTGTTTGTTATTTCAGCTAATACACCATGGTTTGCTGACATGGCAAATTATCTTTCAATAGGAAAGTTTCCTCCTTTCACTAATAAATAAATAAAGAAGTAATCAAAACTAGTGCAAAGTTCAAATGGTTAAATGGAATGTTATTTAAATGTGGTCCTGATTTGGTTTTACATAGGTGTGTAAGAGAAGATTAAATATTTGACATCTTTTGGGCATGTCATGATGAACCAAGTGGAGAACACTCTTCAGTGAAAAGAACAGCTCACAAGATACTTGGCACTAGATACTATTGGTCATCTATGTACAAAGATGTGAAGAGATATATCAGGCGGTGTGATCCTTGTCAAAGGATGGAATAGCCAACCTTTACCAATGAAATGCCTCTGCAACCTCAAGTAGTGATTGAACCATTTGAGAGACGGGGATTGGATTTTAAGATTTGTAATAAATACACATGACTAATTTAGAACTTGCCTTTTTATAATTTTTTTAAAAGGTGAAATTACTAAAGACAAATACCTTAGCTAAAACTCAAATATGAAATATTGCAATAGAGAATGTGCAATCAGTTTTGGTACTATGAGAGATCACTATGAATCCATAAAAAGGATCTATTAGATTATGGAATAAATTTGATATATTGGGACAAGGCCAACCTATATTAACATCTATAGAGTCTATCAGTGTATTTTATGGTTTTTTCCTCTATGTTAATTTTGAATGGTGTGCCTTCACATGTAGGTCATTTGTATATATTTAGGGTCACTTGATTCATTACAAGAACCATTGTATGCCTTCTTCTTCACTTAAAACCCTAGCTCAATGAAAAATTGGACTAAATGTAGTAAAATGGGGGAAAAGGGGTTAGGGGATGAAGTTGTGCTTGACCTCAACACCCCCTATGTTGATAATTTCTTAAATACTAATACTTCAAAGAGGGATCAAACTCCATGTAGTTCTCCCATGTTATGGTGGTGTGTGTGACATACTAGTGAAATTTATATGTTAGTGTAATCTTGGTGTAATTATGTGCTTCAAAAATTATTCTAACCTTGTTTTTATATTTAGACCTATCTCAAGGTTACTTAGGCTATATGAAATCATAATTGGAAGAGTATGTGTTTTACTCTTAGCATGTAGTTAGGATATTTAAGGTGTCTGTATAATACAAACCTCTTACCATAAGTGAATAAATGAATATAAAATGTGATTATATAGTATCATTTTGGGATTTCCTCAAACCAAACTTGAAAAACATATGAGATGACTTGTTATATGAATTTGAATTTATGAAATTATCTATTCTTTGATGGAAGGATGAAATTGGTAGCTTAAGACGCTATCAGCAAGTGAGATTTTCTTGAAGGAGCAGCCTTGGTTGAGTAGAGATAGTGAAACTACAAGTGTGAATCATTCCAATAGTGAGTCTAGGTTGATTATAATGAAGAATAAGAATATTAATTGTTATAATTACCTAAAGATAGAGGGTCATCCACATAGAACAAGAGAAATAGTGGTTAAGAACTGTGGAATTAAGAATAGGTTAAGTGTGTATAAGAAGTGGTCATGAGTGCATTATTTTATAATTAAATGTTAATTTTAGTAATATAATTACCCCCATTTTATTCTAGTAATGCAGTAAAGCAAAATTACTACATTAAAATGAAGAGAGTTATACCTGATCTTACCTATGTTGAGTAGGCTTAGATTTAGACCACACTGAATTATGCTTCATGCAGACCTATAATGAAACATGTATAAATTAGTCCTTAGGATTAAATTTTGAAAGTAAATATAATAAAATAATAAATAAAATAATAAGGAATAAATACACTTATTCATGTATATGAACTATTATTTTTTTTAGTGCAAAAATTGGTGATTGGAAAGGGTTGAACCCTTCGATATTTATTTTCATTAAAAAACTTGGATTGGAATATGCATTCCCCAATCATCATTGGTAGGATAATTTCCTTAATAAATAAAGATAAACTTAACTCCATCATAACACAACTCAAGGTAATACAGTAACTTGGAATCCCTATATGAATTTTAATAGATCATTCTAGAGCAAAACTAGTGCAAAAAGATGAATCAACCACTGCATGTGAAATAAGATTCATATGGTGAAAAAATAGTGAAAATTTAGTAAGATCTGATTCTAGTGTATATAACATAGAGAATTACAATAATTTCCATTCCTTTTATGAAATTTGGTGCAAAAACTGAGTAATAATGTGATCATTATCGTGTGCATGCCCTTAATCAAATATCTAAGTATATTTGATTCTGATAGCTGATTAAAAACATGTGTAACATTTTAGAACACATGATAACCCTAGTATGAGCAAAATATATGATAATCTTATGTATAAATATAAAAATTATTTTTGAGTAACCACTAAAACCTATCATGTAGACTGATTATAATTCTAAGAAATATAGGAAAAAAATGAATTCTAAGATGAAAGTGTGCTATTTTAGATAATTATGGTCTGCCTTGTTGTCCAAATGGTGTAATTTTATCTGAATATGTTTTTAGGGCAAAAGGTAAGTATGCATTATGATAAACTAATTATTATTATTTTATATATGTATAATGAATTATTGTAGCATAGTTTCCAATACAAGCCACTATATATTCCCCCTATTTTGAGGTGAGTTATGAAGCTTGTGAAATAACTTATCTTAAAAGAAAAAGTTATGCAAATGATATAGAAATTATTTAAATCTAGAATAATAATGATAAAATTATATATCATGAAATCATATTAATAATCTTATAAAATTAGTAATATATGATACATGTAGAACTAAACATATATAGTGTCATATCTAGATAGATGTTATAAATTAGGCACATAGTGAATAAATGATCATATATAAATTATGTGAAATTGATATATAACTAATCAAATAAGATGCATGATATCTATCATGGCATTACAAATTGAGCAAACAAGAGTCATGGCCATGATGTATACATAAAGAGAACACACAAAGGCATAAAAAACATGGAATAAGTCCAAGGGACTACATTCAAGGGACATGTTCAAAATTTCACTCACACACATAGAAACACACAATAAGGCTTACATTTGTAAATAAGGACATGTTCAAATTTCCACAATCTAGAGTGGGGAATATATACAAAACATGAATCAAAAAAGCAAACATGATAAACATGCATGAATAATTGAAATTGATCTACACAAATAAATTATAATGTCATGATATATAATAACTTAGGTATCCATTAAGATATTAATGTAAAAGTGAGTGATTAAATATGCATGCAATGTAATATATGATAGTAGGGACAAAATGGATAGTCATAGAGTGATAAAACCTAAACAAAGATGCCCATAGTGAACTTTTTGTGATGCATACAAGTTTTAGAATTCATGTGTCTATTTTATATCTAGGAAATTAGATCCTATATTCATTGAAACAAGTTCACTGGAATTGGACAAGAGTGCAATGAATTACTATCTAGAAAGAGCATTTTTGTCTATGTAAATTTTATGGGTTTGAGGTAGTATCACCATTTGTAACTGAATCTAAAAGTGACAACCTATATGCTTTTAAACTCACTTAAGTACACTTATGAATCATATGTGATATAAAATTAGATATAGATAAATAATTCATATACTGAAGCATAAATCAACTAATGTAAACTAACTACATATATCATGCATAGGTCCTAATTTTAAGATTTTTTAAAAATTATATTTTTTTGTATTTTTGAATATATATAACTAAAAAAGTAGCATACTAACCAATGACTCCAAGATCCTCTCAATCAATAGGTCTTATATCTAACATAGGAATGATGACCTCTCATGAATGGAAAGTATCATGCCATTATGAAAGAACTAGTTTCAACTCAAAAGCTTAAAATCAAATTTGCTCTATAACATAAGTGCCATTATAATGTTGATAATTTGTAGTAAATTGTGTATATTGTTTAACATGGTGAGATTTATAACCCATCATGGAGTATAAGAAATTTATGTTGGTGTTATTTTTGGAACACTTTTAATGCCTTGTAATATCAAACTAAGACATGCTAGAGTAGATAGTGACTCTCCATAACTTGTGACAAATTATTAATTAAGTGGATTTTCAATTATAGGTATATTTGTCAAGTTAATTGAATGCTTGGAATGGGTCGAACCTTTTTAGGTTGATCAAATATTATATGTTATGTGTAAACAATGAATTATGGTTGGAGGGGGTATTCATATGGAATACCATAAACTATGATAACCTCATTAGCAAAAATGTATACAAAACATGTGTACTATAAAAGGTATTACACATATTTGTTAAATTCAAAGATGTTTGAGTAACATATTGAAGACACCTACAATGGGTACTACTATAAACTTGGAGGCCCTATGTGTTAGACTACCCTATAATTTTAGTGTAATCTCACTAATAAAAAATTGAACATGTCCATTAAATATTTTAATTATTATTATTGTAAGAAGCATATCATTATATATGTATTTAAAATGAGAGATAAGTGTGATAGTGCACATATTCACACTTGAACCATTATCAACCATGATACTCTATATATGTTGATGATTAATGTAAGCTTGAATGAACAAAGAGTGAAAATCAAAATCATCATCGACTATATCATGCTCTGTGAATGTGGTGAGAGGTATAGATGGTAATAAAACATGATATGTATAAATAATTCTATTCAAATGATGTTGTGCCTCTATATGAGGATGATAAGAAGTTGGTGGAGGGTGTGCATTATATGTGTAATATTTTTTTAATTTATCTATTATTTATTTACTTGTATGCTTATGGAAAGCATCATTGAATATCTTAATTGTTCTACTCTCACTTGATTTTAACTTTGTACTATCATTAGATGTAGCCACATCAATTATGTTCTTATCTATTAAATCATGTATTTTATGTCTCAAAATGATGCATCTATTGGTATTATGCCTTGGTGATCTATAAAAATCACAAAATCAAATCCTTTTGTAAGAGGTTTACTCACATAAACATATTTAAAAAGAGGGAGTGATATAAGGTGACATTCCAATAAATTTTGTAACTTGTAGGAATCTTCTGGTAAATTGATAAACTATATCATTAGAGTGAAAAACACAATACATGTAGTATATTTAGAAAATTCATTCATTATTATCTTTTAAGCACTCCTTATTTTCATTGGTCTCACCTTGTGTGGTGGCATATTCATATTATTTTCATGAGAATTATAAATTGGGTTGGTTACATATTTAACTTATTCATTACCAACAACTTAACCTCTTTTTCTTTAACTATGTGACATAAATATATGAATGATAGAAACTTATTAAACATAATAGATTCATGTAGACATGGATACAAACTTTGTTTTAATATATCTTAAAATTCCTTATCTATAATAATATTTTTAATTTTGGATAACATGGTCTTATATCATAATACATAATTTATGATAAGCTAATTAGATTCTTGTTTAAGTTGAGCAATCTAAGCATATAAAATATTTTCACTTATGTTAATTGAGAAATGTGCAAGGATCAAATATACTAGATTATTGAATGTATTAACTAAATAATATGATAAATCATAAAAACATTTTAGAGCATACTCTTTTAAACTCGTGGGAAACAACTTGGTCAACAACTTATCATTGGATGCTTAGTCCAAACATGTTGCATGAAATGCTCTCAAATGTTGTTCATGGTCACCATTTTCATCATATAATGTAAACTTAGGTGTCAAAAAATTAGGTGGTAAATGATAGGCTTAAATATATTGACCCAATAGAGCATGCAATAAAGTGTGGAGTCAAGTGTCTGATTAGGTTTTGAAGCACCTTGTTCCAAATTTAACACCTTAGTCTGTAAAGCTACAATGATCTACATAAGGGATTGTACATTGGGAATAAAATGTGTGCTAACCAAAGGTCATGTAAAAAATTACTAAGTAGATATTTTCATGTTTATTTTCTAAAACCATTAGGTTTACACCATATTATATGGTGGTATAAAAGTTATATTCAGTGATGTAGAGATAGGCAAGGAACCCATAGCCATAGATGTCTCAGATGATTGAACAATGTTTGCACTTTTTATTTCCAAAAGAGTTTTTATGATCTTATGATAATCCTAAGGTTCTTTACAAATTGATTTTCTAAGTTTTTTAATAACTTGCACTTTATTAGGCTCTGGTAATTCATAATTAATAGGTGGAATTACATGTGGATGCTCATATTGAGAATCAATGTTGTCTTGATTATACTCTTCATGCTCTGAAATAATTCATGCACTTATACATATTGAATTTGTTCATTATTATATAAAGGTCCTGATATACCCTTGATCTTATCTTTATCAAAATAAATATGATTATGCTCAAATTTAGTACCACGTAGTCCAACATTTAGTCTAAGAGAGTTAGAAACAAATTTATTAAATTGCATAAAGTATGAAATATAAACTTGGAAAATTGTTGTTAACAAATATAAAAACTCTAATAAAATAATTATAAATAATAAAAAGGAGGAAATAAACCTTATAAATACGAGTGGTTAGGGGTTTTCAATATTCAACAATAAATTGGTTCACCAATATCTTTCATCAAAAATTGAAGATTAAGAAAGTTAATCTAATTATGATAAATTGGAGATTAAAATTAGAATATATAAGATATGAAATAAATACACATGGATGATTTACAACTTACTATTTTTATAAATGTGTGAAAATGTTAGAAATTAATAAAGACAAAAAACTTACATGGAACTTGGATCTAAAATATTATAATAGAGACTGTGTAATAAACTGTGAGATTGTGTGAGGTCATTGTGAATTAAGAAAAGGTCTCTATTTGATTCTGAGACAAATCCACATTATTGGTATAATGTAGGAATAAATTATTTTATGTAGGATGTTTCAATATCCTTTAGGTTTTTACCCTCTATGTGATTTTTTAATGGTGTGCCTTCACCTATAGGTATTTGTATATATCCAAGGTTGTTTTATTCATTGTAGGAACTATTGTGTGCCTTATTCTTCAATTAAAACCCCTACTCAATGGTAAAGAAGACCAAATACAATAAAATGGTGGGAAATGTGTTAGGGCTTAAATTTTTAATTGACCTCAACAACCCTTATGTTGAGTTTTTCCTACATATTAATACTCTGAAGAGAGATCAAACTCCATGTAGTTCACCTCTCATTTTACGATGGTGTGTGTGAAATACTAGTGAAATTATATATATTGGTGCAATCTTGGTGTAATTATGTGCTCTAACAATGACTTGTGACCTTTGTATTATATTTTGACTTAGTATGGGGATACTTTTGTTGTATGTCTTAGAATTGGGAAGAATTAGTGATTTTCTCTCAATGTATAGTTAGAATAAATCTAGTGTTTGTAATATAAAAACCTCTTACCATATAGTGAACAAATGAATATATAATATGTAGTGGTATCTTTTGGATTTCATTTAATGGAACATGAGAAACATATGGGATGACCTATTAAATGAATTTAAATTTTGGAAATTAGTTGTTATTTGATGGAAGGATGAAACTAGTAGTTTCAGACACCACCAACTAATGGGATTGTCTTGAACGAGTGACCTTATCTAAGGAGCAGAGATACTCAAAATGGAAGTGTGAATTAGTCCAATAGTGATTCTATGTTATTTAAAATGAATAATATGAATATTAAGTATCATAATTTCCTAAGGATAGAGGTTCATCCACATATAAGTATAATAACAGTAGTTTAAAACCATGGAATTGAGTAAAGGTTAAGTGTGTATAAGGAGTGGTCAAAATGCCTTTTTTAGTATTAAATGTTAGTTTTACTAACTATAAGCACCAATCAGGAACTTAATTTTTTAACAATTAGGATAATGCAAGTCCTTAGGAATCCAACACAAGTGACATAATTATTAATCTTAATGCACACATATCTACTTCAAAATACAACTCGTATACTCAAGATATAAAGTTTACAAATTGGTCCTTGTAATATGCTAAAAATTAACATAAAGAAATTTTTTATAATCTTTGGTTTTAAATTTTCTTGAATGGTCATTAGTGTACCATACTATTATGAACCAAAGGAACTACATATTCTAGTTAAAGTTTGAAAATTTATAAAATGTTGGTAGTATTTGTTAAAATCATATTACCACTTAGTTCTTCTCATTTAATTGTAAGAATATAAGTTGTAGTTCAAACTTTGGGGGACTTCCAATTCTAATAAGGACCTCATGTAATCAAATTAATGTTGTTTATTTTTCAAGGCACCTGCATCATTCTCACTTTATATAAATGAAACATATTTATTTAATCCAATGTCATATACTAATAAGGAACTAAATTATTCAAATTTGTCTCATGATAGTGATATGGCTTAAATTTATTACCTTTAACATTTACTAGGTAGCCTTACCTTTGTATGGTTAATCATGCTAGTAAAAAAAATTATCCAGATTTTCTCTAACAATCAGTAATTCATGCCTTCATGAGCCTTGTTTAAACATGCATTGGATCAAAACACATAACCATATTAATATGAGATCCTGGAGCTTAAATTAGTTATTTTCATAAAGACCAAATGTTAAAATTATGCAACATTTAAACAAAATGGTATGCTACATTATAACATTTATTAATTTTATTATAGTAATTATGTTAGATAAGAAATAAAAACTAGGCAATAAACATTCATAAATATGTTGTTAAAAAGTTAAAAATATACCCTAATTATTTCTTGCAAGTTTTTCATCAACAAATAATTAGAACAAACCCTATGTATGCCTATTTAATACATCACAAAACTCATGAAAATACCAGGCAGCGATGAAACTAAGAGTATATTTAGTTAAATTAATCCTATAGGCTCTAATACTTCTTTATAAATCATGGTGATTGGTTGATACCAACATCCAATACAATATGGACATATTCAGCTTTAGGGATCCCAGATATAACAACACTTATTCCCAAGAAAATATTGATTCCAACATAATATATAATTTACTATCCATTAAAATGGTAGGAGGTAATACAAACCTTACTACTTCATGGATTAATAATGATTTTCAGTGCTTATTTATAGGCAGGAACCCCCAAGCTCATTTGATTTGTCTAAAAAAGTCAGCAATATTCATCCTACTTAGCCCTCCAAGCTTGAGTCATTCCTTTGGACTTCCCTAAGGATTTCATACCCTAAGTACCATATAAATACTAACCCACATAAGTCATTAATAGATATCATATAAGTACCCTTATTTCCAATGGCAAAGCTTTGCACCTTGTATCCTATTGGCTAATCCATACAAGCTAATGGTAGATAAGTGATGTTTACCCTAATGCAATAATTTAATTTTTAGAAGGGTTGACTTACCCAACAATGTAGAAGAGCATCATATTGTCACTGAATATATTTCATATTCCTTTGAAATAATTCAATTTCAAATTAAACTTATTGACTCTTAACACCTCAGAGTCATAGAATAGAGCATGTCTTATTCGGCTCAAGAGAGGCTAAAATTACTTTGTAAGCTCACATCATAGTCCTAGTCCTACTCAATTAAAACCAGTCTTATCTTACCTAACTAATCAAAATAATTTTCTTACCTTCCCAAAGATCCATATGGTTGTAACCTAGGATTTGATACCAAATGTCACAACTTTAAAAATTCAAACTTCAAAATTTTAAACAATTAACATTATGAATACCGATTCCCACATAAGGTTGACTAAATATCTTAAACCTTCCTATAAAGTTATCCATCTTAGAAATTTTCATAGTTATTTTAACCATGCAACTATACTTAAAACCTTCTAAGCTAGTCACTATGGCACATTTAAAAATAATAATAATTCATAATGCATCAAGATAAATGTTTTTAAGCCACATGGTTATTCCTTTTTAAATCAAATGTACAACTATGAAGTTATATGATAATATTAGTCTTGTATCCTAAATAATGCTTAATTCAAGTGAAATCTAGGTACACATGAAGATTCATCTTGTTCTATGACCAAATAAACTCAATAAACATCCCTTAATTGATTTTGCTTCATGGAATATCTTTATGGCATACTTTTATTAACAACCAAGTAACTTGGATCAAAACAAGTTTATGCAGATACATGATTACATTAATGTCTTATAAATGACTAATTTCATTAAATGGTTATGGATCAACCAACACAAAGGGTTTATCCCATAATAAGGGAATTCATGGATTGTACAAACATCCCTTAAATAATTCATACTTGCATTAAACATAAGTTCCATTTATTCATGTAAAGATGAAGACTAAGATAAATAAATTTGATAAATAAATACTAAACTATACATAATGATTAATCAGTAACCTTCTATAATCATTCAATGAATTAGATAATTTTCATTCAATTACACCCAAATAAGATCTAAAATTTACTCTTAATGCACATCAGTTAAAGTGTGTATAAGACCTATTGGGCACTTTAGGTTTGACTCTATACCATGATCATCACTAACACATAGGTGTTCCTTTAACATTATAATATTTTCCATAAGGTGTGTAGACATCCTAGGTCTTGCACCTCAGTGTCGTCACTAATCAACTATCATTGACATTCATCATTTATCCTAGGTAATTTTCCTTAACATTGTAAAGCCCTAACATCAACACACTAATTAATTAAATAACATCTTGAATTTATAGTAAACTAACTAGATTAATTAATTAATCATTATTAGTTAATTAAATAATCACTAATGAAATCAATATACACAAAATCAAATAAAAATAAATGAAAATAAATAAATCAAATCACTAAATCTCAATTCAAAAAGCAAATCCAATCAAGCCCAGCCTCCTCAACCTCCCCGTTTAATCCTCTAACCTCCAAAATCCCTCATTGAATGAGGACCATATCTCAAACATTCAAAATCTAAAATATTAATTAAATTTGGATTGGTCTCAATAATCTAATCCTCCATCTAGAATTTATAAATTGAGCCCTTCTCTCTTAATTTTCACAAACTTAACACATGCATCATGCATAAGAGCTATCATCATGGATTTGAGAAAATCCAAATTTTTCTTAGCAATCCATCATTCATCCTAAGTACATATTGTCAAAATTCTTGTGCAAAATCCATTAAGCAACTACAATCAAAGTGATCAAATCTACATCAATGAAGGAGCAGCTTCATCGATAAGCGAAGGTAAAACTATTGTTTTTTCTCTTCCATGTTTATTCAGAGGTGATGTTTGAATTTAGAGTAAGAATTTGGCATTTTTCATGATTTATATTTAAAATCTCTAATTTTATGCATTTACATTTTGACATGCCTAGTGGGAGATTCCCTTTTGTCTAGACACTTTTTACTTATATTATGCTTGTAGCTTATCTATTTTATTTGGTGCATATCTGATTCACACAAAGATTAATTTACAAAACTATCAAATATTTTTATTATTCATGCAAATATAATAAAAAACCTTTTTTTGAAAAAATATTGTATGGATTTACCAAAATTTATGACTTACTATTTTTAGTAAATTTGGCATAAAAGGAAAGAAGTATTTTATTATTCAAATCAATTTCTAGGTTTTGTCAATCTTCTAATTTTATATGGAAATATCTCTAAGATTTTAAAAACACATCATAAATACTATAATTTATAATTATTTATTATTCATACTTTGGGGTTTTTCAATAACTCATCCACCTTGTTAGATGCATATTTTATTCATAAAAACTATATTTCTAAAAATATCAAAAGTTTTTATTGCCTAGATAGATATAATTAGAAACCTATTTTTATTCAAAAAAATACTATATAGATTTCTCAAAATTTATGACTTACTATTTTTAGTAATTTTGGCATAAAAGGTGGGACATGTCTTATTTTTCAAATAAATTTATTAGTTTTATCAATATTCTAATTTTCTATAAAAACCTATCTCATATTTCAAAAATCATAGATTCAGTGAAATTTATAATTCTTTATTCTATACACTTAATGGATTTTTATTACTATTAATTCTTTTGGAATGGAGGAAAAATTTTGACTAAGATCAAACTTGAAACTACTAATTTGTGTTTTGTAGCCCCACTTATCAAATACTTCAATTTAAAAAACTTAATTGTTAAATTTTAAAGGAAAACATTTTTTTGTCTACACTTGTATTTTTTTGTACTTATGTGTGTAACTAAGATCATGTATACTCTTCTCTTGTGCCAAAATATGATCTTGAAAATTATAAATGACTTAGTTACTTGTGTCTACAAAGTAGATTGTGTATGTTATTTACTCTCACTAAAAAGTGACCTTAAAAATTAGAAATGGTGTCAATTTTTTATTTTATCTTTCTTAAGGGTTTAACATCTTGAATTTCATTGCCAAGTGTTGACCAAAGTCTTTGTTTCAATGGACTCTAAAAATTCCTTGGTGTGGATGTCTTTAAGGTCTAATATTAATAAACAATCAAGTAATGTGAGGTAGATCTAACCACTAATACCTAGGATTGAGATAACACCCTTGTATCATGAAATTGGACCTCACATACCATAAGGTATAATAATTACTTTCTTAGATAAACCTAGAGTAAGAACCATTCAGCTATAATCACATAACAGTGTCTGTAAAACAATATTCCCCATAATCACTCACAATGTACCCTTTGAGGTATTGCTTGTGGGACACTATTCAATTATACTTCCACTTGATGAATGTAGATTTGGCATTATGTGTATGTGTTTTTTATTATCCACTTATGAGAAACCAATTATCAAACAAAACTAAACCAACCTAAGATAAACCCAACATAAACCAATGACATACAAAATGAGATATTAAACCCAACTGAATGAATATCTTAAAAATGAAAACCTTTTTAATTAAAATCTAGTCTATTTCACTAGTCATAACCAAGAAAATATCCCATCTTGTAGTTATAATATTAATCACAATATCCCCCATGCTAATTATAAATGGAAACCAATTCTACAACCCTAATTCCAAAATCAAATCATCTTTAACCAACTCCAACAGCTTAGGCAATAGTTGGTAAACCTAGTGTCTTATATTAGTCCTTTGACATTAAGACCTTCATTGCCTAATCAATCCCATTTTAATGAACCCTGTCAAAAATTCAATACCCATCAGGATGCTGACCAAATGAAACCCCAATTTATCTTACCCTTATCAAACAAATCTAACAACCAATCCAATCAAAATTCCAATAATCAACCTAATAAATCATCCAACCATCCATGACACTTATTTACTCTTGTTTGCTTACTTTTTGATGCTATGATGGATATCATGCATCTTTCTTATTTCTTAATGCCATGATTAATATCATGCATCCCTCCCCAACTAGTTCTATTTAACTTTTAGTACTTAGTTTTGATCACTTATCTATGTGTTTCATTTTTAACATCTATCTTGATAATGTCACTATGTATGCTTGTTTTCACATGTATATTATACAACTATTTTGATAAATTTTACATATGCTTATTCATGCTATCATTACTACTCATATTTTCATAACATATCTCACATAAATTTTTATTTTAAATTAAGTTATTTCATACGTTGCACAACTCACCTAAAAATAGGGGGTATACATAGTGGCTTGTCTTGGAGACTAAGCTCCTATAGTGCAACACATAAAATTTTATAGGTTTTACCTAGTTGATCATGATTCATACCTAGAAATCACCTAGAAAATATTTTTAGATGGAAATACTCTATTTAGACAAGGATGCACACTGACTGTGTCTAAGATAATGTGTTATAATCCCTACAAGCATAAAATAGTCATTTTTAGAAATTCATAGAATCACATACAGTATATGGTAGTTTTTAATAGTTACCCCATCAGTTTTCTTAAAAATACTCAAGTTTGTCTTAGATTTAATAAATTTGGGGGCATCATGCACAACATGTGTTCTAAGATATCACATACATTTTTCTTTAAAAAACACATGATGTTACTCAGTTATAAAATCCATATACACCCAAATATTAGATTAAGGGCATATGCACATCACATGACCAACTCCTTGTTTAGTTTTGCACTACTTTTGAAGATGGAGTGGAAAAATCATGTCATTATCTGTGTTATATATACCAAACTCATAACATGTTATCTTTTGCACCAGTTTTGCACTAAACATGAACCTTATTTTGTATGTAGTGATTGGTTCACCTTTTTACACCTATTTTGCACTAATTTTTGCACTAGCACAATCTATTAGAATTCATAAAGAGATTCTAAACTACTTCACCACTTTGGGTATACAATGATGGAGTCAAGAACACCTTGAGTTCTTAATCACCCTCACCTATCAATGAATATTGGGGCATGCACTGTCCAATCTAATTTCATCATTGAAAATTAAACCTTCAAGGGTCCTACCCTCTCTAGTCACCATAGATTTCACTAGAAACACAATGGATCACATACCCAATTGATGTATTCATTCCTTATTATTATATTTATAAGTTTTCTTGTCTTTGGTTCTTTATTTTTACCTTAAATAAAGACTAATTTTATATATAATTCATTATAGGTGTAGATACTCAAATATAGATTTTACATGATAAACTAGTGTTTCACATTTGAAAAATATCACTCAAGTCTCTACCCTTTAGTTCTTAGCTTTCTCATTTTCAAAAGGTTCACATTCTTCATCTCATTATGCCTAAATGCTTATTTTATGGTTTGATCTTGATATTTTGATTATATATATCACATGTAGCCTATAATATACTTAAAACTTGATATATATCCCTCACTATTAGTTATAGAGCTTCAACATTTATCTATTATCTATGACACTATCATTCAAACCTAGACATAAACATCGACTCTAGTGTTTGTACCCTACAAAAAATCAAATTTTTAAATCTTTTGATATGTACATGTCAACCTATTTATCTTAATTAACCCTCATGTGAGATATAAAAAGGTGTAGTATAAATACAAAATAAATCCCACTCATTATTTTATCTATTAATTACCAAGAAAGCACCTATTGAAGCTCACTAAATCACTTGCACAACTAAGTTCTAATACCTTATTATTCCCTATTTATAAATAAGACATAGGATAATTCTTCTTATAGGTTTGAATCATTCTAAGAATAATACATGAGTGATATTTTTCAAATTATAAGATAGATCACTACATGCACTTTCATATATATTACACCATTATCCACACACAAGCTCGGATAAAGGGGA
Source organism: Torreya grandis (assembly GCA_037957365.1). NCBI lineage: Eukaryota > Viridiplantae > Streptophyta > Pinopsida > Cupressales > Taxaceae > Torreya > Torreya grandis. Next base: position 2,200,423 of record JARHVA010001578.1, read on the forward strand.
GAACTAAATTGGTCTAAGCTTTATTTGGAGTATATGGCTATGTAGGTAACACTCATTAATAGAATGGTATTTGAGGTTAGTTTTAACTTACTTGAGCCCACTAAACCTTATTTTTTCAAGGTGTCATTCCTTAATTATGGGATCTAGGGTTTTGATCAAAATATTAATATATAGAACCTACGTACATGATCCAAATAAAGAAAAAGCAAGGTGATAGTCAACCTTAATAGGTGCAAGTTAAATTTCTAGAAAAGAGATAATATTCTTTATCAAAAACTAGTATTATAATTAGGACACTAGTATTGATGCTAGTGTTTATAGGGTGATGTAAGTGTCCATACTAAAAAAGGTAAATATTCTAAATATGATGACAGTATCTAGATCTTCAAACAGTCCATTTCTACACCAACACTACTCAAATTTGTCTATGTATCATTAAACAAACTAAGTATAATTTGTCCTTTATATTTTTATTATCTAAACATTGAATTTTATACTTTCCATATTTATCATAATATCAATAGAATATAAATTCACTTAATCGGCATGCTTTTTAGAATAGTATTCTACTTAGTTCATTAGGTTACTCTCTTATTTAATTGTTATTTCTAAAAAAAAATAAACATTATGGTGAACCCAACCTCTGAGTCTAATTGAACCAAACCCTAGTTTTCTCTATGATTTTAACTTTATAGAATTTTAGATTGTTGCATTTGTTTTTTTATATCTAATTTTTGTATGGGCATAGTCTGGTTAATTCTTGTTCTCCTTATTACCCTAGACTTTGTGCTTTTTCTCTTGGATATTTTCCATGCTTTTGTTTATAGCATTACACTTTCTCTTATTTTGTTCATCATGGATGAAATATATTTTTTTTATGACTATGATGCAAAAACTATCCAACTCTCTACACAAGCTTAATTAATACAAAATTTTTCCAAACCAAGTGTGACATGGGACTAAGAACAATAATATCTTCAATATTATAAAAGGCTTCCTTATCCCTAAGAGGGTGATATCTACTTTCCCTCTAATGAGGTCCATGTTATCACTACTTCAAGTGGTAACGTAGCCCATCATATAATTCCAAATGAAGGTAATCAACATACCCCTCTTCAAACCCCTTCACATCCTATAGATTCTCTAGATGGTGTGTGTATGCATGTTCAATCTGAAGTACCTAAGGTTTTTACTTGTGAATCTCTTAAGGATCAAATCATTATTATGAGAGAAAAGTTATGAAATCAAAATTAGTATTTCAATTCAAAAATAACTTTATTATAAAATTAGATCACATATGCAAATAGTATATAATATGCTAGTTGTAATCATGTATTTACATCTTCATCTAGAAATTACATGCCTAACAAGACTTGATCTCAAAATTGAAAGCAAAAAATAAAATACATGTACAACTATTGCTTTATAAAGTTAAAAAAGGCTAATAAGAGTCAAAGTAAGATTATAATGTAAATGCTTAGAAATAAATTAATTAAAATCCCCCCTCCATATCCTCTAAGAGATCAAAATACTATTGTGCATATCATATAATGCACAAGCATCATACAAAGTGTTGTTTGGATTTAAATAATAAAACAATTGATCATGGTGATCTTATAATAGATACATCAATCATGCAACCCACTCACCTTATGAGTGGATCTCTCAAGGCACAAGTGTAAAAAGATAAAATATGGATACCAAAAGATAATTCAAAGCAAAAATAGTCACAAATGCAAAACTTAGAGTAAGAAAAGCTTCAAAATGTGTAATTAGAGCATGAAAAGATTCAAAACTCAAAGCTATAGAAAGCAATGTTATAAAAATATCAAGATGAAAATAAAAAATTATAAAAGGCACAACATGAAAAGGAACAATTAAAAAATCAATGTATTGCAAAGGTAATGTTACAAAAAGAGCAATTGATAAATCAAACTTAAGGTAAGAAAATAAACATGTTTAAAGTATGATTTATAAAAAAAGAGGTCAAAAATAAAGAGACACTTGAAAAATTTAAGGTTTCAAATATGTCTATAAATGGGGCAATTACAAGTCTTTCCTCATATCATGACCCTTTCATTATCACTTCTCACATAGATGGTAAGTAATTTACAGATATCAATGTTATGGACTATACAAATTTTTGTTTGAAGTCATTTCTTAGCTCTCTTATAAATAAGTATCCATAAATCGATCAAACTAATGCAATCACAAGAAGTGTGGGATCAATTCAGTTGAGATATTTTATTTTGTTTCTAAATAATATCCTCTTGCTTTTCAATTTATTTATAATTAAAATGCATACACTATTGTGCTTGGACAATCATGGTTACACTCAATAGGAACAATGGTTGATAAAAACAAAGTTTGAATGTCATTTTATCATGAACTAAAGGTTATATACTTTTACAAAGAAGGAAGATATTTAGATCAAAATCAATAGAAAGGAAACATATCTTTAGTAACTATACAAAAAAATACAAGTAATGACATATCAGTAAAGGAAAAGGACACAAAATATTTCAAAATATAAATCAAATACATCTTAGAATAACATCATTTGTTAAGTCTAGCATCAATAGAGAATAAGAGGGACAATATACTAATCATTGCATACCCTTGATATAAGAACATGATATAGGGCCTACACAATGATATCTCCCTAATGAGGTCCTTGACTTTCAGTAGTAAATTTTCCCTTGTCCATAACATATTTGCTAATTAAAATGAAAAATTGAAAAATCAAGAATTCAAATAAATCAAATAATCAATAAAATATGAAAACATTCAAATAAAGCAAAAATATAAAAACATTTAGCATTTCCCATGTTTACTAGCTTTTGCATATGTTGTTTACTTTATGTTATTAGATAGAATATCATTTCTATACACACATATGTTTCATGGGTACTTGAGTATGATACATGCATTTACTAGATATGTGATACATGATCAAATAGATATTGGACCTTTCCTCTTCCCATGTGACACACTAATTTGGGGACATATTGATTTTATTGATCATAATTAACACAGGTTTTATTATTTGATGATCACTTTACATTATCATGTTGAGATTATATACTAATTATTACACATGCCTATACTTATTATATTATCTTACACATTGTACTTGATATGATATTCTACATGACATTTTATTAACACATGTATGCAAGGATTAGTGTGGTATATTTATGCAAGTTGCTTATTTTTTTCACCTATTTCATCTTATCATATTGCTAAGTTGAGTGTACTTGTTTGCTTATTTATCTTGATTATAAAACATTTGAATGTGTTCCTTATTTATTACCCCTAATGCTTTGCATGTTGATTTCTTCTTTATTGTGTGGGCATTTAAACATGTCCTCTCCTTTTATTTTGCTACATTTGAACATGCCCTTTGTTTACGGTCTTCTTAGACCTCTATTTGAGTGACATTGAGTGTTCTTGTGTGTGTTTGATTATTTTTTTATCTTCTTTCTTCAAGATGTTTCCATGACCCATATTATGCATCTTAGGGCTTATTATGTTTAGATACTATAATGTTCATTGATACATATACTTAGACATGATAACGCTATATTATTATTTACTACATGATTTATATAGATATATCATGGTTATCTTATACTTTTAAAATAAGGTGACTATCACATTCCATAGAGATATATCATTAGGACATGTCAATGACATGAGTCCACAATCATGCAGTTGGTAAAATTAGTAGAATTTGATACAATTTATATGTACAGGTGGGACATAATATTATACATTTTTCATTGATTTTCATAGATTTGGGATCATGATTTTAGATTTGTGACACATATTATATATATTTTACATAGTAGAGGTTAAATTTTGATAGATACTTTAACTTCAGACACATTTGAGGTGCATATGCCATGAAAATGTCCAAATTTACATATACACTATTCATTTATACCAATAGTAATGCAACAACCTTATTTTTTAACCCCAAAATGAGATCTCTCTAGGTTTGGGTCACCTAGATGCTTATTAAAGGGGTAAATAAATGATAATGCATAAGGGTGATAATTAGATCTACAGTAAGATAATTGGGTACTAAACTTTGATATAAACATACACTAAATTTATTAACTGAGAATAGGCTAAATGTAAAAATTATAGCTAATTTATGTATGTAAATGATAAATAATTAATATACTTAGTTGGTTTTGATGCTAACATAGTGTTGGATCTGGAATAGGTAGGATGTAAACTAGAAGATAGTCCTAAAATAGTTACTAGATTTTGGATTTGGATGTTTTTTAAGCCATAAACACTAACATTAGTTTGGGATGGTTTTGTCGATGCTAATTTTTTACCTTGATGCAAGTGTCATATATAGAATACCTTATATAAAATGATATGACCACATGGATGCCTTTGGGTTTGACTTCAGTGCTTCACTTTGGTGCATTCAAATTTGGGTCATAGACTATCACTCCTCATAAAATGTCAAAACCCTATTTATTCATCTTCATGGTGACCTTGGATAAAAATCAGTGAGTGGGCACATGATTGTAATCTAGTCCCAAAGACCCCTTTGTTATTAAATAATGTGTACTGATCCAAGAGCATCATTCCCCATATTTATAAATGAGTTTGCATTAATAAGATTAGGGGTCAATTCAGTCCTAAAAAGGTATTTGGAGTATTTTCACTCCTAAATTGTAAATTCAAATTATAAGGCCATAAAAATAGTCACTATGTTTGATTAAGTCATTTAGGAAGTCCTAGTCCATATAGAAGGTTGTAAACAATATCAAAATACCTTTTCCAAAGTCATAATGCCTAATCACCACTCATAAATTGGAGGAGCTACATTAGAGAAAGGGAGTAAAGTCAAGATAAAGCTTATTAAAGAATTTGAGAATTGGTTGAATATTTTTACGAGATTGAAGCTATCTTGAAGCTTTTAGCTAAGAAAATAAAGGAAATTGACCTATCTTGGTCTTGAAGCTTATAAAAGCTATGCTATAGTAAGTATAATGTAAGTAGAATAGGTATGGGAAAGTAATAAAGGCCTTTAGGCCTGTATGCATTTATAGGATTATGTAAATATATGGAGATTGGTTAAATAAAGGAGGACATTTGTATTTAATGGATATCTTCTGATGAATTACAATGGATATCACAAAATATTTTCATATGTGATTGTGCCAAGGTAACATAGAAAGTTTAAAAAATTTGTGTAATATCAAGACTATGATAAAGAAGAGTGGACGTATGTGGAAAAGCATGGACGTATATAGACATCTAAAATGTAATATATACTATGTATTTATATTGATGAATGCAAGTATTTTGAAATATATGGAGATATAAGATAGATTGGAAAGGTAATCGATAATGTTATAAGGACCATTTGATACTTTTGAATGTTTGATGACAATATAAATAATCTTTTGGTTTCCTCGATTCCAAGATCAATATTACTATGACAATCAAAGAATAATGATGTATATAATGAATATGATAGTGTTTGAATGATTGATGGTGTGAGGAACATGAATATGATTTTAGATTACTTTTGAAGATATCTATGAATTCATGTTCTTAGGCTATTCAAAGGGGCAGATTGGATTTGTGTAATATTCAACAAAAATATAATATGGTGCAATTTGATACAATGTTATTCAGTGTCTACATGGAAAATCTTTGATCATGCCTGAGTAAGATCTTGAAATAATTCAAAGTTTAAAATATTTGATACAAAGATCAAAGTATGTGTTTTGTTTAAAAGTATGGAGGTCTACCTAGGTCATGGTAATAAATATTGAATTTTTTGTAGTGTTTTTATCTGTATCCTCAATTGATATACAATTTAGAATAGAATGAAGGTAAGACTATTGAAATGGTGATTTCAGTAGATGGATTAAAGTTATGAATTTATAAATATGTCATGCTAGAAAATACTTGTTTAAATTTGTGGAAGATTCAAATCAGTTGAATAGGGAGCTTGTGGAAACTTGCAATACTTTCAATAAATTGATTAAGTCTTTCCTCTGTAAATCAATTTTTTTCAAAATTGATAGGATCTGAGTAAGGCACATAATTAATTTATTTTGACATAGTCCACACTCATCTTGTGTTAACTGAAAATGCCAAGTTAGATTATAATGTGTTTTGAAAGGAGTTTAGGAGATTCTATAAATGATTCTATTGGTATATTTATTTTCTAAGCCTATAAGATGAAAGGCAAGAAGTCATGAATATCGTAGCATTCCATTTTATGCTAAATGAAGCCTCATATATCCATTATTGTACACAGCTAGATTAGAGTTTGGTCAGATAGAAAGTTAGATTTTGTGAAATGAAAAGGATTAATTTTCTATAAATAGTGATAAGGTAAAAACTCAAATAGGTCATTAATCATTGCATAGCAGATTTAATGGATGGAACTGGTGTTGGAATTGAATAGTTTTATTGGGGATAGAATAGAATATTTGAATGGACCCCCCTATAGATGAACATTTTATTATGAGAAAAATTGATTATATATACTTCCACTAAGAAATGGGAAGATCTAATATTGCTTATCTGCAAATAGAAAAATTTATAAGTTAAATATTAATGATCAAATGGAGCATAGACAGTGATGTAAATGTGTGTAAAAATTATGGAAAGTCTAGTCTATAATATTGAAAGGTATTGAATTAGATATAAAGAGGAAACTTAGTTTGGTTTTGAGTAAGGATTGACCATAGTTTACGAACATGAGATAATAATAGAAGAATTATAAATTGGTCCAACTAAGATAAGGGAGAAATTATTTAAAGCATTGTATGGGTAATAATGAAGTAATACTAAATTATGTTTTAACCTTGGGATAAAGGCATCATGTACATAGCCAATACTCTAAAGAGGGCCTCAAATAAATGTAGTTCTCCCCTACATGTTGGTTAGTGTGTGAATCATGCAATATGTGATAAGCAAGTAAAACAATGACCTAGCTTGTAACTTGAAAAATATAGCTATAGGGTTATTCCTTTACTACTTCATACCTATATATGTGTTATAGCTATGACTAATATAAAAATATGAGAAAATAGGTAAGCTTTGCTCAATTGAATGCTCTTTTATCTGAATGCTAGGTGAGGAATGAATTAGTGTTGATCTTGTATTTATATCAATATTTTTGGATAATTAATTCATAATAAAGAACTTAGGCCAACCATTAGGATATGTTTCATTTATAAAATAGATTACTTTAAGGCACTAGACACTTGTGTTAGATCATGACACTAGCATCAATGCTAGTGTCTATCCTAGATGTTAGTGTCTAAAGAGTGGGAAAGTAGGTACATGATTAGAATTTGTAGAGATTGAAGATAGGTATATTTTTAAAATTATGGGCAAGATATAAGGCTTAGCTCATCAACATAAGATTGGTCAGACTAAGAGATAATCCAAGGGGCACAAGATAGAGAAAATGTGAGACTTACAAAAGTCTGGAAAGGTCCAAAACTAAGATAAATAGTTAAGATATGAGTTTCCTAAGTGTACAAGATTGAGGTGCTATATAATCTATAAATATCTACATTTTTCCTCTTTAATATGATAATGAAATTGCTAGTTTAAAGGAAATAAATGTGTGCCTAGGTGTGTATAACATACATTGTCTCTGTGTGTGACCAACTTGAGTGCTTTGTTGGTGACTGACCTACAATAAAGATCATGTTACAGTGTATAATTAGTGCATCTAATATGGAATTTAAATTACTTGAAATATATTGAAATTGAAAGAGCAAGGTTTAGGACTACACATGTATGTCGATGTAATTGTCTTGCCTATTAGCAACTTAATTTGAAAAATATATATCATTGTAAAGATATAAAACTAAGACTATGACAAATATAGATAAATATTAAAAGTTCATATATCCAAGGATATATATATATATATATATATATATATATATATATATATATATATATATATATATATATTAAGAGAGAGATATTGAAAGGCACATGCTCCCAACCTTGGAGTAAAGGTGAGTTGCCACCTGACAGTTGATATTAGCTTAACCATGTAACCCAATGATACTTACAACTTGGTGAGGTTGGATGATGTAATCAATTCCAACCTAAAAACTTGGAAATATGAAGTTATTTAATCATCTCAACCATATCAAAAAGTGAACCAACTATTACAGTAGATTAGCTCAATAAAGTCTATAAAAGTCTTATCAAGGTATCAGTACATAGAAGTCTGTGATGTGATAATAGTCCATAAAAGAGTTTTGGAATCTGAAATTGATTTGGATTTTTATAATATTAGGTATAAATTTCATAGCATATTCACCTTAGATATTTCTAATGTTGAAACTATATATAACAATGGTACCAATGTATATAATTTTTCCATAACTGTGAATCTAAATCATATAACTATGTGTCTTGGCCAATTTAGAAACTATGTAAGTTTGAAGAAAATGCTTCTAGAGCATGATCCCATTATATATGGAGAAATATAAAAACTTTTATAAGTACCAATGTGGAGAATTTGTTTCCAAAACATGCCCCAACTATAATTTGCAGATGTTGAATATTGAATAAGTGTAGAGAACATGCTTCCAAAGCATGCCCCTAGTGAATTTAAAAATTATGCCAAGTGTGGATAACATGCCCCTATTACATGCCCCTAATAATATGCCCCTTTGTTTTGAGATGAGGGAAATATGGGAACTAGTATTTACCTTAACTCAAAAGGATAAGATAATTGTATAATCTATGAATGGAACCTTATAGCATATATAAAAAACATGTCTAGGTAAATATAGCGTTGAAGCGCATAGTGCCAATATGAACACATGAAGGCCTAAGATTAATGATAAGGATCATAGAAACATATATATAGTAATATAAAAAGCTTATTAGGTAAATAAGTGCACACACAAAATCACTTAAAAGTAAGTCAAGCAATGGTCTAAGAAGACTGTAAATAAGGAGCATGTTTAAATGCCACACAATCGAATAGAAATGACTTAGTCAAATGTCCACAAAATCAATAGTGGCATATTAAAATGTCAATAAAATAAACAATGATATATGAAAATGTTAAATAAAACATACATAGGCATGGGGGTTGCAAGTAAAGGTGTATATTCAAATTATCACATCTTGATTTCACTCTAAACTGAATAACCTTTTAATCCATGGATTTTTTATGGTTATTAGTTGATTAACTAGTATTTAATTAAGATTTATGTCATATTTTGATTATTATATAGTTATATATTGCTTAATTTACATGATTGATTTACTCTGAGCTAGTTTCACTATCATATTTTGTATTTGATGATCATGTTTGTTAGTTATACATCAGTATTTTATGGATTGCATAATGTTTTAGGATAACTATCTTCATTGTTGTGAGGTGGATGTATGAAAAATCCATCCCTAAGAGTTTGATAGAGGTAGGGAATCATCAAATAAGATGGTGTAGATGGAGATGTTGGGGGACAACAAAGAGAAAAATTGGAAACCCACACACACCATAATAGAATAACATGTTCCATGATTATTGTTTAAGTTAGATAGTTATAGTATGTTTTGATTTATGTTATATATATATCTTATGTGATCTTGTTGTTGTTCTATGATCATGTTTTTTATTTGCATAATTCCACTAATCTAGTTGTGTTACTGTATTAATGATTGTTAATATTATTGCTTAGTTATTTGAATGAATCTATCATATTTTAACATGACTTACCAATGTATAGTACATAGATGAATGTTTGTATTAGTAGTGCTTTGTTTGGATTATTTGTTTTAGTAATAGGCATATTCTATTACTTAGCTTAGTTGATTTTTTATGTGACTACTTATGTTTATAAGGTTACTATTATCGTTTATAATAGTTACATAAACTTGTAATAAGACATTAGTGAATTATAATTCCTTGTAAACATTAACAAAGGACCCTAAGCTGGCATAATAAAATGAAATTAATGTTATTGAATTAATATTAGTGCTTAGGCAATAAACAAAATACTATGCAAAGTAATAAATATAGGAGCATTATTTAATGATTATATTGATATCATTGTGTTTGATTATTCGATGACTTGGTAACATTATCAATGGTATTATATAGTCATATGATATATATACCTTGTCATATGGTCATTATATTATGTATGCTTGCCATTTAGTCAACATTTCATGGTATTATAATATTATAAGACTTTATATAAATTTTATTTGCATGGGCACTTTGGGAAGTTGATGTTAGTATTGGTAAAGTCAAACTACATGCATAAAATGATTACAATACTAATCACTCCAACTTTCAATATGATTAGGGTTTATAATCTATAATTGACTTGATTCAAAAACCATTTTTATTAAAAACATTATACAAGTTTTGAGGTTGGTTGCATGATAAAATGGTGAAAGACTATAGCTTTGTTGAGTTATGTTGAGTTATTCATGGCATGCATAGTTTTATTCATTATTTATCTGCCAAGTAAATGGGAGAAATTGGTGTCAAGTAAGGGAATGGAGAAGAATAAAAGAGAATAGAAGGAGGCCTATGAAGTGATGACATATGTGGTTTTAGTAGGAAGAAGTAGAATAAAAGGAATACAAGCTAAGAAGTGAATAAAATTTGGCTTCCTTGGCATTATAATCATCAATTATAAGTTGGTGATGTACTTTAAATTCTTATGTTATAGTTTGATGGATTTTTGGAAAATAAATGATAAAGGGTTTACTGGGTTTCAATTTTTTTTGAAATTATAAAAAATAAGGACTAAATGTAGATCCCTGTGGATGGCTCGGCCATCCATAGAACCCTACATCCAACCCAGAGTAACCCTAAAATGGATTGGTTATAGTTGTATGTTTTTCACCAAGTTGACATTAGCACCTTAAAACCTCTATGTTAATATCTATTTCTAGATTTGTAAATCCTACAAATATATAGTATGGTTATTTCATTAAATGAGTATTCATAACTAGATTAGGTAAGATCTTGGACTCATTTTTAGATATCAAACTAGTTAGGGGATATAGAAATTAAGGAATAAATGTAGATAGAATTTTGTTTTAATATGAGGGATTTGACTATGTATATACCTAATTTGGAATCTAGGTAAGGACCTTATGGGTTTTTATAACAAATTTGATTATGTATGGAAATATATATACACAGATATATGTGTGTGTGTGTGTATTTGGGATTATGTATATATGTATGTATGTATGTATATACTTGGTATTAATGGCCTGGTGATATATATATATATATATATATATATATGTATATGTATGTATATATATATATATGTATGTATATATATATATATATATATATATATATATATATATGTATGTATATATATATATATATATGTATGTATATATATATATACATACATACATACTTTGGATTAATGGCCTAGTGATATATATATATATATATATATATACACTTGGGATTAATGGCCTGGTGATATATACATACATACTTTGGATTAATGGACTGGTGATATATATATATATATATATATACACTTGGGATTAATGGCCTGGTGATATATACATATATATATATATATATATACTCTTGGGATTAATGGCCACCAAGCCATTAATCCCATGTATATACATACATACATATATACATAATCCCAAATACATACATACATACATATATATATATATATATATATATATATATATATATATTCTAATGTTGAGGCTTTTTGAATGAAATTTGTGTGTATTAGTTTTATAACTGATTTAAGGTATATGTATAAATATAATCAAAGGTTGAGGTTATTAAATAAATTCTATGTGTATTTGTTTTTAAACAAATTTATGAATTATGGGTATCGGATATATACTCAGTTATTGTTATAAAAATATGTAGCATACATATCTATATATATATATATTGAATTGGGGTTAATTATGGTCATTCCATAAGCATATAAGCCTTGGAACTGGGTAATGATGTCAATGGTAGATAATTAGTTAGTTAAAAGTATAAATAGTTGTTTGTGCATTCAGATATATGCATAGATTTATATATATATATATATATATATATATATATATATATATATGTGGGGAAAATTGATTTGGTTGAGTTTATGTTACATGTCTAGGTATTCGATTGTATAATTACTTGTATGAGGAATTTCTAAGTCTAAGATAGGTGATTTAATTCATAATATTCATAGACATAGATCAATTGTTCGATCTATGATTTGGATATTATATTACAATAATGTTGAGTTATGTGATTATCAATTGAACCTATTATGTAATATCTTACGAACTATGTAAACAATAATGTTGAGTTATATTATTTGAATTCTCAATGTTTGGACATAATCAACTGAGTGTATAAATCTCTAATCATTTTATATGTAAGTAATTCAAATAGTACTATGAATTGAGTGATTTATGTATTTTTAAATCATGAAATTGGTATATCATTATTTGGTTGTGTTCAAATAGTAAATCACATATATTCTATCTATTTTTAGTCAAAATAATTAAATTGGGAATTATCTGGTATATTAAACTATTGAGATAATTTACTATAGTTTGAATGTATACTGAGAGTATAGGAGACACTCTAAGATTTTGGACAGTGGATTGTCTACTTAGATTGTAACGTATACATTCTCAAATTATGGTTGTATAAAAAGTTATATGTATACCTAAAATTTTATAAATAATACAAATATGCATGGCATAAACATATGATTTGGTGATAGTGTTATAAATCTAAGAATGGCAATACCATATATAAATGTATGCAACTTATTATATGTTGGTAAACATTATTATACAACAAGGTAAAATGGGCGATTTTTTATGTATTTAATGTTTATATTGTTAGGGTGTGGAGCGAAAAGCTTCACCTTAATGCAAACTGGGAGGTTTCTGAGCATGACAGTCATTGGCATCGGCAGGCCACAACCGACGTTGGTCAGGGGACAGCGCAGAAGGAAACCAACATCGATAGGGATTGGCCAGCATTGATCACCTCCAAGAAGATAGGGATTGATGTCAATCGCCTGTGGTAGTTCCAGAACTACTGTTGACGAACAGTCAGTTAAGTGAATGGAGAGTTTGCATGATGAAGACTACTTTGAGTCTTGAGCCACTTGTCTAAATTAGTGTATGCATGAGATCTATATAATAGACTCATGGGCTGTATTATTAAGTGTAGAACTTGGAGAGTTCTTCCCATGGTAGAATCAAGTAGGATTCTTCATGTATGTAAGATCGGGTTTGATATGCATGGTGTTGCAGGATCATGGTGGAGATCTACATGTGATAAGTAAGATCAAGTTGGTCTATAGGGGTGTGTATATGCGAGGGTCAAAAGGAGATCGGTGGGGGAGCAAGATCCAAGGTGACAGCAATACATCAAGGAGTAGGATCATGGTGAGATCTACTTAGAGTACCGGTTCGTACTCGATTGTACTAGATGCACAATGAGGTGAATAATAGCTTGTGTTAGCTATGTGTTGTGACCTATTGAGAGAAGATTACTTAGGTGGGAAGATTACTGGGAGCCCTTGAGGAGGAAGCCTCACAGAGGTGGAAGAAGAGTGTGATCTCTTTATTGTAATTTCCTTTGTAATGAGTTGAATACAATTGTGTGTTGCCTCTCATATTCTATGTGTTTTCTCATTGATAGTTATTTGTTCTTTTGGTTATTTTTGCATCTTAAGTTACTTATACAATGGTAATCATGTGTGCTCTTAATTCTGACAAGTTGTGTCAGAGCTTTGGGGAACTTAGGTCCTATCAACTGGTATCAGAGCGAGGTTGGATGTTCTCAGAGCGAGTTCGACTAACAGATGGCCCAGATCTGGTTAGTGGTTTGTTGATTATAGGGTACTCACAAGGGTTTCTGATTGAGTGGGAGTATAGCAACGGTAGAAGAAGGTAAGTTGAGAATGAATAAATTTAGACACAGGTGTAGCACCACAGGGTGTGTGGTGGGTTGTCTTCAAGATTGAGCTTGAAGAGGAATACATGCTAGGATGTAGATTAGACAAAGTACTGGTATGGGTACAGGTGCAGCTATTTATCTCCAAGTGGGAGATTGTTAGGGTGTGGAGCTAAAAGCTTCACCTTAATGCAAACTGGGAGGTTTTTGAGCATGACAGTCACCAGCATCAGTAGGCCACAACTGACGTCAGTCAGGGGATAGTGCAGAAGGAAACTGACATCGGTAGGGATCAGCCAGTGTTGATCACCTCCAAGAAGATAGGGACTGATGTCAATCGCCTGCGGTAGTTCCAGAATTGCTGTTGATGAACAGTCAATTAAGTGAATAGGTAGTTTGCATGATAAAGACTAGTTCAAGTCTTTGAGCCGCTTGTCTAATTATTGTATGCATGAGATCTATATAATAGACTCATGGGCTATATTGTTAATTGGAGAACTTGTAGAACCCAAGTGTAGAACTTGGAGAGTTCTTCCCATGGTGGAATTAAGTAGGATTCCTCATGTATGTAAGATCAGGTTTGATATGCAGGGTGTTGCAGGATCATGGTGGAGATCTACATGTGATAAGTAAGATCAGGTTGGTCTATAGGGGTGTGTGTATGCAAGGGTCAAAAGGAGATCAGCAAGGGAGCAAGGTCTAAGGTGACAGTAATACATCAAGGAGCAGGATCATGGTGAGATCTACTTAGAGTACCAGTTCGTACTCGATTATATTGGACGTACAATGAGATGAACAATAGCTTGTGTTAGTTGTGTGTTGTGACCTATTGAGAGAAGATTACTCAGGTGGGAAGATTATTGGGAGCCCTTGAGGAGGAAGCCTCACAGAGGTGGAAGAAGAGTGTGATCTCTTTATTGTAATTTCCTTTGTAATGAGTTGAATACAATTGTGTGTTGCCTCTCATATTATGTGTGTTTTCTCATTGATAGTTATTTGATCTTCTGGTTATTTCTGCATCTTAAGTTGCTTATACAATCGTCATCATGTGTGCTCTTAATTCTAACAAGTTGTGTCAGAGCTTTGGGGAACTTAGGTCCTATCATATATGAAGCATTAAAATAAGATATTTAATTATTTAAATATAGATCTTATTAAGTTTTTTTATCACTAGATTTTATTATAAATGTGGAATATAAACAAATAAATAAGTTGTGATTGATGTTTTGTTTCATGGATGAAATAACATTTCAAGTTACTATCTAGTATTGAGTAACTTATAGTCTAGATATAACTCTTACCTGGATGGTATGTTTATATTAAATACTTTTTATGATTTTTTTTATTATTCTATAATAAACTAGATGATATTAGATTCATTGCATTATATTTGATGGACTAAATGTATCTATTTGATATATTTATACTTAGCATATTAATATTTATTAATAGGGAATATTTCAATTAAATATATTAGATTTTTATTTTATTATATAATTTAACCAAATCCTACATTTATAACATTAAATAATCAATGGACAGATTCCACTGGCTTAGTTAGCATCATCAATGCAAGATGAGGTGTAATCTGATTGAGTGGTGTGTATAAAATTGACTGATCCTAGAGATCATTAATTATTTGAAAACTTTGGCTAAAGTAATGTTTATAGTTAAACATTTTCATTTCATATGTGGATATATCTTTCATTTTTATGTGATGTCATGTTAGAATGGATTTCTTTATGGTACACATAATGTATTAGATATCTTACAGCACAAGTGTTCTAGTTTATCACTTTGAATTCTTACACTATCAATATTTACCCATCCATGAAGGGAGGGCCATTTACTTGTTTGGAGATAGTGTAGGGGATCAATGGTCTATGGTTGGTGTATAAAATCACTTGGATGATGCCCTCCCTCCCTGTAGTAGTACTACTATATTAGAGACTACACTTGAGATTACATATTGATACTTGAGTCATGGAGACTCTTGACTCATGGAGACTCATGCTCAATGGAACTTTGTATCATTGTATTATTATTATTTGAGACATTATTTATTGTTGAAATTATACTATTTATTCAAGTAAATCTATAGTAATGGTTATAAAGTTGTATCAGTCATGGCTGAAATTATATTATTACTTTAATGAAATAAATGCATTTTTTATTGTTTATTCAACATTGGTATTGATTTATTATATCATTATCTTGGTGATCATTAGCTAAATGGATTAGATATAAATATTATGGATTTAAATAAAATAATACATTTTATTAAAGATCACTTACTTAGATTTCTCATGGTGAAATCTGTTAGATGAATATGTGGAATTAATTTATAAAAACATACTCTATTCTGGTAAAAACCCAATGGAGTTATTACATAAATTCTAAAATAAAAAATATAATAATAAGTCAAGACACTAAAGGAAGTGCATAAAGTAAATCATATTCAACCAACATAAACATGTCATAGTA
Organism: Torreya grandis; assembly: GCA_037957365.1. Classification (NCBI taxonomy): domain Eukaryota; kingdom Viridiplantae; phylum Streptophyta; class Pinopsida; order Cupressales; family Taxaceae; genus Torreya; species Torreya grandis. Next base: position 2,216,861 of record JARHVA010001578.1, read on the forward strand.
ACCCATGGATCAAATGTGTTAGGAAAAAATATAAAGTGTATAGCATATCAAGTACTGTATGTAAGATATAATCATGGATAAAGGCATGTGTAAGTACATATGTAAGCTCAAACATGATAATGAAATGTGATCATTAAACTATATAAAATATGTGCATTAATATCAATTAAGTGGATTCCCCCATTGTCTACATGACATGAGTAAAGGGAAGGCCCAACATACAAAATAAGAGTAGATCATATATTTATGTATGCTTGTATCACATTCAAATAAAAGTATGACACACATGTGTGTATGTATAAGTAATATGTATGTTATCCATCAACATGAAAGTAACACATATATTTCAAGGATCCAATAGAACATGTATATTTTTAAAATATTTTTGGATTTTTTAATGTTTTTAATTATTATTTATTTTAGTAGTTTTGGTATTTTTAGAGTATTTGAAGAGACTAGTCTATTATCTCATCCAATAGATGGTCATAGGTATATCTCCACTTGATGATTTAAAACCATAATTTGGATTTTTATGTTATTTACATCATGATTGGATAGGTTTAAAAGGTACATAGCATGTTCATGCTCATGTTTTTCATATGTAGTAGAAAAAGTAATGTTATCATTTAGAATATGTATTAATTTGACTTCATGATGAAAGGAAATACCTTGTTGATTTGGATCAATTTTTTGTTCCATTTGGTACATCCAAAGATTTCCTATTGTAGTTTCATATGTATATGTCATAGACATAACCCAAAACTATGTATGAATTACTTTAGGACCACAATCAATTGGTATAGTTATGTTGCCCAAGAAGTTTTTATAACCTCCTTTATTTTGTAAGTTTTTTAGATCAAATCCAATTTGTTGTAGGCATATTAGATTTCAATCAGTTTTTAATTATGTAGGATCAGTATGGTTATGCCAAAAATAAGCACCACCCGTGCATAAGTTAATTGTTAAATCTTATTATCATGGATGCTTTTTATGTTGTTCACTATGAGATTATTGCATAAGACATGAACCTTAGATTGGCCTCATGTTAAATAACATTTGAAAACTAGTCATGGATGTTATTATCACTAAATGTATAACCCTAAAATGATATCTCTCTAGGTTAGGGTTACCTACATGATTATTAAATGGGTATATAGGAATGATAATGCACAAGGGTGATAATCAAATCTACAGCAAGTTAATTAGGTGCTAAACTTAGATATAAACATAAACTAAATTTATTAACTGAGAATATACTAAATATAGAAAATAAAACTAAGATATGTATGTAAAAGATAGATAAGTAATATACTTAGTTAATTTTAATGTTAACATAATGTTAGATCTGGAACAAGCAGGAAGTAGACTAGAAGACAATTTTTGAATAGTTATTAGATTATATATTTGGATGCTTCTAGAGATATGGACACTAACATTAGTGTAGGATAGTTATATTGATGCTACTATCTAACTTCAACATAAGTATCATATACATAATACCTATTATAAAAGGATGTGACCACCTAGATGCTTTTGGGTTTGACTTTGCTTTCATTATGGTACATTTAAATTTTGGTCATTAATTATTGCTCCTAAAATGTTAAAACCCTAGTTCTTCATCTTCATGGTAACCTTGGGTAAAAATGGGTTAGTAGGAATATGGTTTCAAGATAAACCCAAAAACCCCTCTATCAGTGAGTATTTACTACATATCTAATACTCCAAAGAGGGCCTCAAACTAATTTAATTCTCCCCTATGTGTTGTCTTGTGTGTGAATAATGAAGTATGCGATAAGTAAGTACAATAGTGACTTAGCTTGTAACTTGTCAAATATATCGCTAGGTCTACTCCTTTAATACTTTAGAATTATATATGTGTTTTCCCTATGAATGACATAGAAATAAGAGAAAATGGAGAATCTTTGCTAAATTAGATGTTATTTGAATGCTCTTTTGTCCAAATGCTAGGTGAGGAATGAATGAGGGTTGATCTTATATTTATATAAATTCCTTTGGATAAGTAACTCACATTAAATCACTTAGGCCTACCATTAGGATACCTTTCATTTTCAAAATAGATGACTTTAGGGATTTATACACTTGCATCAGGTTAGAACACTAACATTGATGCTAGTGTCTATCTTGGGCATTAGTGTCTAGGGAGTAGGAAAGTAGGTACATGCTCAAAACTTGTAGAAGTGGAAGATAAGTTCATTTTAATCATTTTGGACAAGATATAAGTCTTGGTTCATCAACATAAGACTATTTAGACTAATAGATAGGCTAAGAGACACAATATAGAGTAGATGCGAGAATTGTAGAAGTGGGAAAAGGTCCAGAACTAAGAGGAATAACCATGATATATTTTTTCCAAGTGTATAAGACTAAGGTGATATATAATCCATAAACATCATCTAAACTTAAAAATATGCATTGATTGAGATTTTATCTACTGTAACAAAGGTCTCCCTTGAGTAGTATGATCAAGATTTAATGTGCTCAATGGATTTGGAACTACTTCTATTATTACAAGTTGATATGGTTATACCATTTGACTTAGGATATATTGGATAGATTAGTTATATTATGTTTACATTTGAGTTGTGCTATTTAAATTTAGTGACCTTTATGGACTTGAGATAACTCACCCTTATGTTGGATTGGGGGTATGATCACCTTCCAATTTCCCTATTCACACCTCTAAGGTTCAGTTGTGAACCTCTTTATAATGCTTTAGGTAGGAAGTGTCATTACCAAAATAAACTACCAAAGATAAACATGGTTGCATCGACACACAAATGTACTCCTTCTTTTCTCTCTTTTCTTGAAAAGAATTTCAATTTTTCATTTTCACATTATATGCACTAATTACACCTATAACATGTTTTTGGTTTCAGGTCATACACGTAAAACAAACTCAGTAAGGCACACATAAACTTGAGGTGTATTATACACACCAAGGTACATATTTATTTCTTTTAGCTCAAAATATGCTTAAGACTTGATCTATATCCTTCACTATCAATTACATAGCTTCAGTGTTTCTCTATTCTCTAGGACACTACCATTTAGACCTATACAATAGCATCGACATTAGTGTTTAAGATCTAACGCTAGTGGTTATACTCTAAAAACACTCAAATTATCAAATCTTTTGATATGTATGGGTCAACCTATTTTTATTTATTTACCCTCCCATGATATATTCTCAAAATGTGTGATATAAATACAAAACAAAACCCACTCATTATTCTATCTAATTAGCAAGCAAGCACTTATTCAAACTCACTAAATCATTTATACAACTCAGTTTTAATACCCTATTCTTCCCTATTTCCAAATAATTCATAAGATAAGTCTTCTTATAGGTCTAAAAGATTAACATAATATCCTATGAGTGTTTTTTATCAAATTTTAATATAGATCACTACATGCATTCACATATAGCATATTACACCATTATTCACACACAAGACCACATAGGGGAAAACTACATTAGTTTGATGATCTCTTCAGAGTACATGTATTTTTAAGCATTTTTTATTGATAGAGGGGTATTTGAGGTTATCTCAAGTTCACTTGAGCCCACTAACCCCCATTTTTACAGGATAGAATGCCCTAATTTGATGATATAGGGTTTTGATAAAAATATTGACATCAAAAACCTATGAACATGATCATAATTGAGAATATGTAAGGTGACATTCAACTCTAATAGGCACAAGTAAAATTTCTAAAAAAGTGTTAATATTTTATACCAGAAACTAGTGGTAAAATCAGGACACTAGCATTAACGTTAGTGTCCATAGGGTGACACAAGTGTCTAAACTGGTATAAAGTAAATATTTAAAATATGATGACATGATCTAGAGCTTAAGATAATCCATTTATGCACCTGCACTATTCAAATATGTTTATATATCGATAAATAAGCTAAGTATAATTTATCCCTCATATTACTATTATTAGAACATTTAATGTTGTACTTTCCATGTTTAACATATTGGTACATTCAATATATCTTATCAAAATATCATTAGAATTTAAATTCATTTAATTGGCATGATTCCTTATTTGATTAGGTTACACTCTTATTTGATCCTTATTTCTAAAAAGGGTTAAATAACAGGTTTGTTTGAAGTATAGTTCAATGTTGTGGCCTCTATTCAAGACTATTCTTCATAGGTAAGTTCAAATATGCATTTTCCTTTTAGTCTAGTACTTTCATGTTTATTACATTATTAGATCAAAAGGACAAAAATGTAGACACATAAATTAAAATTTAAGATAAAATAATGTACTTGTGACCACTCCTTTTATGAACTTAGCTCATACCTCATTTTATGGTGTTTCAACTACCTATTCTTCACTTTATATGTAGATGACCCATTCCTAAGAGAAACTAATGATCTAAAAATGTCCCCATTCCTCATTCAACATATCTCAAGCTTATCCCTTGATTGATCCATACTCCTAACTTAGTTGTATTTTCTCCTTAAATAACAATGCACCCTTTGGACTATCCCATCCCCAGTCCTATCCAGTTCCATTGGTCATGTCCCCCCATAAAATAACAATAAGTTTCTCAAATTCAAATTCATATAATGGGTTATCAATCATATTTAGAAATACCTATTCAAATTAATTCCCTATTGATCATTATAAAATTACATTTCAAGTCATTTTACACATAAAAGGCCCACACATTGAAAAAAAATAGAACAACTAACTATACATTTAGATAAAAGTTCCTAATTTAGAGTCCACATAGCCATATTAGCCCTAAGTTAAAGTCTAAGTACACCTCCAAGGTCACAATTCATGGTTTAAGCACTTAATATATTAAGGATAATTAGGTTAGTGATCACATTTATTGAGCTTAATATTAGAGTCATGTTTAATTAGTAGGTTTTTTGTAATAAATAACTCATTTATGAGTTATATGTGAGACAATTCAACTCATGTGATGTTAGATATTTAAGAGAGATTTAGGGATAAAATTTAAAGAGAGATATTTGGAGATATAAGTATTTTAGTCATGTAAAATTTGAAATTTTACAACTTCAGTATGGCTAAGACACCTAATCCATCAGTCCTCCTGTTGGCTCACACAACCCTTCTAAGCTACTTTCACTAATTCCCAATCATCCAAAGCTTCCTAAACCTAGCTTTTTTAGACCCAAGTAGCCCTTTCAATCCTAAATCCATCTCCCTAGGTCTTTTTCCCTCTTGATAATAGTGCTCAAATAGGATAGGAGCATTGGAATCTAGGGTGTCCTTTTTTTGGTGTTGTTGTCTAAGTTCACTTTTTATCCTAATGGTCAGATTATTCCATTTGATTATATTTTCCCTTATCAACCTAACATGAATTCATTTAACCCATGATCATCTATTTCCTTATAAAATGCCATTCTAATTCCATTTGAAAAGGGTTGGCACTCATTTTCAAGAGAGACATAATAATACAAACAAGTACACTCAAGCATGTCTCCTTATTCCTTACATACAACCTTTCAATATTATTCAAACCCTAATCAAGTCATTGCACCAGTCCTTAGCCAGCTAAAGCACATCCAATTTTTCATTATAGTTTCATTTATCATACACAAATTGCACCAATCACTTCAATGGGAGAACTACATTAACTTGATCCCTTTTCAGAGTATTGGTATGTAGACAATGTGCCCACACACAAGGTGTGAAGTGTGTCTAGCACATCCTTTACACACTAACCCCTTCTCTCTCTTTCCCAATTTTGTATTCAATTTCAAGAACCATGAGCTCTTAACAGTTTTAAAGATTAAAATATGCACACCTTGATCTCTGTGAGGTCTCAGACCTTGAAATTTTAGTGATAGGGTAACACAGGTATTCTGAATATAACCCAAAAAGATTTTAGCCTTAGAACAATAATTCTAGAATAAGACTATAGTACCAGATAGTAAGGTTTCCTATTTTTTATGCTCCTAACTAATTAAGAAATGAAGTTTAGATACCTATTTATGACTATTTCTTAGTCTTGTTCCTCTAGTATCAGACCTTGTCTTAGCCCAGATTAGTCAGAATAATCTAATTTCTAATCTCTTTCACTTCCTACTATATTTAGAAAAGGCAAAAATACAATCTATTTTCACAAATTAGTAGGTTAATTTTTGCATATTTATTTACTTATTTACATTGCTCAGCCCCTTTATTATTTAGGAATATAACTCCAATATATCAAAAATAATAAAACATTTGGTGAACTTGACTTCAAATTTTTACATAAAAACCCTAGAAACCCTAGGGATAATTATTTTTGATTTTTTGTAATATTTTCCTAAATTTAAAAATCAAAAAACTAAAACTTAATTGAAATATTTTTAATAAATTCACCCAAACCCTAGTTTGCACAACTAGGTCCTATTTGCATCCAAACACTTTCAAACTACTAGGAAAAATATATTACTAATTTTAAAAATACTTTTATATTTTTCCTAAATTTTTCAAGCTAAATTCTACAAATTCATAACAATTTTTTCAAATTATTATACTAATTTTGAAAAAAAAATTCAAACCCTAGTTGCATCAACTAGTTCCCAGTTATTTTTCCATGTTTTTTCTAATCATTTTCTACATTTTTAGTTGAAAATATAACTCATAAAATCAATTTCAAATTCAAAATTTCATAGTATTTTACAAATAATATTTCTAAAAAATCCTTGGTTGCATGTACTAGATCCTTTTTGCTTGTTGGGGTATCACCTTACATGTTTTGGAGTTTTGTATCCTTTTCATGCACATTCCAGTTCCTTGCTTAGATTATATTAGTTTAATTTTTGTTACTATCATCCATGTTATTTTCCTTATGCCACCTAAGATCCTTGTATCTCTTCATTCAAGATGAAGTGCAAGACTTAGTGGTAATCCTCCTGAGTTCACCTAGATTCCTTTAATTTTCTCATATACAATGGAAAAACAAATAGGCCAGACTCCTTCCATAGATGCTACACCCAAATTATACAAATTTTGATCAAAATAACTTTGACCATGAGAAATATGAAAACAACAATGATGAGGTACATATAGATGCTCTTGTTCCACCACATTAGACAATTGAGCCACTTCCATAGATTGTTGATGATGAAGTTATCCTCAATAAAGATTTGGTTTTACCAAAATATAGATAAAGACTTAAGGAACAACCTAAATATCAAACATTAATTATACAATCTATCATAGAAATAAAAAAGGCTAAACAATTTGAATCTCCTAATCATTCAGAGCAATCAGTTAAAAATAACGCTACGGGGGAAACTATGTCTCAATAACCCCTTATATCAGCCCAACCTTCTTCCATGCCACCAGCTATAGCTAGTACATCCCTATCTCTTAATGTGGCAGCCCTTATATAAGAGATAAGATCTCTTCAATCCAAGGTTCAATATCTTGATTAAGGTATTTATAGATCTACATAGGCATTGAATTATTTTGCTTTACTACATACACCATTGGCACATCACATTACTTCTAAACCCTTGTCACAAGGATTTGTTCAAACCAATCTTACTCTTTATAATGGTAAGGGTGATCCAGAGACACATTTGAGAGCTTTTCACATAGCATTTTTGGATTATGTACCCAATGACTAGATACTTACCAAAAAAAATTCCATGAAGCCTAAATGATTATGCCTTATAATGGTTTTATATTCTACTAAATCAGTCATTCATAGCATTCAATCCTTTAGCAGACATATTCCTATAAAATTTCAATATCAACATTGGTGATAAGGTTTCATATGCATAGATTTCATAGTAGAAACAAAGGTCAAATGAGCCTCTCACATATTATGTTCTTAGATACAAGACTATTCTCGATAAGTTAGCTAGCCCCACGGTTGATCAAGAGCTATAAGACATCAAATAGAGCCTTCTACCAGCACTGCATGAATCTATTTTGTTCAAAAGATTCTCTTCCTTCACTAAATTATGTCATACACTCAAAGGAAGAGAAGTCAAGCTAATTTCAATGGGAAAAATCAAGTATTCAAGTGTCCCAAACACAACTAATAAGAGTAACATCAAAGTCCCATACAAGGTCAAAATAAATGATAATAAGAATCAAAATCAACTAATAGTTAATGTATCTTCCAAACCCCCTCAATGTGTGGTTCTATCGGCACCTCCTCATTAGGCATTTACCAATCTACCAGTTCCTCCAACCAGGGTTTTACAATAATTATTGAAATGAAACCTCATCACTCTTCCTCAAATTTGAGAAGTAGAACTAGTAAAGCCTCTTCCATAGGGATATGATCAGCATGCATTCTACAAGTTTCATAGGGAACCAGGCCATACAACTAATAGATGCATTATTTTGTGACATTAGATATAGGATTTGATTGATGATAATCTACTTGATTTGGGCACTTCAGTTGAGCCTCTAAAGATAAAACAAATAGAGGATAAAGCTTTGAAAATGTTTTTAGATCCATTTCCATAGAATTCTAAATAAGATCAAGGGGACACATTAGGTGTTCATCATACATACCATACACATCCTCCACTAGCTACATACCAAGCACCTTCAATTGAGGCACATCCTTTCAGAGGTATGATAGATGTGCATAAGTCTAGATTTCCATCCAAGCCTTCAATATATTTTTTAGATCAGGACATTATGGAGGATAATATAGGCTATAATACACTTTTTATTAGAGCACATATTCATAATCAACTATTCATAGTGTACTCATTGATAATGGTTCCAGTCTTAACATGTGCACCTTCACACTACTTCAACATTTGGGTTATTCAGAGTAGGATATCACTTTGGCAAACACATTTATTAGTGGTTTTAGTGGGCATATTTAGAGTTCATCAAGAGAGATAGTACTTCCACTACAAGTTGGTCCTACATATATGGCCACCCCATTCAATATAGTTCCTAGTGTAGGAGTTTTAGACATATTACTTGGTTTACCATGGATTCAAAAACTTAGGGAATACCTTCTATAGTTAATAGATGCATGAAGTTAATTTATGTTAATCAAGTTGTCATAGTTCCTTATGAGCCACCACTCCCCACTTTAGAGCCATCTACCAGCTTATAGTCACTAGCTCTATTTCTTCCACCATTTTTAGTTTCTCCTCTAATTTTAGTATAGCTTCTACTTTTGATCTAGCCACAATTATAGAATTCATCACTAGTATAGAGGTTTCATACACCCCCACCATTTCAAGAATCTAGGTAACTTCCATTGATAGTATTTATACCTAGAGTAGTTACATTAAGGTCTCACATAGCTACATAGAGAGCGCCTGTTCACAGAGCTTCTTCTCTTACTTTCAGATGGGTCCCTAAGAGCCCTATAGCTACATCCACTTCTCAAATTCATATGAGGACCCCAAATTTAGTTTCCACTTTAAAGATTTTAGAACATTTACAACATACATATATTTTAGTTACACAAGCTCAGACAATCCATCGTGCCTCATGATCACGCACGATCTCATTATTTGATACAAGACACCATGATAGGGAGTCTCATCTAAGACTCATTGGTTAGTATCATTTATTTCTAATATTGATTATACATATTATCTCCTACTTGATTATACATAGTTTAAATATTTTTAAAAATACAAAAATAAATATAATACTTCAAAAAACTAAAAACATTCAAAAAACACCAACAACATTTTATGATTGTATGCATCATCCATGTTTACATTACTACTATCATGCCATGACTTAAAATTTTTGTTTCATGCTATTGTATATTGATTTATCTACACTACTATGCTTCACTTGATCTCTTTTGAGTATGCACAGTGACATATAGCTCTTTGATTGCTTTACTCTACCCATCGAGGGGAAATTTCTACTTCTACATTCAAGATACACATCGATATACATACACACTAGGGGTATCTTATACATGACTACACCATCTAGGTTATGTCATTCCTACACTACACACTTTGAGTTATCATACTGATGCACTTTCCTTACTAGATTACACAAATTATTACATCAACATTTCACTAGTATCTAGCACTTGTGTATTTCTTAGCATATACCTAGTCTTGTACTACACATGTTTTGCATACTTTCACATTTGCTTTGATTAGTTAGATGTGTTTGTATCTTCTAATTCTTAATTTTGCTTTCATTCCTTTCTTAGAATAGCTTGTGTGATTTCACTTTCCAATTCTTGCTTGTCTTTTATTTGTGCCTTAGGACATTTACCAATGTCCTTTGCTTCTATTCATGTGTGTGCCTTAGGACATTTACCAATGTCTTTTATTTTTAATCATTCATGTGCTTATGGCCCTTGTGCTAACTTTTCTTCTTTAACTTATATATGTATGTGGTATTTAAACATGCCTTTCATGCTTGTCTACCAGTTTGAGTGACATGTGTCCATGTCCCCTATTTATGTGGCCCCTTAGCCACCTTTGTATGTTTTTTTCTTCTTACTTCATATGCTTGTTTGCTTCTCATTATGTGTAATGTCATGATTCCAATCATGCATTTATCTTGTTTCTTAGATTCCATGATGACATCATGCTCCATCCCTCTATATAAACTAATAACTAACAACTAATATCTAACATTTCCAATTCTAGTATAGTAACTTATACATGGCTTCACATTGTTATATCTATCTAGGCATATCCCTATTGATCTAACAGTCTCTCAATACAAACATTGATATATCTAGAGATATCTTGTCAAATATTCAATGATATATCATATATCTATATAGTTTAACACACTTGCAAGACTCTTTTCTTTTGAGGTTAGTCATTACAGGTTCATCACTCCTACTCTCAAAATAGGGGGAATCAAATGGGGATTTTTAATAGAGATAAAACCTCCTAACAGTCAAAATAGAAGCATTCATAACACTCAGTACACAATCTAGAGGTCAAACCGGTCAAACCAAAGTAGAAAAATAGTGATAGTTTCAAATCAGTAGTCAATTTTCACACTGAACAATAGAGCTAAAAATGGATAGTAGTGCCAAACATAGGGGTGTCCATATTTTGGTGATCCTATCTAGGGAAAAAAACATTCAAGGTTTCTAGAAATAGGCAAAAAATATAGTTTAGGGATAGTTTTTGCACTTCTAAATCAATTAGATTTAGTAGTTTCAATACAGTTTTCTCAGATATAGTGGGTTATCATGCATGACATGATGGTTCTCACTTTTAGTTTAGATCAGGTAGTTTGCATAAATTCTAAATCAAAATCTATGTTCAAGACATTAGTGATAGGGGCAATGTGTGTGACACATTGATCTTCTTTTCTTTTTGAGTTTAGTTTATTCTAGGCATTTTTAGAGTTATGTGCCTTACTCAATCTACAGGTGGTTAACATCACATTTGAGTTAAAATTTCATACAAGTTTATCTTTATTAGTACCTAAGCTCCCAAGTTGACTTTCACATAAGCATTTTACATCAGTTTTAGAGAAGATTTCATACAAACCTATCCTCTATCTTTCAAATTGGCCAAGAATGGCCTAGTTTTTAGCATCTATTTAGGCTATCCATGCCACATTATCAAATTTCTAGAACATCCATGGGATCCATGAGCCATCTCATATGACATCTATTTTATACTGGTGTCACTTCCTAGCTTCACTTCATGAGGCAATGATGGAGCCAAAGGTCTAGCTAACATTTGTATTCTTGAGCCACCTATTCAAAGGGATTAGACACACAGTCTAGACATCAATTAGTACATGCATGATTCATTAACTTCACATAATTGGTGAAAATAGAGCCAAAGTACCAACCTTTACATTCTTGATCCACTTTTTAGGGAATTGAGCACTCAACTCCATTCACGATATTACTCTTGATTCAACACATACTTAGCATCATCTAGAACATTCCAGCATCACAATAGGTTTTGTATTGGTTCGTATACTTAGTGAGGTGTATTCATTCCTTTCTCTTCCTCTTACTCAGCTCTTATACATTCTTATTTTAGATATAGCATATCTAGTAAGAATTGATCTATTTTATGTTTTCATCACAGATTCATAATTTATAGTGTGATCTCTCTATGCACATCTAGCATCACCCAGCTTCGTGAGCTTCATCTTTATAGGTAAGTTTAGGTATGTTTTTTATTTTCCTTTATCCTAGTATTTCACTTTACTACATCACTAGAATAAAGGGTGGGGGGATGTATTCATGTAAAATATGAAATTATACAACTTCAGTATGGCTAAGACACCTAATCCATAGGTCTTTTTGTTGGCTCACACAACCCTTCTAAGCTACTTTTTTCATTGATTCCTAGTCATCTAAAGCTTTTTGGACTTAGATTTTTTAGACCTAGGTAGCCCTTGTAAGCCCAAATTCATCCCCCTAGGTCTTTTTCCCTTTGTATAATAGCACCCAAATAGGATAGGAGCACTAGAACCCAGGGTGTCCTATTTTTGATGTTATTGTCCAAGTTCACTTTTTATTCTAATGATCAAATGTTTCTGGTTCCTTATCTTTTTCCTTGTCAGCCTAACATGAATTCATTTAACCCATGATCATTTATTTCCCTATAAAAGGCCAGTCTAAATCCATTTATAAGGGTTGACACTCATTTTTTAAGAGAGACATAATAATACAAGAAAGTACACTCAAGCACTCCTCCCGACTCTTTGCATATAACCTTCCAATATTATTCAAAGCCTACTCAAGTCATTACAATGGTCCCTAGCCAGCTGAAGCACATCCAATTTTACATTCTAGTTGCATTTATCATACATAAATTACACCAAACACTTCAATGGGAGAAATACATTAGCTTGATACCTCTTCAAAGTATTGGTATATAGGCAGTGTGCCCACACATGCAGTGTGAAGTTCATCTATCATATCCCTTACATACTAACCCCTTCTCTCTCTTTCCTAAGTTTGTATTCAAGTTCAAGCACCAGGAGCTCCTAAGAATTTTGAAGATTAAAATAGACACACAGTGAGCTCTGTGAGGTCTTAGACCCTAAAATTTTAGTGACAAGGTAATAAATACAAGAATTTTGAATAGAACCAAAAAAACATTTAACCTCAAGACTATAGCATTAGATAGTAGGGTGTCTTATTTTTAACAAACCCTATCCAATCAAGAAACAAAGTCTAGAGACCTATTTCCAACTATCTTTTAGTCTTACTCCTCCAATATCAAACCTTGTCTCAACCCAGATCAATTAGAATAAGATAAGTTCTAATATCTCACTTCTTACTATATTTAGAAAAGGGAAAAATTCAATCTATTTACACAAATCAATAGGTTAATTATTGCATATTTATTCATTTGTTTACATTGCTCAACCCCTTTATTATTTAGGAATATAACTCTAATATTCCAAAAATAATAAAATAGTGATAGAGATTTTTTAGGGATGAATGTTGAGTCTTATTTTTTAGGTCATTTATCTATATATTGTACTAGTTTTATATAAATAAATTATTTGATTGTGATTGACCAAAAATATTATGTTTGAGCCTTTGACTCTCCCCTAATATGGGCATTTTTAATATCTAGTATCAAAGCAGGCACCCTGATGGGACCTCTTTATACCTCTCATTCATTATTTTATACATCAAATTGGCTTGATGATTATGCTATATATGTGTGTGTGTGTGTATATATATGTGTATGTACGTATATATACATATATGTATATATATATACATATATATATATGTATATATATACATATATATACATATATATGTATATATATATATATATACATATGTGTGTGTATATATATGTATATATATATACATATATACATATATGCATACATATATACATATATATGTATATATGTATATATGTATATATATATATATATATGTATATATGCATATATATATATATATATATATATGTATATATGTATATATGTATATATATATATATATATGTATACATATATATGTATATACATATATATGTATGTATATATGTATATATATACATATATACATATATACATATATATGTATATATAATATATATATATATATATTAATTTTTTTTTCCCTTATGTATTTACTTTGAAGCTATTTTCTAGTATCTAAAAATTCAAAAATATATATATATTTATATTTCTTATGCAGAGCCATACTTGACCAATTTTTGGTCCTACAAGCCAAAATTGGGCACCCCCTCCTTTTTCTTTACAAAATTCATCCAATCCATGTTTTGGCTAGATCATCCCTCTGTTGCCTTGTGTAAAATATTCTCTACCAGACCTTTCCTAAGAAAAATCCAAGTGTTTTCCTCATTTGCTTAGCCAAGGACATTTTGGGTTTGTCAAGAGTAGTTACTTCACCTACAGTAGTGCATTTAAAGTTTTACAAGCCACTTTACTTATGAAAAGTTTATCAGCTAAGTCACTTGCAAAACCCAATTTGGTCTTCATAGACCAAATCAGGTTTTCCAAATGACTTGTGAAATTTTCATAAGTCAAGTTACTTGATAAACCTGATTTGGTCCTTACGATGTAATTTGGACTTTGAAAACATCTTTATTTATAAAGTTTTATAAGTAAAAACACTTGTAAAACATGATTTGGTCTTGGTAGACCAAATTAGATTTTTCAAGTGTCTTTACTTATTTGTTTTATGAGTTGAAGTTGACATAAAACCTGAAGTAAGACCTCATGAGAAGTTTGAAATGGTCTATCTAGTGCAATTGAGGTTTGTGCAAATGTATTACTTGTTAGAATTTATAAGTAAAAGCAAGTGAAGGACCCTATTTGGTCTCTGCAACTTGTCAAAGGCAAAAAATTTATTTAGAGGGCACATAAGTAAAGAAAGTGGACTTTTCACTTTTTCAAAGGATAATTGAAGAAAGGCTGAAGGGTAAGTCTAGAAGCAAGTGCCCTTGCATAGGGATTTTCATCGGCAAGGGGACCTCTTCACTTCTTTCAAAGGGTCATTTGTAGGAGTTTTAAAGGGTACATACCCTTATGGAGGGCACTCAAGAGGGAGAAAGGACCCTTACATTTTCCCTGAAGGGTAATTCTAAGAGCCAATGGCCCCTACAGAGGACACTCAAGTGATGAAGTGGACCTTATTCAAAATCCTAAAGGGTATATTTAGAGCTCAAATGGCCCTTATGAAGGGCACCAAGAGGAAGCAAGGGATGAAGATAAAAATCCAAATGGCATTTGCCCTTTGGGAAAAGCCAATGCCAAGAGAGAATTTCCTTTGAACAAAATGTTTGAAGGAATTATTTTGGACATTTTATTTGAAGGAAAGAGATGTCGAAGCTTGAAGGTATAAGAAAGACACATGAAGAATTTCCTTCAGATAAAAGCCTAAAGGAATTGCTTTGGACTTTTTATCTAAAGGAAATCACCTAAACAAAATCTTGAAGGCTGATGAAACATAGGCAAAAAACAAAGGTAAAGGAAGACCCAAAGGATGATTTCCTTTAGATAAAATGTCTAAAGGAAACCCTTCAAACATTTTGTTCAAAGGAAATCAATGTTGCAAAAAATCTAAAAATTGAGGTAGACAAAGAGAAGGCCATAGTGCAAAGTGTGAGCAAACAAAAGGAAATCTTTTGGACAAAATATCCAAATGAAATCCTTCAGACATTTTTTCTAAAGGATAAAAGGAAAATCCTGTAGGAGTGTAAAAGGAGAAGGCAAGGAAGAGATAAAACATGAGAAAAGTAAAGAGTGAAATAGGATAAAAACATAGAATAGTTCCAGTAACTAATGAAGTTAAAGGGTATAATCAGTGACCACTCAGACCAAGACAAGTGTCATAGACAACTTAGCCAAGGAAGTTAATACATTTAAGTAGAATATATCTACCAAAAACTAATAAAATAGATTGGTTTTTAAACTATGGAGAGTCATAGCCCATGTTTTCATACCAATCCATTAATGCACATCTAGTTGTGCCCAACATTGAAGAGAGCATGGTCCAACCACAACAACTTGGTGATAGCTTTGTCAGTTGCTAGAAGGAGTATCCCATGTTTTTATAGGCCCAAACCAGTAAGGGTGGTGCCTTGGACATCTACAGCATGGCTCTCCCATATATAGTTTTAAGAATATGGTAGCAGCATGGTCTCTTATCTCATAAGTGCTTGACTCTAGCATGGGTCTCCTTTCCTTATTTTATCAGCATCTTACTCTATATAATATAACTTCTTAGTTTGAGAAAAATTCTCTTAGCTTGTATGGTGAAGCCCTATAGTAATTTACCTTGAATCAAGACATAAGCATTTTACCTCCATTTGCATTTACACTTTTTCATATGTCTATGATTTTGATCTTATGTCAAGTCATTTTCCTTCACGCTTTCATAGTTTAAATCAAGGATATCTAGTGTATTGTGAGATCTTTCTTGCAGGTCAACAAGAAGTGTCCATAATAGAGTATAGGTGCATGTGAACAAGCTGCCATAGTGTGTCTTAGAACACCTCTAGTATTTTTTACTCCCTATATTTCCATAGGGCCCCCAATTGAAATACTGATGCAGGAGAGTTTCTCATCTTAAATGATAGTGTATATTAGCTTATCTTGGTGTAAAGTATATGTCAAACCTGAGTAGACCAACCATTTTGGTGCATCACCACTTTAGTTTAAGTTCTAATTTCTAGTATTTCTCTCCCTTTTCATCCCCCTCCATTGTTAGCCATAGGAAATCTAGGGCCTCAAGGTGCATCAAAGGGAGCTAGCCCTAATCTAGAGATTCATCCCTCATGTTTGCCACCCATAGTAAGAGGGATGTCTCCATTGTGTCACGTGGATGAAGAGAGCTGAGCCTCCCTTCATAGGGTGCAATCCACCACATCAATAGTACTATTTATACAAAAATTTGAAGGAGATATTTACATAAACAAAATTTCACAGATAGTTATCAATATTGTGAAGCCTTGGTTTAATGGTGCCTGACCCCAAGAATCAATCAAAACATCCCAAATTACTTGATTTAAATCTTCAATGGTAGCTTCAATATCCTTATTGTTTTGGCTTCAACTTTCCATGGTGATTGTCTTCGCAGATTTGTTGACTCACTTCACATTAGATCTATATAGTATGATCTAAGCTTGGCATCATCAACCTACATTTCAAGGCCACCAAACCATTTATTCTCAAAACCTTGCTCAATTAAATTCTTGCTTGGTAGCCTCCATCATGGATGCACAATGTTTCTCCCTTATGATTGGAATGGCATAGCATTTCCACCTTATAGGTGAGGTAGATTTACTTTCCTTCTAGCTCACCCTCAAGCTCTATCATTAATGTCAGTTGCATGTGCATTCCCAATGGGAATGGAAGAAAGATAGATTTTTAAGGTATATTTATTTAGTCATTATTTATTAGATAGTCAATGTCATTTTTTTTTAGAGTTTAAGTTTAAGTTTGTTTTTAATATTTTGATTTAGTTTTTATTTTTTAATGTTTATTACATTTAGTCATAAGTCCTTTTGTATGGTTTTGTGTCATTCCAAAAAGTAATTAAATATTAATTTTTTATAGTTTAGCATGTATTTTAATGTTTTTAAGTCTATATTGAGTCTATAAAGTTAAAAGAGTCTTTTATGAAGTCTGTAAGTCTTTTATTATATGTTAAAGTTTTTTTTAATTTATTATAATTTTAATCTTTTATATTGTTTTATTTCCTTACTCTATTTTTTTTATTTGGTATTATTTAGTTTATTGTTAACTTAGTTTTATTTGGTTTTTTAATTTATTTTTATTTTTTTAATATTTGTCAAAATTTAGAAAGAGTTATAATTTTAAGTGCCTCTTTTTAATTTATATATTTTTTTTTAAATGTGTTAGTATTTTTTAGTCTCTAGAATCATAAGGGTCAAAGTGTTTTGTTGATATTTTTGTCGTAAGTCTCATATTGCCATTTTTGTTGACAATTCAAATTAGTAGTGTCACGTCTTTATTTTATGTCAAAAAATAAAAGTGTCTAAGTTATTATCAAGAATCATTGTTTAGTCATCTTTTAAATTAAATGTGTCTAAGTCTAGAGTCTTGTCCTTTTTAAATTGTGAGCTTCAAATATTCATTGCGAGGCATTTTTTTAGATAAGCCTATGTTCAAAAGATATTTTTTAATAAATCTCCTCTCAAATGTAAAATGTTCACTTATTGTAACGAACACATTTTTGGTTAAAATCAACATTTGTAAGATAAAATTAAGGGGAGCAATATAGTAATGTGATTCCTCTCTCCATATGATCGCTAAGGAGGGGAATGTTAAGTATAATTAGGTTAGTGCTCACATTTTTTGAGTTTAATACTATATTCATATTTCATTAATAGGTTTTTTTGAAATAAATAACTCATTTATGAGTTGTATGTGAGATAATTCAACTTACGTAGTGTTAGAGGTTTGAGAGAGATTTAAGGATAAAATTGAAAGAGAGATTTAAGGATAAGTGACAGAGAGTTTTTAGGGATGAATGTTGAATCTTATTGTTTAGGAGGTCATTTTTTTATATATTATAATAATTTTATATGAAAAAATTATTCGATTATGATTGACCAAAAATATTATGTTCAAGCCTTTGTCTCTCCCCAAGGTTCATTTCAAGAGGCCCTACTAGAAAATCTATTGGAAATATTTGGTGAATCTAGGTAAATTTGATTCATTGGTATAGCAAATTATCTATGGGTGATGGAAAAACTTTTTGTTAATATTTTCTCCATATAGCCCCTGAGCCAAATAACACAATCGAATGATAGAGCTGAATGACACAACTAAATGGCATACTAAATGACACTAATGAATGATATAGCTGAACAATAGAGTTAAATCATGAATGATGCAACCAAACAACGTAGATGAAAGACATAACTAAACAACCTAGTTTAATGACACAACTAAATGACTTAGCTAAATGATAGAGATGAATGACATAGATGATCAACAAAGCCAAATGACCTAGTCAAATGGCATAGATGAATGGTGCAACTAAACAACATAGCCAAATGGCATGGATAAATGGTAGAGTTGAATGACATAGATGAATGACATAGCCAAATGATATAACTAAATGACATAGCCAAATGACATAGTCAAATGACACAATTAAGCAGCCTAGTTGAATACCTATACCAAATGATAAAGTTAAACAACAAAGTTGAATGGTAGAACTAAATGGTTAGACTAAGGTTTGTTATTCAGTGATTTCATTCATTTTCATTTTTCAATGTTGTCATTTGGTTATGTTCTCCTTCAATTTTAGTTCTACTTGTTATCTGGGCTGGTATCTTAGGGGATTTGCTATATATATTTGGCAAATTTAAGTGTAATCTTATATATTACTATAAAGAGTTGGTGATCCAACCCCAAAATAATATATATCCCTAAAATTTTTGTGATCTAGTCCCATCTACCGACCCTAAAAAATCACCAAAACCAAAATTGTAAAAATAAAATATTTGTCGCTAAAAAAACCCTAACTCTCCCCCAATATGGGGAATTTTTAATATAATCATACCAAAATTATTAAACATCTATCATTACACTAATTTTTCACACACACCACTGTAGCATGGGAGAAATATATAGAGTTTGATCCCTCTTCAGAGTATTGGTATGTATGCAATGCTCAACATGGAGGTTGTTGATTTCAAACACAACTTAAACTGCTAACCCTTTTTATATTTTATCATTCATTTTCTATTAATCTAAGGTTAAAAATGAAGAATATAAAATACAATGGTTTTTAAAATAAATTGAAAACTCTTTCACAATCAGATAGGACACATAGGAGAAGTGAACCTACCATATCAGTCATGAAGCATCAAACCCTACACAACATTGGCATGCCCTAAAGACATAACACAGTGTGCTCTATTTGATTCTAGTGGCCTTATTTAGAGAGAAAGTGAAACACTATTCTTTATTCATAGCATAATCAAAAAGCATATTGGTTAGTTTCTCAATTTTTATCTCAATCTTGCATTGTCAAATTTCTAATTAAGTTGTATTTATTTAACACTTTCACTTTTTGCATATTTCTAAATATAGAAAGTTCTAAATAAATTTGTGTCATTTATTGCATATCTATATGATTCTTATTTTACATAATAATTTGTCTCATTTAGGTTAAATAACTTATATTATGCCAAATTTTGATAAAACACTTACACCATAGTTTATATTGTGAATAAGCCCTTAGATATATCATATACACAATTTCTTGTGGACCAAAAGTTATTAATACAAAGGTATGCACTATGCCTCATACACACTAGTTAGCATTTATATTAAGATGTTTATGGCTACACAAAATGAAATATATGATGGATCCTAACCAATAAGGCATCATATTTTCACATGAAGGAAGAATAATTAGCATACCATTTGATGGTGAAAATGATCAACATATTAAAGGATAAGAGGAATACATTATTTACTTACACAATTCTAAGAGTTTAATTCTTGATGATGATTATCTACTAGATGATCATTGATTAAATCATTTCAAAATCAGCCAAATAATTTAAAAAATAAAAAAATTGAATGTACATAGCTTCTTGACAGTTGCATTATATTTTTCCATTGCTTCTGCATGTGATCGATTAGATAAATTCTTATAAGCCCTTGGATATTGTTGACATTTTAGTCTCTTGTATCTTATTTTTGACTTTACAAATTTGAATAATTTTTAAAAATGATAATTTTTTCTATTTATCTCTCTATTTTCACTGTCTACATTAATAAAATGTCATATTTTATCAAGAACAAATAGACCAGTTACAAATAAGAATGACTACCACTATTGTCTTAGTTGGTCGATCTTTTCCTATGTTAATTTTTACCTAAAAAATCACATTTTATGCACATGGATCCTTAATACTTCTAATTTTTAGATATTTCAGTCAATTTTACTATGTAAATCATTATTTTCCATGCAAATTATTTATTTTATTGGGTTATATTATTCATACATACTACATATTTTGATAAGTGTACATTTGATGAAATGAGGATGTATAATTATTCCTTTGCATACTATTTATGTTCATACCTACTTTCAAAGTCATAATTCATATACAGTGGGGGCATATCACTCACACATACACATATAATCACTTCTATTACATATTTTACATTTATATGTGTCATATATTGTTCATATATTTGTCCTTTTCTTATTTTGACACCTTTTTTATCATTGGTTTCTATTATTTTGAGTTACAAAATTATAAAAGTAATATATATATATGGAGAAACTACAAAATCAAGTATTGAACATGATTAGACATCTAGTTCACATCTTTACAATATGTTCTTTATCTCGAGGGTAGAAGATAGCATGTTCTTTTTTTATCACACATGAATTCCACTATTACTCATGAATGTTATACATGACATATATATTTCACATGGATTAAGGTTTTAGACATGCCTCGATCTAGTAGCCTTGTTAAACTGGGGACATCTTATCCATAGGTTATAGTATGTGTAGGTGAGTCATTATATTATTGAGATATATAATATTACAAATGTCTCACTAATGTCTCTATCTTACATTGTGTCCATAGGTGTGTTTTTTCTATGATATTATCATATTACACATACTGGGTTTAGACTACATTTCTAATTTTATGTTCCATTGATGTTATTACTTGTACATGGTATATTAGATCTTATTTTTTTATTATGTATGGCCCTTGGCCCTTGCAAACTTATTTGAAAATCTCCATGAGATATTATTTAGTATATGTGAAATTTGAATGTTTTTATTTACTTTTGGCCCTTTGGCCTATGTAGTGTGAAACATTTGAACATGTCCCTTATTTGTGACATTATTCATGCCCTTTGTTATTAGCCCTTGACCTTGTGTGTGTAAACTTTAATTTGGTTACATTTAAACAAGACATTTATGTATGGCCCTTGGCCTTATTATATGAATTTGTGCTTGTTGTGTGGTGTACTTATTGAGCTTGTTAGGTTTGATGAGTGTCATGATCCATATCATGAACTAACCAACAATAAAATATTAACTTTACATTATATCTCTATGAGCTTCATTGATACATTTATATAGGCCTTACTTCATATGTTACATATATAATTCAAATTATATAAATCTTACTATGCTAACATACATATCACATATGCTACATTATTTAATGATTACATCTTACTACACATGTTGCAGTTAACTTTTTTTTTGAGATGGACTTTCAGGATCAATTCCCTCACCTCTAAAGGGGGGATTTAGGTGGGCTTTTCATACATGAGATAAGAATTTTCAAAATAAAGAGTCAATTTTGGTATAAAATATAGTTTCAAATGTTACAAAATGGTTCAAAATTTAGTCATTGACATAGATTATAGGGGAATATGCCATGCATATGCATTCACATTATAGGAACAGATTAAAAAGTTATACATTGTTTAGTGCATGATATAGGTTCGTGTGCAAGTTTTAAATAAAAAATTACAATTGGCATCTACATACAATTATAAATTCTACATTTATTAATGGGAGCATGATATAAATTTATGCACACTGTTATTTTTCAAATTTTCAAATACTATTTACTAAGTTGTTGATATGGTAGGAGCATGGGTGTACTCTATTATTTTTTGATCATGTATTAAAGAACTAAGTTACAATTTAATTTAAAATCCATCTACAGTTGTTGATTTAGTATAAGTGCATAATACAAAACTTATAGGTTTAACACCCTCTAACATTATGTCTATAAATCCATTTTAGATTTCAACTTGTTTCACATCCTGGGGTTATAAAGACCAACTAAGTTGAATTGTGGTTAATATGATGCTCAATGGGTGTTATTTATTTTATACAAGTGTGAATTCAATTTTTGGCTTGAACACCCTCAAATCCTCCATTGGTTTAGATAAATAACCAATCTTCTCTAAGTGCTTCATGGGAAACACCAATTCTCTAATGCTTCAAGGAAGCACCATCTCCAAGTAAAGTTATAGAAGCAAAATTTGGTTTCACACATATAGGTTTATTCCTCCCTTTCTCTCTTTTTAATTTCAATCAATTTTCAAATTCAATCTTTTTTAATTTTCAATTTTTAAAAGAAGTAACTACTTCATGTGTTTTGCAGGGTTTGTCAAAGACTATGGTGCCCTGTACAATTGGAGTACTAGCTCAAAGACAAAGTGTGTCTTACACTCTATGGATGTCTTTCCTTAACTTAAGTAATTTCATTTTTATACAAGGGAGAATTATAGACACAAAAATCTAGTCACGAATACTTGATCATGTTAGTTTTGGGCCTTTTCACTTTAATTAACTTGTGTACTTAATTTGGGCCTATTTTTCCACCTCACCCTATCCTAAACACCAATGAAGACCTATTTATATTTCAAATTATTATTTGTCACTTAAAAAAGTGTTTTAATTATTAAAAACACCCTTATGCATCTGTATAGACAAACCCATATCCAAATTTCATACATTTCCCTAAAGGGATGGGATCAACCAATAGGGATAATAGTGGTAGTAGGATATATCCCTATGGGTCAATCCTATCCATTGGTGCTCTAATGGTTAATTTTTAAATATTGACCCTCTCTTATCTTTATCTCCCTATTTTTAAGAATCCTAGCATGTGGTTTCCCCTTTTGTATTTCTATAAAGGCAGACTTAAAGCACTCATTCTACGACTTGGTAATTTTAAGATAAAGGCATATTTACATTGTTGCATACTGAGCAAAATTTCCCTATTATTCCCAATTCTAATTCTCATCATTACAAATAGTCCTTAGCCTCTTCAAAAAATAAATTTTCCAATTCAAATCAAAGAAATATCAATTAGTGAATCCATCCCTATTGCATTCATATAATCAAATGATCAAAAATTACACAAAGCACTCTAAGTGGAATAATTATGTGGGTTTGATTCCTTCCTTGGAGTATTGGATATGTAGGCAATGTTCAATCATCATGGGGGTGATTTGGATCAACTTAGCCCAATAACACTCCACCTTTTTTTATTTGTAAGTTTTCAAACATTGCATGCCTTGTTATGGTTTCAACCTTTAATAGGCTATTTTTAGGGCTTTGGACACTCCCAAAGGTCAAATATGCACATAAAGACTTAATTCTAGATGTCGTAAGTGATCATGATCTAATTTTCCTTTTTTTTGTAAAAGATAGAAATATCCAGTAGGGATAAGAACAAAAATAGATCTTGTCCTAAGTTTTTTATCATATCCTTATTTATTTTTAGCTCTAACTTATGGGGGTTAGTAGAATCCTTACTTTATTTCCTATTTTTGTCTTATGCCTATCAAACACTGTCAAATTCTAGATAGAAATAGTTAAATTTGTCATTTTTCTTCTTTTAAACATTTTTACATTTTCAAGTTCAGTCTTTTACTTTCATTATGCTTATTTAAGGTTCATTTACAACATCTACTTTATTCAAATCAATTTATTCTTATTAGGGTCAATTCACCCTTTAATCCAAATTTTGATAAAATAGTTCTTAATGTAATTTCCCAATGAGTGTGACCTTAGGATTGATTCATATTTGTAGATTAATTTCTTATATTTTCCCACGTAATGAAGATATGCAATATGGTTGGGCTGACCTAAAGGAGAATTTTAAATTTGAAAAGTAACCATTAGAATTTATTGCCACTATGGGGGAAGGTGAATACATATAGTAATCATAAGTGTCTAATGGTTATAGACACTATATATAGGTAAAAATAGAAATCTAGAATATGGCAATAATTTACTTAAGATTATATAGCATTATGGCACAACCTAGAGATATCCTAAATATCAGTTATAGCAAATTGGGTTCCCAATTCAATAGATAGATAAATAGATAGGGGAAAATGTTGACAAGAGACAAATATGTGCACACAAGTCATGTATGTCAAAGATATGTCAAAATTAATGTTGGTAAGTGTATAATACTAAATATACGTGTTTAAAGTAAGTGCATATATGATCTATATTTATTGTTGTACTTTGTATGGATTATAGGTACTTCACAACCTTATGTTCTCATAAACCCCAACTTCTTGTATCTTGAGGGCATATGTAATGCTCATTTTATCAAATTCTTACCTATCATTAAAGTTCATCTCCTTATGTATCCTACTTTACTTAATGATAATAATTATGTCTAGGTTGGACCCTTGAAAGAGAGCACCACTATACACATCCTTAATTGGTCAAAAAACACAAGTATTATTTATTTTGTAGTTCTTTCACATGAATTTTTTAATGATGAATGAAGGTCTTGTTTGCATGGTCACTTTGGTATTTTGGTCCTTATTATGACTTGTCTTCCCATATTTTTTCACCTTTGGTAGTCTTATTGCATGCCTATCCTAGTCACAAGGGCCCTTGGCCTATTTTTTTTAATCACAACCTAGGTTTTTACCTACAAGATAATATCATAGTCATGGATACTTGTGCACTATGTTAGTGTCCACCTCAGCACTATTATCCAATGGTCATAATTTTAGCTCCTTTTGGCTCATTATCTTTCTTTGGGTCTCTTATTGTGATTTTATCTATCATCTCACCTTGTAAGCCTATAAACAACCATCTTACATTAAAATTAAAGTTCCTTATATATAAATATCCTCACAAGGCATTATACATCTATCACTTACTACTTTGGCACATAATTACATAAAAATTGATCAATAATATAGCTTAGCACTCTACATATTACTTAGCATCACACATATAACTACATGCTTGATCAAAAAAATGCTTAATCAAAAGTCATTCTAGAATACCATGCACATTAATTATGTACATTCCCTAAGGGAGAATTATATGTAATATAATACCCCTGTCATTGGGGTTAATGTAAGCAACAATCAGAATAGTAGGGTTCTACATAGTGTTATTTTAATATCCCATAACCCACTTTTCCCCTTCCTTTTGCATTTAATGAAGTTGTTTTCTTATGTGTAAGATTTCATTATGGTTTTGAAGGAGAAATATCCAAACAATGACAAAAATATTATCAGAAGCTCTTGAGCACACTATGGAACCTAAAAGGTCTCTCATAGCATCCTTAGAAGTCTCACGACCCCTATCCACAAAAGGACATTAGTGTGGTGCCCTTGCCAATAACATAATGCACTAGTGTATAGCTAACCGTGATACTATCTTAAGGCTACTATAACTTTAAAATCAAAATAAAATGACTCAAAGCTATTCTCCTGACCTTTTTTAACGTTTCCATCATCTAGGGACACTCATTTTTTTCTAGATAAGTGAATCTTCTCCTTATATTTATTATTTTGGGTGAATCAATTAAATTAGATATTTGTAATATGTATTTGTATTTACCCTATTTACTCATCCCTTTAAAAACCTAGGATTTATTCTAGTAAACACCTTAAATTTTTAAATCATTTGGTGAGCCTGACTTACTTTAAATATTGCTTTACAACCTTAGTTCCATCCTAGGGTTTGCCTTCTCCATTTTTGTGTAACAAATTAGGGTTTATAAAAAAAAATTCCTAATTTTTACACATCCTAACTAATCCATATCAGTTCTATATTAGGTTTTCATTGATTTAAAATTTCAAAATTTTGTCTAAAAAACCTTCAAAACCCTAGATATGCATACTAGGTCCTCCTACATCCAAATATTAACCCTTAAGGTTTCAAGTCAATTTATGATTTTTATATATTTTGGGCTGAATATATAGCATATTTTTAAATATATTTATGTTGTCTTATATTCTACCCATTATTTTCCTATTTATTATTTTTCACATTCTCTTTTGTGGTACGTTTAAATTGACTTCTAGGGAACCTCTTCCCCCTCACCCAGGTGATCAATTTTTAAACTTTTCACATAATTATACAAATGAATGAACCAATTTTCAAAATTCTACATTATCACATGATCATGAACATGATTTCATTTATAATGATGATTAGTATTATTATTATTGTAACAATGGATATGATGATTGTTATGAGCATGACAATAAAAGTGATAATGAGGATAGATTAGATGCATCTTCTTCACCTTTCCTAATTCAATTCAAAAAATCAAATACAAATTGTGATACATATTTTACATATTTTCAAACTAAAGTATATGATATTATGTTATCACCTTATTTTACATTTTAAGGTCAACATAGTGATTGCATGAAAAATATAGATAATTAAAATATCTCTAACCTGTCTCCTACATGTCATAATGTGCTAAATAAAAACATGATTTTTATTCCTTCAACCTTGACCTCACTATTGAAAATAATGCTAACATGTGCATTCCACTCATAGCTAGTGAAGATACACATTGTAACCCACCTACGCATGATAACATATTTCACAGTAGTAAAAATTTAAAATCTTCTTCTACTCCTCTTACTGAGCATGAAAATGATAATTCTTCTTCTCTTACATCTACAAGTGAAATACCTTCTAATTTTGATGAAATTTGGAATAACAATGATTACTATGATTTTAGTAAAGAATAAATTGAGTCTAGTCCTCTCTCTACTTCACCCATCTCTCATGTCAAAATTGATGGCTTATTAAATGTTAATTTAAGCAATAATATGTCTTTAGATGAAAGTGTGTGAACTTATACTCATGTTCATAGTTTAAATAGTTTACATTCACATGATAAAAATGTGTCTTTTATTCCATTATCATGTGATACTTCTTTATAAATTTACAAAATAAGAGATACCAATTAATCTTCCTCACCCCTCCTTACTATAGTAGAACCCATTTCTCATAATAACCTCCATGAGGGTGATAGCCAATTACCCTCTCACCAGGTCCAAGATATCACCCCTTGAAAGGTTACAATGAGAAAACCCATTATCTCTACCAATGTTCCCCAATGTAGTATGTTAATGGCTAAAATTAATAATAAGATTCAAATTTTAAATGAACCTCTTGATGATGTTAATATACCTTCACAACAGTTAATCTCCTTGATGCATGTTGTGGGTACTTTATAGTAACAAGTACACCAGCTCACCTTGGAAAGTAAAGCACTACTCTTGGGTCTATTCCAATGTTATCCATGGAAATCTTATCCCATGTAAAATCTTCAACACAAAATTACCAAAGTAATTTTAGACACCAAATTTATCTAAGCTCAATGGATATGGAGACCCATACTTGCACCTTAAAGCTTATAGAAAGGATGTGGCACATGTCACTCATAGTTTGATTTTCTTATAATTATTTCCATAGACTCTAGAGGATGAGGCCTTAAATTGGTTCCATCATTCACTCTCTAGTGGTTCATTACATACATAAGATGAGTTAAAATAAGTATTTCTCATGCATTATATTCAGAATAAGGGACCTCAAGTCACATATGAGAGGTTGTCTTCACTAGACTAGGGTGAGTTAGAAATATTAAATGATTACATCTTATAATTCAAGTCATGTATGTAATAACTGATCTAAAAGCTGATTGATTTATAGACATAGTATATATTTTATAGAGGCCTCATTTTCCCTCTTAAGTAAAAATTGTTATATGAGACATCTAAATCATTTTGGCATCTATGTTACACAACTATGACATTAGAGAAGTAGTTGGGACTAGTTGAGACACATTCTGAGGTAGATTTGGATCTAGATCTCTTATAATCACAGTCATCTAATATGGTACAATCACCTAATCCACCCATGATCAATAAAAATTAGAACATAAATAACCAATCAAGATACTCAACAAGGGCAAAGAGTCACTTTATAGAGCACCTCCCATAGTGAGTAGAGTATAGGATACCAATAGAGGGGATATATAGTTTTTAGATGGAAATTAAGCCTCATGATATCTTATTTACCTAATTATATAGGGGATGATCACACTTCCTCCTACTAATCAGCATTTAGTACATTTTTTACATAGAATAAGCAATAAACCATATTGAAAATATCAATGGATATTGGGACAACTGTTATGCACTTAGAGATCATATTGACTAGTATGTTGATAGATGAATTATATCATTAATGTAGGGGGTATTGAGATCTCCTTATCCACACTCTCCTAGATCACATTATTCTACAAGTGAGTTATCCCAACAAGTTATTTTAAAGGATCCATTAGTTACTCATCGTATGAGCCACATCATTTTTAGGACACCTATTTATGCAAGATATCATGCACCACAGATTTAGCAAAGATGGAAACCATTTCATAGAAACTAACCTAATTATAGTAGCCTGGTAATAAAATGGAAAGTAAATCAACCACCAGTCGCAATAAGATAATCAATTAAAATATTTGGTAGAGATCACAAAGATCAAAACATAGATTCAATATAATAACCAATTAAAATATTTGTAACACATAATGCACAATAGAGTACAGCTCCAATATGACAATTGATTAAGTTATTTTCCATAGAGTCTATAAATTTAGCTACCAGTAGTACAGTATAAGAAATATCAATTCTAGTGTCTACTTCCACACATACACAATATGAGTAATATGATCACTTATTTACTATGCCATCAAGATTTCGATAGTGCATGTCATAGTCACATGATCCGTACTCACATGTAGTATGATACTTTTATACCATCGATACTAAAAACTTACACTATTAATTCAATATCAATATCTACTAAAACATATACAATTAAAACCAACTACCATTCTCTAGCCAAAGAACACATTTTCATATCAACACATAAGTAATGAATATAATCAAACATTTACTCAAGTAAACAATGCCACAAATTTAAATGCCAAGTGACATGATAAAAACATGTCCATATATATATATATATATATATATATATATATATATATATATATATATATATAACTTGAAATAAGTTTCAATATAATAATACATAATCACTCAATAATCATAGCTTGGTCATCAAGACCAACCTCATCACCCTCACTCTCATACACACTAGATCTAGATGTTCCTACATCCCCTATAGATATATACCAAGATTGATCTCTATGACTAAGCTCCCTCTCATGTAGATTTGTTGCCTCAACCACCAACTTTGCATGCTCCTATTATAGATGAATATAGTCATCCATAATCTTGCTACTTGCCCTACCTAGACTATCTAGTGGGGGCATATCTCACCTATACAACTCAGCACATGCCTCATATTTGTGCATAATCACTTACCTATATGTTGAAGTGGCAATGGTTGTTTGATCAAATAGTTGGGAATGGATGCCCATAACTCCTATATCCCTCTCAACTAACCTATCATCCACAACATCATCAAGAATATACCATGTAAGCTCTCACAGTGTAGCCTCAATGATGGTTTCCTAGTACTCATCATCTCCTACACCTACACAAACCAACACATTACATTAGACCAAACTAAACAAACCCATAATCCAATACTAAACCAATAAAGCATGTAAATCTATAGATGATAGCATACCCTCAATTGCTTTAAGGGGCTCTAAATCTAGTACATCCTTCATAGTTATCCCATATCTTAGAAATAGTTGTGACTATTTTTGACATCCCCACCATAATATGAAGGCATCAAGAAACCCCAAATAATCTACATTGTGTATCTCTATCATAACATCTTGCTTTATCATTGGAATCAGATCCATCTCAGCCATTATGGGTCTCACTCTACTACCTAGCCTCATTGGGGCCTAACTACTCCTCAACCACACCCATGATGTGGGAGGCACATATTGGACCACACAAAACTATCATGTTACCCACTCATACTATAATCTCTCAAAATTTGTGACCTAATAGTCATATAAGTAGTAGCTCACTCAAATCTATCTCAATTAAATCCCATCTATGGGTCATCCCACAATTCCCTATAGCGTCTCCAAATAATATCTCTGGCTATCAAGTGATCCAATACCAATCGACAAGGCATCATGTTCCTTAATCACATAAGAGCTATGCTAGTCCATATATATACAAATACCTATGGGTGTGCCTAATATGTATGAAAAAACCCTTAAGGCTGTCAGGGGGATCTAGCTCTACCAATTAGAACACATATGATTACTTCTCGTATTAGCAATTAAACACAGAATTATACCAGAATGATAAAGTAGCTAGAAACTTGAGACAGCAAAGAATTTGAGAGACAATACACACTGTTGTATTAAATATTACTAGAAGAAAATACAATAAGGAAGATGCCACTTCTTCCTCCACCTCAAAGGCTTGCCACACCTCAAGACCTTCTTCCCTCTCTCTCTTGCTCAACACAACAACTCTAAAGCCTGAGTTATTATCCCTCCTTGAATGCTTCAGCTGATCTCCTTGACCTTATACCTGTAGATCTCCTTGACCTTGCTTGCTTCAATGCTTTTACTTGCCTTCTTAAAAACTTTACAATACATGCCTTATGGGTCTTTAAATAAGATCCCATGCTTACAAAAATAGAACTCTAGTTACAATAATTAGACACGCAGCTCGTGACTATAATTAGTCATTTGACATGAAAACACTCGCTTCACTTAACTGACTGTTCATCAACAGCAGTTCTGGAAATACACAGGCGACTGACGCCGGTCCCTGCTTGTCTGGTGCTGCCAATGTCGACCGACTATCTGCCGTCTCCGATCTCCTTCTCCACTGCATCTGACCGATGTCGGTCATACTACCGACGCTAGTGGCTCTGGTTCTTTAGCATCCTTCCTTGTGTCTACAAATAGTTGAAGCTTTTAGCTCCACACCTTAACAATCTCCCACTTGGAGATAAACAGTTGCAACTTGTACCTGTACCTGTACACCATCTATTTTATTCCTTAGGCTCTGTATCCCTCTTTAATGTCACTCTTGAAGACCAACCACCATGTAAACCTGTGATGCAATACCTGTATCTTATGCCACAAGAATTTTGCTGCTCCCAAATTCTCCATGACATACTTCTGAACCAACTCTACCCTTAGCTCAGAAAACTCCCTGTTTATGAAACCCTGCAACAAGTAACACAATACAGTAACAGGATAATGTAGTTAATATTATCCAACCTGGTAAAGATAAAATACAATGGTCAAACCTCCATTGTTCTGCAGCCTACTCAAGACCATATACCATAGCCTTCTATCTCATGTGTCCATCCACTCTCTTCTCTAAAACAGGAATCCATCCCTCTATCCAGTGCTTCTTTCTAGCTGACAACACTACCAACAAATACCTGTTTGGTTCTCCAAGGACTCACACTCCTCATCCATGCCAAGCTCCCACTATTTTTGGATTCTACTTGCATTACTTCTTCCATCTTCCTAGTTCATGACTATTAGTAAGCAATATAAAGAAGGTGAACAACGAATATGAGGTTCACATACCTTTTCTGACCTCCACATAGGTGTTTGAGACTTATTAATTCACCCAACATCCATTCCAATGACCAATCTAGGCCATCTCCCAGTCTACTCCCGACCGATGTCGGTTCCCTGCACTGACCCTGACTATCGACATCATTTCCCTAGCCGACGCCGGTGTCCCCCCTATCGACGTCGGTCCTTATGACTGATGTTGGACTTCTCCTGCCCGACCTACCAACCCTACTGGTCTGCACATGACCGATGTTGGTATCTGGATGACTAACGTCGGTGCCAAGCGACTGACATCAGTGTCTGTGTGTTCCTGTAAGTGATGAAATTTTCATCTGCAAGCTCTTCTTGGATCAAACCTCTATCCATGCTGCCCTGCTTAGATTTA
The DNA here is from genome assembly GCA_037957365.1 of Torreya grandis. NCBI lineage: Eukaryota > Viridiplantae > Streptophyta > Pinopsida > Cupressales > Taxaceae > Torreya > Torreya grandis. Next base: position 2,249,507 of record JARHVA010001578.1, read on the forward strand.
TTCAACCCCTGTGACTAATCTCTGTCCTTCATCTCCTCCGTAAACACTAAGGCTTTTTTGTTCTTGTCAAAAGCATCAAATTTCCTCTTTCTACAATGAACTCTATCAATGCTTTCCAAATTTGAACACATACCTTTTAGATCAAGAACTTCCATTCCCTTCCTATTCTTGTGACCAAGCCTATTAGGCCATGTCTTTGAATCTACACCAGAAGTAGAATCAGTAATACAAGTAGACAGATAAAGAGTATTACTTTCTTACCTCTTGCTAGAACAAGTGCTCCCTTGGTAACCTTCCAAGAATTCGATGTGAGGGTTATTGTGCATCCCTCATCTCCCAACCTTCCTACAGAAATCAGACTCTGCTTCAAAATTGGAACATGCATGACCTCTTTCAACACCCATGTGTTGTCAATTTGCAATCTCAGCTGCACTTTCCCTTTGCCAACTATCTGACAAGGCATACCATCCCCTAAATAGAGCATTCCAAAGTCTCCCTGTTCATACTCATAGAAAAAATCTCTGTTTGGGGATGCATGAAAAGATGAACCAGAATCTAAAATTCATGATCCTACCTGACTATCTGAAGAAAGTATGAGAGCATCCTGCATCACAATATTTGCATCCTTTGCTTCTTCCATACCTGCATGTTGGTTCTCTTTATCTCTCAACCAACACTCCTTCTTCGTATGTCCTTTCTTTCCACAAAACTAGTAGGTAATACCTTTGGACTCAGATCTCCTTCTCGACCTTGATTTCCCTTGCTCAACCTTCTCCCTTTGCCATCCCCTGCTTTCTGCACTTAGAGCATTCCCTGATGATTGACCTGTGCTTCTCCTACATATTTCCTCATTCAAGATCACACTCACAACATCATCAACTTTTAAGATTTTAGAAGCAGATGTAGAATTACTTACTGCCATAACCAAACCATCCCAACTTTCAGGCAAAGAACATAAAATCAAGAGAGCCTTTACCTCATCATCAAAAACAATATTGACTGAAGCTAGTTGGTTTACCAAACCATGGAAATCACTGAGATGAGTATGTACCAATCCACCTTCCTACATTTGCAAAGTAAATAGCTGCTTCATAAGATATACCTTATTAGAAGCCAAGGGCTTTTCGTATAAATTCACCAAGGACTTTATCAACTCTTTTGTTGTCTTGCATTGTGATAAGCTAGAAATCACAGACGATGCAAGGCTCAACCTTATGGAACTGAGAGCCTTCCGATCAAGAACGTTCCATTCTTCATCCTTCATATCTGTGGGCTTGCATGCAACCCCACCCAACGGTAAGTACAAATCCTTTTGATACAGATAGTCCTCAATCTGCATCCTCCAATGTTGATAATTCTTGCCATTAAACTTCTCCATTTGTAGCCTACTTTCTTCTACCATTGTTGAACTCCCACTCAATCAGAAAACCCTGTGAATGACCTATAATCAAAAACAATAACCTGCTTCCTGCAAACCATAGCTCTGATACCACTTGTCAGGGGGATCTAGCTCTACCAATTAGAGCACATATGATTACTTCTCATATTAGCAATTAAACACAAAATTATACCAAAATGATAAAGTAGCTAGAAACTTGAGACAGCAAAGAATTTGAGAGACAATACACATTCTTGTATTAAATATTACTAGAAGAAAATACAATAAGGAAGATGCCACTTCTTCCTCCACCTCAAAGGCTTGCCACACCTCAAAACCTTCTTCCCTCTCTCTCTTGCTCAACACAACAACTCTAAAGCCTGAGTTATTATCCCTCCTTGAATGCTTCAGCTGATCTCCTTGACCTTACACCTGTAGATCTCCTTGACCTTGCTTGCTTCAATGCTTTTACTTGCCTTCTTAAAAACTTTACAATACATGCCTTATGGGTCTTTAAATAGGATCCCATGCTTAAAAAAATAGAACTCTAGTTACAATAATTAGACATGCATCTCGTGACTATAATTAGTCATTTGACATGCAAACACTCACTTCTCTTAATTGACTATTTGTCAACAACAGTTCTGGAAATACACAGGCGATCGATGTCGGTCCTTGCTTGTCTGGTGCTGCCGACGTTGGCCGACTGTCTATCATCACCGGTCTCCTTCTCCACTACATCTGACCGACGTCGGTCATACTACCAACGCCGGTGGCTCTAGTTCTTCAGCATCCTTCCTTGTGTCTGTAAACAGTTGAAGCTTTTAGCTCCACACCTTAACAAAGGCCTAGCCATTACAATGTGCATATAAATCCAACAATGTAATAATGTTGATTATCCAATCCCACCACCACATAAATCTTGAGTAAAATATTATAAATCTTGATAAAAGTGGGTTAGCATGGTACAACCCCATGAGTATATAGTCTAGTTTTCCTCTATGTCTTGTATAATCCCATGCATCTTATATGAAATGGATACTATGTTACCATCAATAATTAAAAAAAAATCTAGTAACACCACCAAAAACTTTTACAACTATAAAACACTAGTTATAACAATCATATATAATAATACATCACTATTAATCCCTTGATAATGGGTCCCCATAGGTATGGCCATAAAATACCTCAATGTGGGGTCTATGGATATATCTCCAGTTGCCTCCTATAATATAGCTCATTGACCAGTAATGGGTAATCTAAGTATCCTATACACATCCTTCAGGGTATGATAATGTCTCTGGTGGGCATCCAAAAATTACCTGTATCAGCATTCCACCACTCACATAGTGTATTCATCATATGGAAATCCCAGGGCATCGATGTAAGTGATGCCATGCAACCCAAACCAAACTTTTCCATAATTTCTCTCTCATTATCTTTCAAGAGTATCCTACATAATCACTCCATCATCTGACCACTATAAAACTCCCTCATGTGCACATACACCTATAAAATACATATAATACAATAATAGCATCTTTATATGGAAAAATATTCATTCTAAAACAATCATTAAATACAAATTTGAATCTAAAAAATCAATGTTTAGTCTATAGGACATTAGTGTTGTACATTGGACTATAGCACTAGACAATAGTACGGCATCCCAAGACACTAGCATTGTCCTTAAGATAATAGTGTGGTCCTAAAAAAATCCCTAATCTAATTCAAATGATGCAAAAAATGATGAAAAACACAATCAATGATTCAAAAACACAAAAAATGATGGAATTCTTACTAGGGTAACCTCCTCATTGGCCTAGATAAGTGCCTCCACCTCCTTGTAGTAGGTCACATTCACACCTCATCTCTTTGACATATTTTCTTGACTTAGATCAATAATTATCTCAAATTAGAAAGTTTAAATGATTTTTAAATCAATCAATCAAACCTATTTAACCAATGTTTTAAAAATTCCACCCACATAAGGTTGACCCCACGTGTAAACTTCTCCAACTATTACCAAAATCTTCTAATTACAATATCTCAAGAATCATGGCTCTGATTTTTGATCCATTCATTAAGTGTGGAAATTGATGATGATATCCCTTGAACTTTACTAGTTACACTTATATCCCCATAAATTTGACTCCATAAATGATAAAACTCATTTTTCTATAACAAACTCATTATAGACCACAGGCCTCTCCTAGTCTCCATTTACAAATAATTCCTCTACAATGGTCGAAGTAATCGATCATACAATCATCTTATCAATGTTAATTATTCACTAGCATGCCTATCAGTATCACTTTTACTTCAATACCCTTACCATAATTTTCACTCTCACACCAAAAGGGGGGCATATATACACTATTCACATCGATATAATTTGGCTCAAATTTCTTTATTCAGTGAATTAGACACATAATTTGGCTTAGATACATAGATTGACTCAGATTTTTAGATACGCAGTTTAAGTTAGATATTTAGATACATAGATTGACTCAGATATTTAGATACATAGATTTACTTGGTGGCTCAAATACATAAATACATAGTTGATTTAGATTTCTTGATTCAGTAACTTAGACATATAGTTTAGCTTAGATATTCAGAGACTTAGATAAATAGATACATAGTTTGACTCAAATTTCCAAGGTTATATCATATTGGTTTAGATTCTTAGATTTTTCACAATATCTCAATACAGTTCTAGACTCAGATTAAGACTATGAGAGCACATACATAATACACCATTCCTATATACATATAACTTTATGCATAAGATACACAACTACATTACTTAGATCTCAAGTTTAGGGGCATAATGTAGGGCACATCTCCTTGATCCCATAAGATTTCACTAGGTTATATAGATGGAATGGAAAATTATAAGATTCTCTATGCACAAGCTACTATATTGTACTTAGATTATCACCAAGATTTCACCATATTGGGTCATATAGTTGTCTACAATGGTTGATCCATAATATTTTTCTAGACCCAAATTACATAGGTCAAGTGATAGTTTTGACCTTAGAGAATAGATTATGTCTTAGACTTCATTACATATCAAAGTGGAGGCAAGCAAAGCTTGTTCCTCTACATTCATACATTACTTCTTAGACTGAGTTACATATCAGAGTGGGGGAAAGCAGGACTTGTTCCTCCACATTCATAAATTATCTCATATATTCAGTTAGATGTTAGAGTGAGGTAAATTAGGGTTTTATTTCTCATAATCTAATTGGTCACTCATTTTTAGTACAAGGGACACCTATATTGTGTATTTTATATTCATAGCTAGTATTTTAAATGCCTGACTACTTTTCTAGCCAAGAAGTGGGTCAAGTCTAGAACACATCCACACATGTAAGTATAGGTAAACATTTTTTATTTTTATTTTAATCTAGTAATATAATTTCCATTACATTACTAGAATAAAAGGGGAGAAATGTACACACCTTAAATTGGTCAATCAAACATAAGTATTATGTCTTTTGTAGCTCTTTTACATGAAGTTCTTAATGATGAATGAAGGTCTTATTGCATGGTCAATTTGGTATTTTGGTCTTTATTATAACTTGTCTTCCCATATTTTTCACCTTCATGAGTCATATGTCATGCCTATCCCATTCATAGGGGCCTCTAGCCTATTTGTTTCAGTCATAACCTAGTTTTTTGCCTACAAGACAATAATGTGATCTTAGATAGTAGTACATTGTACTAGTGTCTACCTCATTGCTATTGTCCAATGGTCATATTTTTAGCTCACTTTAGGTCCTTACCTTTCTTTATGTCTCTTATTATGATTTTATTTTTCATTTCACTTTGTCAGCCTACAAACAAGCATATTACATTCAAATTAAATCTCCTTCTATATAAAGAACCTCAAAAATAATTATATATCTAGCACTTACTACTTTGGCACATAATTACATAAAAATAAGTCAATAGTATAGCTCAACACTCTACACATTACTTAGCATCACACATAGATTTACATGCTTGATTAAATAAGGTCCTAAAGAAAAGTCATGTTATCATACCATACACATTGATTATGCACATTCCCTAAGGGAGAACTACATGTGATCTGAGACCCCTATCATTGGGGTTAATGAGGTAGTACTTAGAATAGTATGGGATCTACATTTCACAATTGTAATATCACACAAACCCATTTTCCCCTTCTTTTTACATTTAATGTCATTATTTTTTATATGTGTAGGAGTTCATTAAGGTTTTAAATGAGAAATATCTAAATAATGACACAAAAGAATGATTGAAATCTCTTAAGCACACCTATAAAACCTAGAAGACCACTTGCATCATCTTCAGTAGTCTCAGGACCCCTATCTACAAAAGGACATTAGCACGATGCCTTTGCCAATATCATAGTGCACTAGTGTTTAGTTGACCATGCTATTATCATAAGGCCATCAGAACTCTAGAATCAAAATGAAAGGACTCAAGGCTATTCTCTTGACTTGTTTTAGCATTTTCATCATCTAAGGACACTCATTTTGATCCAAATAAGTGAATCTTCTCCTTACACCCACTATTTTGGGTAAATCTAGGGTTTTTTAAAAGATGAATTTTTGTTAATTCATGAATATTCCAATTTTAAAAATCAGCATTTGGTGATTTTTATGGATTATTCAATAACGGGGAATCACCTAAATTTTTGGATATAAATTAATTTTTAGGGTCAGCTCACCTACTTTTTAAAATAAATTTATTTGTATACATGTATTTCATTGGGACCTCAAAATTCAATAGGGTAAAATTTGCCATTATATATACTTAATACTTAGTAGTATATTAAACTCCTTTTTTCTTTCACTAGCAGTTAAGGTAGATTTTTTTTGCATAGATTGCATTCGATAAGTAACAACATTAAACCATCTATATTTGTTGTTAAGCATTTGTATTTGTTGCCAAGTGTGTATATTTACTATCAAGTGTTGACATTTTTTTGTCAAGTGTTTGTATTGCCTACTTCAATGGACTCCACAAAAAAATTTAAGAAGGTAGTAAAATTATCAAAATAAATCAACCTATTATTGTATTTTTGCTAGACACTAAACATAGGTACTAAATATTAAAGTATTTATTTACACTTTCACATTAATGTTATCTTATATAATTATACACACATTACCACCTACATCTTAAAGGGACTATCTACATATACATATGATGACCTACGTATACAGATGGCCACATATATATGTAGATTATCACCTACATATGCAGTCAGCCATCTACATATGCATTCATCCATCTACATATGTATATGACCAACTACATATACAAATAGCCATATGTATATATAGGTAATGATCTACATACACATACGACCTTTTATATATATCTAGACAGTTGATTATATATGCAAATGGTCATCTACCTATGCATGCAGTGGCCTACATATGTAGGAGATCACCTGTATATGTAAACAATCATTTGTCTATGTAATTGATCATATATGTATGTATGTAGTTTTCATTTGCTCTTACCTATTAAGATTCACTAATAATTCTAAGGTCAACCCATTTTTCATGTAGAACCCACTAATAACTATTTTGAAGATATGCCTCCACTAGAAGATGTACCTATGTATGAAATTCACTCACTAAATTTAAGGAAAAGGATACTAGATAATGACATCATGGATGTTGATGAAGACATGCCTCCACTAGAATATGTACCTAGATATGAAATGCCAAACATAGGTATTAAATTTTAAATGATTTATTATATTATTATTTATTTTCACTTTTATATTAAGTTTTAATAATAATTACAAGGTCTACAAATTTTGCACATAAAACCCACAAATAACCTATTTTAATATATGCCTCCATTGGAAGATGTACCTGGGTATGAAATATCAAACACTTGTATCAAATATTAAATGTTTTATTATATTTTTATTTATTCACTTTTGTATTAAGTTTTAAAAATAACTACAAGTTACATGATCATTTTGCATGCAGAACCCACTCATAGCCCTTTTGAAGATATGCCTCTACTGGAAGACGTGCCTGGGTATGAAATGCCCTCACTAAATTCAAGGAAAATGAAACTAGAGGACATTATAGATGTGGATGATGAGTACAAAATCCCAAATGATATTTTTTCTCAACCAAAACAAACTTCATTTGAAAATAAAATTCAAATAAATGTGTGAAAGAAGAGAAGTACATGGATAATTAAAAGATCATTTAAGTTTCATTGGGTAGCAAAATGTCCATTCATTTAATTTTTAGTGCCACAAATATTACCAAAACTCTAACATAATGTAAATGTACAATATGTACTTGGAAATATGGAAAGGACTATAAAATGTAACTCAAGTTTGACACAATTGAGAAACATTATGGAAAATATGTGTTGATAAAATTAAAAAGATGGACAAACTAAAAGATTAGTGAGATAGAAAAATGTAAAAGAATACATTCATCAATATTATGTATAAAAGTATTAAAATCATTAAAAATATCACCAAAACCTTGTTGATAAAGGAGGAACAATTATATCTCAATTTGGAAAAGTTTCTCAATCAAATCTACATGCAAAAAATATACAGTTCTCCATAATATATCACATTCTCAAAAGAGGCAAACCAATCTCTAATTTTTTAGATTATAAAATTTTATTTTAGCATAATTGATTTCATAACATTTCAAAATCACATTGGTCAAATAGTAGTGCCTGGGAAATGATTAAATATCTTATAATAATTGAAAAGGAGGATTTGAAAGAAAAAGTAATAACATGGTTTATCTCACTATCCATTAACAAGGTAACAATAGTTGACAACACATCATGGGTTTGTATACATGTTTATACATTTGATAACCATTCAAGGAAACCTCACCTATTATTTGTTTAGAAAATTATGGAAAATTTTAATGTTTAGAACCTTTACAAATTGTTTATTTCAAATTTGATATATATAGTTAGGATGGATTATTATGATATAGGTACCAAGTTAGTGTGTGTTTGTGTCGATGGTACATCAGTAATGTAGGGAAATAGAAATAGTATGTGTGTTTACCTACAAATAATAGTTTTCCATATATGATTCCAATTCATTGCATGGAACATAAAATGAATCTTGCTTATAAAATTATTAACACATTTCAAAATGTCATACATATATGACTTGCATGCATACATGTCAAGTAGTCTAAAAAGTTTTTAAAATTTCTATAAATTTTTAAATGGTGTTACTAATGGGAATAAACTTTTGAAATATGTTGATATAAGATGGATATCCATGTATGAGCCTACATGTAGAATATTTGAAGAATATCACCATCAGGTCTTAAGTTTAAGTACTAGATAGAAGTTGACAATGCAAAATATTTGTTTTACCATTTGATAGATTTTGAAACTCTGCTAACATTTTGTGGTATTATACCCATGCTAAAAAAAATACAATGTTTGATGAAACATGCATAGGAGAGATCCATTTATATTTTTGACTGCATACAATTTAGGAAACAAGTTTGTCAATCTCTTGATATCTTATACTACTCACCATAAAATTTTAAGGGACCAATATTTACTAGCTAGGAAATATTAGGAGATATTAAGGATCCTAAAAACTATTTTAAATTCAATATTTATGATCATATTTATATTTTAATTAATGGAAAGGAGATACCACTACACATTTTTTTAAATGAAGTGATTTAGCTGAAGTAGAAATGGAAGAAGTCCCTATAACACAAGTTCTATATGATAATGTCATATACAAGACATGAATGAAATTGAAAAAACATTTCACAGAGATTATCAACTAAAATTGATATCATTTTCAAACGGATGAGTTGATTGAAGCCATGAGAGTGATGAATCCAATATTTTGGAACACTATGGAAGGTGCACATATAACAAGTAATTTATTTATCAAATACATGGGTACTCTTATTAATCATTTTAGTAGGTTTGTAGAGATCAATGAAGTTGAAGTTAAGAGTATTTTATAAAAGGATTTATGGAAGTCCCAATCAACACATTTTGGTCTTATAATGATTGATCAATTTTGGCACTTAAATGAATTAACAGAAGCTGGTGTTATTACAAAGCTTTAAAAAAATTGTATCCCAATAGTGTTTTACAAGAAAAACTTAGAAAATATTTTTGATTATATTAATTATGACAAATAATGATTTTGGGTCCATTAAATATGGAAGGGTATTTAGTGTGTAATATTTTGTGAGATTAAAACTTTGAATAGACTGGATAGAAATCTTGAGACATGTTTGAGGTTGTATGTTTCATGTTATCTAGTGGATGCATTTCCTTATGAAAGAGTACTTTAAATTTGGAGTTGTCTCACTAAAAGAAGAGGAATCACTAATACAACCAAAAAAGTTACTAAAAAATTCCTTTGAAATGGTGCATATGAATGTCGACTATGAATAACATGTTACAAAAGGACAATTTTAGCTACCTAAGTTTCAGTTTGGTATGTATTATAAATATTTTAAATTAAAGTCATATTCATGGTACATTTTTGATATACTTATGACATATGTTTACTAAATAATATTTTTTGTTTTTCTGTGTTTAATTCAAGGAAAGATGTTGAGTTGATTTTGGGCTAATTTACCACTTATCTTCTTATGATATCAATTTCGTATAACTATAAAGTGCATTAAAATGGCACCCTTAACTTAATCTTTCAGATTAGGTACAATAATTATTAACTCTTTTATTATTACCTTTAATTAGTACCATGATGTGAATGCCCTATTAAAATAAAAATAATATTAATTTCTTAGTTGATCATTTACATTTTTATGATTGGAAATTTATGCAAGGTTTTAGTATCGATTATCAATTATGCTATTTATGAATACCTTGATTGATTTGTTTACAAAAATTAATTTCTAAATTATCTAACTATTTCAAATGAAAGTATACATGTAAATTTTGAATACATACATGTAGGAAGCCACAAATGCAAAATATATATTCAATATTATGTATAACTTTAATTACAATCATTTTTTTTAGGCTCAAGCCCTTAGATTATAATATTTTCAAAATATAAATACAATACCAATTATAAATCTCATTGATTCTTAGATATTTGGGTGTCTATCTAAATTTATTTCATAGAAGACTTTCTACTTTCCTCGCCTTCCACTTGGATAGTAGTTGTGTTGTCTTTTAGGGTGCCTAACTCTATAAGATATTGTGATACACTATTGATATTATCAACATTTGCTCATTCTTCTCTAGCAGCATCACCTATTGAAAACAATATCGGGTCTACTTCAACCTTCTATTTAAACAAAATGTTAGGATCCAAGTTGTTCTCCTTAATTATTTTATTTGAAGTATCTTTTGCTCATTCATCGTGACAAGCTTTTGCTTGAGTGAAATGGCTATAGTTAAACTTTTGCATGCATTTAAAAATGTACATCAAATACATGAACTTGATTTTTCAAATTTAAATATTTTGAATATAAATAAATAAATAATATTAATTAGTAAAAAATTATGAATCAAATTTTAATTATAAAAAATAAGTGTAAAACTTACCATTGCTTTTTCTTTTTCTACATCTATAATTGGAACAAGACTTTTGTTTTTTTCCCATTTATTGTAGTATGTTTGGGCTTATGCACTTATATTTTCAAGCCTATTTAACATGATATCTAAAACCTTGTCGTTAAAGCTATTAGTAATAGTAATATCTCCATTAACAGCCTAGTTGAATGAAACATCAATTTTTACAGACTAATGTCCAACCAAGGAAAAAAATTGATCACGTTGTGTCTGGTTATGAAAATGAACATTTATTTCCTGAATTAAAAATTTAGCCCAACATTCTCATGTTCTCAAATCATTAAGGTTAATGATAAAAAAATCATTAAAAAATGCCTTAGCATTATCCACTAATAAACTATTCAATAGGAAAAAAAGTGCATTGATCATCAGATTATGGAATTTCATCAGTAAAAGAAGCATCAAGTTCATAACTAGGTGGAGAGGCACCTCCCAAAGGTTATTGTAAAGTCTCTACAACTACCAAATTTGGTTGAGATCCCTGTATAATTTCATGAGGATTAAAATGAGGAATTTGGGTGCCACTATTAATACCTATAAACTCATCATCAATATTGATTTTCCAAAGAAATGTAGTTCCTATTTCACTAAGGAGACCACCAAGCAAAAAGGTGGGAAAATCAAAAGTTCCTAAATGTAGAGTGCATATACTTAGTGTAGGAAACTATAAATGTTTCCCTTTCCCCATAGTTATAGGTTGGGGTGGTGGTGGTGGTGGTGTCAAATTTCTCCTTGTTGGGTAGTACCTATAAAATGGACAAGATAATCAGAACTCACAAATGGAAAATTAAAAAAATTACATATTAATTTAACATATACCAATAATAGAATCTTTATTTGAAATTGTGTGCCTAGCACTTGTTATTGAACAGAATGCTATAGTAACTAAATTATAGAAGGTGGAACTGGATGTGTTTGCACTACATATTATGATGTTGTAAATATAGAATATTAAAATAAACTAATCATTTTTGGGAATTTTATTATAAACGTTGAGAATGAATTATACCAGTAACATGTGAGGCTGAGGCAACATGTTGAGGTGAAATCAAAATCCTCATGTGTTTATGTCTTATAATTTGTGGAGGTAGAGATGATACCTCTTCCATCTCTATCTCAGTAGACACCTCAATGAGTTGATTACCTCTGATTGCCACTTTTCTTCTAGCAATGGTTTGAGTTAATTTTTTTATGTATGAAATAAATAAAAGATTAGGTATAAATAGATTGTATAATTATTTAAAAATAAATATAATGCATTACAATGTTGTAAATTTACCTATTGTTCTATAATCAAGAGTGAATTCACAACCATTTTTTCATGCAAAGTGGTTGGAATAATTGTGTTTGCTAATTGGTAAAAATCCTCATGGTAGAATGTAATATAAAAATTTGTACATGAAAATATATAATTTTCCTTTCAAATAGAAAAACTTGAATCATCATTAATTCTATTTGAAATGTATGTACACAAATCAAATTATTGAACATTGAGAGTGTGTAGGATATAGAAAACAACCTAGAATGGAATATTTGATGCTCTTCCCTACAACACTAATTTGGCTTAAAATAATTAAATCATGCCGAGGAGAAAAGGATTTGTAATAGCTTTAACTTTAAGCCCCCTTTTGTTATGGATTTGGGTGGATATAAAATTTAAATGATAAACATTAAGAGAATTAGAAATATGGTAAAACTAATCTATAAAATTGATGAATTATAACATAGAAAAGAACATATTGTCCAAGTGTAGACCATAACTGGACTCCAGATATTTTTTGTCATCATCTGATAGTGAGATCTTTGTAGAGATTGGGTTCAAGTGTTTGTGTGGTAGACCTATTAATCTATGTGTGTTGTCGGTACTTATCCCAAACATCATAAAACATGAATTAATGGTTAATTTGAATAAATATGAGGAATATCAAATCTTGCCAATATATAGTTTATCAATTGATTATCTATTTCATATTGGGACATATAAATAATCCCATAGAAATTAGACTTTTTGACCCAATCTCTATATGTATCTATTTCATAGTGTGCACATGAGATTTTTGTATTGCATTTTTGGGTCTATAAATACCATTACAGATGAACTCTGGGAGTGGGAAGACATTATTGTAGTGTTGGGAATGGAAATATTGTTTAGAACATGTAAACATATACCTAGGTAGGACTTGGGAGGGGTGTCACTGAAATATGTAGTGCTGAGAAGATATGGGTTATAAAATAAAAAATAAGCTACAAGGGTCCATTTTATAGGTGTATGGAAAGTGATAGGGTCCCAAAAATGCATGTGGCCATCACACATGTATATGCAAGTGGTTATCTACTATAAGACATGTGTAGATGTAGATGGCCACCTCCACATGTAGATAATCACTTGCATATACAGACACCCACCTCTATATCTAGATGATGACTTGTATATGTAGAAGATCATCTATATATGCAGACACCTAACTAAAAGTTCATATTTAGATGATCAACTGCATATACAAATAACTAATTGCATATGTATTTAGTCATTTACATATATAGATGATTCTCTACATATGTAGCTAGTTGATTGCATATGTTATATACTGACTGCATATGTAGGTGGTCATCTACATATGTAGATAGCTGATAAAATATATAGATGGTCATCTATATATGTAAATAGTGGACTACATGCCTATACATCTACTTACTTATCACCTAGATGTACACCTATCAACAATTCATAGTGAGTCACCACACATCATAGAACCATGTAACTAGTTAGTGTCTACATTGTAGATGGTCATCTACACACATATCCAGATGCATGTCTACCCACTACATAGGCCAATGTCTATTGACCACTAACTAGTTCCACTTAGAGACATCTATCATTTATCAATCATTGATTCACCTTCATAATTCTTTACCTTCCAAATAATTTTTCCACCATTTCAAAATTAATTCAATCAAAATTTTACAAAGTGATTTTTCTTAAGGGCCTATTGACCATTTTTACCACAAGCTAAAACAGGTTAACCCCTATATCTAGAATCTTGTATATGGGATTTTTATAATGTCATAAGGTGATTGTAGTTCATCTGATGTCATTTCATATGCCATTCTAGCTTTGGTCATAATCTAGATTAGTCCTTATGTCATTTGGTGTCTTAGGGGTCATTTTTGAGTCATATACGCAAGTTACAGGTTTTCATAGTGTCCAAATAGCTAGTATTATGGAGAGAGTTTGCATAGGTCTCAAGAAGTTCATTCAAGCTTTCAAATAGCAATCAATAGCTCAAGAACAATCTTTGTGAAGCCAAACCGTCATTAAGACATTATGAAGAGCTAGATTAGATAGCTTGTTTGTGCAATTTATAAATATGCTTAAAAAACCTTGCATGGCCATCAAACCATGTGTGATCATTGTCCTTAGTGCCAAGATCATTATCTATAAGTTTAATATCTCAATGAGTCTTTTATCTCAATATCTAAGCCTTCAAAGTTTAGCTTTCCAAGTCTAAGGGGCTAGACTTCTTTGCACATCACATAAGAATGAATGAACCAGATCACTTGTGCATTTTATAAATGCACCTCAAAAATACTTGAGAGCCAAAATATTATAGTGCCATAGAGATATTTATTCCTATATCATAACATGAAAATTCCATGCCCACATGAGATTTCTAGCTCAAGTTATGGAGTTTCAAAGTTAGACCTGTCGAGTAGGACATTCATGCAAGTGTCAAGTTTGAGCCTCGATAAATAGTCATTTAGAATAAAATGATTAGTGATAGGTGTGTAGACATCATTCAAAATCACATAAATCAGCTTACTTGAACATTTTAAAAACACACTTAGAAATCTCCTAGAACCAACAGATCAAGTGGACACGATCCTTTTAGTATCAATAATATCTCTTGTAAATTTGGTGCCTCCATGACCTTTTTGCTTTTAGATCTAAGCCTTCAAAGTTCATCAAAAAATAGGAGACATTTGCACAAACATTGAATTTATTCTATGGTAAAAACCATTAATGTATTAAATTTTATGGTCATGAAAACATCAATGATGGTCTCACAGATGTCAAATGATAGTCGCACAGATGTCGAATTTAGACCATGATATATAGTCATTTGTTTACAAAGGCAAGTAGAACAATGATTAGCATTAAATCATACCAATAATCTAATGGTGTGAGCTCAACTGATAGGAAAGTGGGCCTAATGAGATCTATAGCTAGTAAGCACTTATACATCTTGATCTAATGGTACATGATGAGTTAAAAGGTCAAGGAGCTCAAGAGGCTACCACATGGCATAAGCGTATAAAGTAATAGGATAAAAATAGGATCCTAAGATCAATACATGATTGACAAGTGGCATGAGAACATTCAAGTTGATAGAAGATCAATGGAACACATTTAATCATGTAAATAAATATCTACAATATGAGAGAAGTTAACAAGTCAGCAAGGATCTATGAGGCCAATGAGAGTAAAACAAGTTGGATCATTTTGATTTGCTCAAGTAATTTTTGACAAATAAAGTAGAGCCAAAGGGAATTTTTGATCAAGGTAAATAAGGTCTTGCAGGGTCATCCTATCACCATTAGAGCTCCCCTAAATGCCTTTAAAAGAACACATTAATATTTTCAAGATAAAGGACATAAAGGGACTACCATTAAAGCTAAATATGGACCTTTAGTTCAAATATTTTAGGGTTGTATTATTGTTTTATGACTATGTTCACCATTTTTTAGAAGAAGGACCTATGCATATGGTGAATTGTCAGTTCTTGCAAAGGCAAAAATGGGTCTATTTAAACCTAATAGGAAAACCAATACTCTAAGATTGGTTTTCTATCTATAGTGGACCCATGAACATGGGGGAAAGTTTGAGCATGATCCATTTTGAACAAGAGCTAACATTTTCAAGGATGCCACAAAAATAGACATGTATACTTTAAAGGTTTCATCTTCAAGACCAATTGCATGAAAGGGACCCTTCTCTCCATTTTTACACACCACAACAAACTAGTAAGGATCAATTAACAACAAGACAAAATTCTAACAGATGGATCTAATCATTGTAACTACATTGATGTTGGAGCTTAGCTCAAAATAACTTGATCCCATCATTGCAATTGTTAGGGATCATTATTGAAGCAATAATTTAAATATGCAATGGACTGAAGTGACCTAGATCAAGAAAGAAGCTTGAATAAACATGATTACAGAAGTAGTTGTAACTACTGTTCAAATGAATTTGAACTCATTTTATTCCCTTTTGGACTTCTCTTTTCCCACTTCTCTTTCAAATGTTATAAGTAGCTGCCATTTTAACCTTTGTAAGGAATTCCACTCCATGTATGGAAAATCCCTATTATAATGATGTCATACTCTACCATTGGACATTAATGCAAATTTTATTTTCAGTTCTTAAACAATTGTCTAAGTGTGTAAGTGATGTATGGTGATGTAAATTGATAATTGTCTATCCTTTCTTCCCTTATCCTTTCATGTTTGTGTAAGAGTTCATATTCTAACATGTCATATGAAGTGTTGTCAAGAGTATGATCCTATCTTTTAAATGTAAAATGAGCCTTAGTGTCTATAACTAACCCATGGCTCACGTACCTTAGATATCTCTCATGCATCTCACCTCCATATTGAAATTCTCATGTTAGAATCCATAAGACTTAGAAGTTAGTTTGTATGCCTTGTTTTTTAGTGAAATAAAGTATGATGGTAATATGGAAGACATCTTGGTATATCACCCCCTTAGATTAGGTTCATTTCATGTAACTTCTCACTCTTTTCCCCATAAGCAAATAGTTAAGTAGGTGTGAGCATTTCAAGATACATTTAGCGAGCTAACCCTTAAATCTAGAGGCTCACTTCCATTATAGGTACACCCACATACCTAAAAGTGTTCCCATGTTTACTAAATATAGAAGAGGATTGAACACCCCTTATAGGGTGTAAGAATTAGTGACAATAGTTTGTGCATGCCTGGTGAGACCAGGGCCAAGAGAGTGGAAAGATTATTGGTGTGTCTTTCCTCTATCAAATTTTAACAGCAAGCAACCTAGCACCAATGGTGACTCCAAATGATAACTTCTAGTTGTAAGCAATCCAGGTATCTTTAGTTGAAGTTTTGATTAGTTTTTACATCTCATTTGATAAATAATGTTGATATGAATAGATATGGTGAATATCCCTACCATGGACCTCCTTATCAACCTTACCATGAACCATAATATACTCCCCAATAGTCCTATCAAAATTGATATCAATCTTATGAGCCATGGCATGATATCAATAAAAGCCTCCCTATCAATCCCAATAAGAGCCCTATCAACCATACCATGATAATTATAAACCTCTAGAGTACGCTTATGAGTTTTTCCATGAAAAATTAGATGTTTACATGAATTATACACAAAGGTATTACAAGGTAATATGTGGACTCTTATAGTCTAGAATTCAAAAAAATGAAATTAATCTTGATCCTCATCATTACCTTCCTCCTCCATTTTTTCCATCGTATATTAAGTCCTTGTTAGAATCCATACCACAATTACTAGTTAATGAATATGAAATGATAACATGGGATGATGAGTATGATGTGCTCCCTAATCATCTCATGGAATGGTTAAGAGGTGCTACCCAAAATCATATGTAGAAGTTAGAGACTTTTGAAGAACTAGAAAGAACTCAATCAGAGGTCAAAGAACAAATGGACTTGACAAAGAAGTGCTTTAAATGCTGAATAGATAGATTAATTATGTGGGAAGACAAAGAGCTCAAAAATGAACATGTTGTTGTAGAATAACCTCAAGGAGATTATTGCCATGATGCAACTCTTGCTTATGTTGATGTTTATCCTTCTAATCAGCCCAAGAAGTCACTACCATATGAGCTTACTAGTGATTTTCTCTTTCTAAATCCACTCATAAGCCTTCACCTCACACTCTATCTCCAATTCATTAGCCCCCCATCACATCTCATCCTTCACTTTATATTCCATCTCTTTCACATGAGCCTATCCATCAACCTTCCAACTCACCCCTTCTTGAAGAAGATCCCATCTTGAGAGAAGTAAATGAAGAAGAGAAAACTAAGCTAAGGCTGACCAAGAGGATGTCATGAGTGACTATGAGGACTAAATCACCATAGGGACTCCCCTTGGTGACCATAAGTGTAATCATACCTTCTTAGATGAAAACATATTGAAGATCCTATAACAACTATCCATGAAGAATGTGGTCAAGACTTGAAGAGAGAGGCATTTGAAGAAGACTCCATGTCTAATCATGAAGTTTTGGATGACCATATTAAGCATGAAGTGGAGTGTACTATCAAGGAAGAAGGTCAAGTTAGTCCTCAAGAAGGTGCAGTCCTAAGAGAGTCTCATGAGATGAAGATAGATAAAATAGCTCTTGAAGATGACACTCATGAGGTGAATGACAATGACTTGTGGTAAAAGTTTGCTTTCATATGTCATGAGTTTGATCAGCTTGGTAAGGTTATTCCTCCTCTTAAGAAGTCTACATATAATTTGGATAATTCCTCTAACAAGCATGTTTATGATTGTCTCAATAATCATGGAGAAAGGTCTCATGTTGTGAATGGAGAGGAACTATGGAAAAATCCCAATGCCAGATGCAAAGATTTGGACAAGTTGGATAAGTCTATTTTTTCTCTAAGAGATTTTATAACTAATGACAAGGTTGCTAATGATACTAATGATCATGTTGACAAGTATTCCATCAAGCATAAAGATGAAGGTCATTATGTTGATCAAAAATCTATTATCATAAAGTAACCTGATGATGCTAGTGTCTAAGAGATTGTAGACATGAAAAGTGAGGGCAAGGTGAAAATTATTTCACCTCAAGAATAGTCAAGATACCTACCTGATATTGATCCATATTCCAAGATATGGGAATGTAGTGAAGGAAATATTGATGCTTCCAAACATCAAGTACATTCTATCAAGGAGGAGAGCAAGGTTGAGAGGACTGGCATATCTTCAAACTTTCACATTAAGAGTCAAGTACATGATAAGGTGGCTAAAATATTTTCCATGAAGGATAATGAACAAGATTTGGTAGACTATTCAAAGATCCTTGATGAGCTTGAAGAACTTGCAATTGAAGAGAAACCTAGTCACATTTAGGACACTATGGAAACCAAGAAGGAAATACTCATTCAACCACCATTTGAGGTCATATCCAAAGAACCATATGATAAAATTAAAGCTATTATGATGCAATAAGATTTCAATTCCATAGCTAGCCTATTTAGAGCTACTTGTTTCTCATTGAACATAATTCCAATGAATTTGGTAAACACCATGAAGAATAGGGAGGCATCAATGTCAAGGATCAAAAGGCTACATGTCTCATTCAACCCTTCATGTCATAAATCAAGAGAGGTTTCAAACTTCCCATTTTATCGTAGAGGAAGTTTTCATCTCAGGTTAGTGCTTGAGTCAATTTATTTAGTTGTGTATTTTGTGTTCCTTAAGTGCTCATGAAGCACAAGTGTGGTTTTGCTTAGTTTTTTATCTTGTGTGCTGCTTCTTATTGGTTTTATTTTTTTGTGTGTGTTTTAAAGGAAATTTATATGTCAAACCTACATACTTGTGACTCTATAACCCAATGGACAGGATTAGGCAATTGGTCATGGCATATCAATCATGTCACCCTTGGGAAATCTCCAAAGATGTTGACCATTTTTATCACATGCCAAAATGGGTCAACCTCTATAGTTATAATCTTATATGGGGGATTTTTATAATGTTATAGGGTGATTTTATTTCATCTAATTTCATTTCATATGTCATTATAGCTTTGGCCATAGTCTAGCTTAGTCCTTATATCATTTGGTGTCTTAGGGGTCATTTTAGAGTCATTTATGCAGGTGGAAAGTTTTCATGGTGTCCAAATAGCTATGATCATGGAGAGAGTTCTCATAGGGCTCAATAAGTTCATTCAATATTTTAAAGATAAAGCAGTAGCTTAGGAAAAAAGCTTTGTGAAGTTAAACCATCATCAGGATGTCATGAAGAGCCAGATTGGATAGCTTATTTATGTAATTTATAAATATGATAAAAAAGCCTCACATGACCATAAAACCATGGAAAATCAATTTCCTTAGTTTTAAGATCATTCTCTACAAGTTTCATATCTTGATGAGTCATTTATATCTATATATAAGCCTTTAAATTTTAGCTTGCTGAGACTAAGGGACTAGGTCATCATGCACATCACGCAAGAATAAATGAAATAGCTCACTTGTGTATTTTATAAATACACCTTATAAATCCTCATGATCCAAAGGATTTTATCACCATGGAGCTCTTCATTCCTAGATCATACCCTAAAAATTTCATGCTTGTGCAAGATTTCTAGCTAAAGTTATGGAGTTTCAAAGTTGGACCTATTGAGTAAGACATTCACACAAGCATTAAGTTTGAGCCTCATAAAATAGTCACTTAGGTTCAAATGATAAATGATAGGCATGTGGATGTCATGAAAAATCACACAAGTTAGCTCACTTTAACATTTTGTAAACACACTTAAAAATCTCTCAAAACTAGTGGATCAAGTGGGCACAATATTTTTAGTATCAAGAACATATCCTACAAATTTGTTGCCTCCATGACCTTTTCATTTATAAATCCAAGCCTTCAAATTTGGTCAAAAAATGGGAGATTTTCATGCAAACATCAACTTTAAGCTATGGTAAAAACCATTAAGTTATTAAATTTAATGATCATGTGAACATCAATGATGGTCTCACAAATGTCAAATGATGGTCACACAGATGTCAAATTTAGACCACAAAAAATAGCCATTTGTTTCAAATGCAAACAAATCAATGTTCAATCATACTGGATGATCTAATGGTATGAGCTTGATTGATAGGGAAGTGGGCCTAATGAGATATATGGCTAGCATTCACTCATACATCTTGATCTAATGGTGCATGATGAGTCAAAAGGTCAAGGAGATCGAGAGGCCACCATGTGTCATAAGCATGTAAAGCAGTAGGCTAATAATAGGATCATAAGATCAATGCATGATTGACAAGTGGCATGAGCATGTTTAAGATGATAGAATATTGATGGAGCACATTTAATCATGTAAATCAAGATCTATAATGTAAGAGAAGTCAAAAAGTCAACATGGATTTGTGAGGCCAATGAGAGTAAAGATAGGTTGGAGCATTTTGATTGGCCCAAGAAATTTGTGATAGACAAATTCAAACCAAAGGGAAATTTTTGACCAAGGTAAACAAAGTCTTGTAGGGTCATCCCATTGCCATTA
Organism: Torreya grandis; assembly: GCA_037957365.1. Taxonomy (NCBI): domain Eukaryota; kingdom Viridiplantae; phylum Streptophyta; class Pinopsida; order Cupressales; family Taxaceae; genus Torreya; species Torreya grandis. Next base: position 2,270,810 of record JARHVA010001578.1, read on the forward strand.
GAGCTCAAATTAATGCCTTTAAAAGGGAAATTGATGTATTCAGGTTAAAGGACATTAAGGGATTACCATTAAAGCTAAATATGGACCCCTGATTCAAATATTTGAGGGTTGTAGTGTTATTTTATGACTGTGTTCACCATTTTATAGAAGGACCTACGCGTATGGTTAACTCTCGATTCCCACAAAGGCAAAAATGGGTCTATTTAGACCTAATAGGAAAACCAATAGTCTAAGATTGGTTTTTAGTCTATAGTAGACCTATGAACATGGGGACAAGTTTGAGTAAGATCCAATTTGAACAAGAGATAGCATTTCAAATGATGACATGAAAGTACACATGTATATTTTAATGGTTTGATCTCTAGGACTAGCTGCATGAAAGGGACCCTTCTCTTCACTTTTGCACTCCTTGTCTAACCAGTTAGGAGTAGTTAACAACAAGATAAAATTCTAACAGATAGATTTGATTGTTGTAACTAAATTGATGTCAGAGCTTAGCTTGAAATAACTTGATCCCTTTATTGCAACCATTAGGGAGAATCAATGAAGGAATAATGTAACTATGCAATAGACTGAAGTGACCTAGATCAATTAAGAATCTTGAATGATCATGATTTAGAAGCAATTGTAACTACAATTCAAATGAATTTAAACTCATTTGATTCACCTTTGGACTTCTCTTTTCCCAATTTTATCTCAAATTCTATAAGTAGTTGCCATTTTATCCTTTGTAATGAATTCCACTTCATGTATGGTGAACCCCTATTAAAATTATGTCATATTATGCCTTTGAACATTAATGTAAATCTGATTTTGAGTTACTAAATGATTGTCTAAGTGTGCAAGTGATGTATGGAGATGCAAAGTGATAGTTATCTATCCTTTCTTCCCTTATCCTTTCATGTTTGTGAAAGAGTTCATATTATAATACATCATATGAGGTGTTATCAAGTGTATGATCCTATTTTTTAAGTTTATAATGAGCTTTAGTGTCTGAAACTAGCCTATGGCTCACTTACCTTGGATAGTCTCATGCATCTCACCTCCATATTGAAATACTTATGTTAGAATCCATAGGACTTAGAAGTTAGTTTTCATGCCTTTTTTTTAGTGTAGGAAAGTATGATGGTCATATGGAAGACATCTTGTTGTATCACCCCTTAGATTAGGTTCATTTCATGCAAATTTTCACTCTTTTCCCCATAAGTAACTAGTTAAGTAGTTGTGAGCATTTCAAGATACATTCAGGGAATTAGCCCTTAAATATAGAGGCTCACTTCCATTATAAGTACACCCACATACTTGGAAGTGTTCCCATGTTTCCCAAATTTTTAACAGGATTGAACACCCCCTTAAAAAAACCCTAGGTAATTTAATTAAATTAGTTATTTATAATATGTTATAATCACTTAAAACTATTATTTGAGTGATAAGAGTGTTACTTGAGACTATGTATCCCTAACTTATCCTTATACCTATCTTAGAGCCTATTTTCATAGCTATCCAGCCTTTGTACAGGCCACATGCAACCTTAGTCATCCCTAAAGCAATCTTATATGCTCATTCTTGTATCCTAACCCTTCATGCCTAACCCTTAGTGCCATAAAAATGATAATGGCACCACATGGTTCTAGTGTCCCAATAATGGCACTAATATCCCTTCCCTTTCTTTTTCACAAATAGATATCTTTTAAAACCTAAAACCTCTTAGGGTCGGCCTAGACCTCTTTTAACACCTACACAAGCATCAGAGTAGTATATATACATGAATTTTAGCCCTATAACCACTAGATGGAAATCATATGTAAAATATACATTTAAAATTAGATTAAGTTGTACACAATTAAGGTTATCAATCCCTATTATTCCCTACTTCTACATACTACCATCTATAGTAGTCTTAAGCTTAGATTACGTATATTTTCAGTCTCAAGCACATTCAAAGTATGCAAGTCCACTATCATACTAGCTTCACTTACACATGCACAAATATTGATGTGGGGATAATTACATTGGTCTTGATCCCTCTTTAGAGTATTGGTATATAGGAAACTCTCATCATAGTGGGGTCTTGAGAATGTATAGCCTACCCCATTAACAAACACACTTTTTAGCTTGTATCAATCGGATACCCTAAAAATACATAGGATTAGGTTTTGATCATAAATTTTGTTAAAATAGGTAATATATAGGGTTTTAAAACTTGTGCACATAGGAAAAAGCCTTATATACCCAAACACAGGTGCACCCAGAAGCTCAGGATAGTCCTGCATAGAAGACACCACCACTAATACATGGACACTACTGCCACATTTTCAATACTAGTGTTATTATCCAATTAGGGTGATAATGTCCAAGAGGGGTTCTGATAGTGGAATCTTATTTTTGATACTCAGACTGGCTTCTATCTTTTTTTAGCCTCCAAGTTATTTGTCTCAGTTACTTAACAACTAAGTTCTTGCACTATTTATTACTATTTTTAGAAAGGTCAAAGTTAAAAAATTCTATAACAAAATAATGGCTATATTTAGTTCATATTATTACCTTGATTTACTCTACTCAGCTCTTTAACAAACATAGGATTTATACATCTAAGTCCTAAAAGGTTAAAATATTTAGTGAACATGACATACTTCAAGCATTGCTCAAACCCTAACCCTAGATGATCTTAGGGTTTGTATCCTTTTTATTTCTATTCTCAAATATTAGTTCTAAAATCTCATATTTGTTTCAATATTTGATTTTTGTAATCTTTCATAGATTAAATTTTTGTAAAGGTTCAAAATGTACAACAATTTGTTTTCCTACTCTATAAATTACAATGGTAGAATTCAACAATTAATTTGATGAAACTGATAAGAGGTGATTACATTATTTTATTTCCAAACATTATAATATGTAAGATGACCTTATCAATATTATTGATAAATAAATTCAAAAAGTAAACAATGGTCGATCTTCGACTCCTCTAGCTAATAACATTGTTATACCTACATTGGGGCCAACTTAGCTAGCACAACAACCAATTATAACTCAACAAAATTTAGTTATAGCTACACCTCTTATGGATAGTTCCTCCACTCTATATGTACAATCACTTATGCATGAGGTTCATACTCTACATGCTAAAGTGTTACATGTTGAGCAGGCAGCCACTAGGCCATCACATGCCTTGGACTCTCATGTTATTTTACATAGACCTTTGGCACATCACAAAGCAGTAACTTCTATTCCATCTAGATTCATGGCACATAAGCTTACATTGTATGATGGTAAGGATGACCTAGAGCACCATATCTAATCTTTTCACATAGCATGTTTAGACTATATGTTCAATGATTGGATCTTCACTAAGTTATTCCCACATAGTTTAAAGGATTATTACTTATAGTGGTTTTATGATCTAATAAATTAGTCTATCACCACATTCAATGCATTGATAGACATGTTTTTATTTCACTTCTCAATAAACATCAGTGATAAGATCTCATATGCTCAAGTTGCACAATTGAAACAAAAAGTAAATGATCCTATTGTTGAATACGTCTTATGATATAAGATTATATTATCCAAATTAACTATCCCCATGGTAGATAAAAAGCTTCAAGAACATAGTCTTCTACATGTATTATATGAATTTATATTATTTAAGGAGTTTCCAACCTTCATAGATTTATGTCACATAGTGAAATAAAGAGAAGTCAAGCTTCTCTCAATGGGAAAATTGAAATATACCAGTGCATTAGAATCAAATGCTAAGATTTATAGTAAGCCTCCATATAAGGTAAGGGCCACTAAAAAAAAGAGTGATCCAAAGGCCATAGTTAACATAGCTTTAAATCCATCTCCTCACCTGGTTTTATCAGCTCCTCCATGTAGAGTTTTCATCAACCTTCTAAAATCACCAGCATGTGTTTTATAGTAGCTCTTGGAATACAATGTCATATCTCTCCCTCCCATCAAAGAGGTTGATATGACTATGATTCTGATAAATTCTACAAATATGCCATACATTGGTTTTATGATCTACCAAATCAGTCTATCACCACATTAAATTTATTGGTAGACATATTTTTGGTACACTTCTTAATAAACATCATTGATAAGATCTCATATGCTCAAGTTTCACAATTGAAAAAATAAATAAATGAGCCTATTATTGAATACATCTTATGATATAAGACCATATTAGCTAAATTAAATATCCCCATGGTAGATAAAGAGCTTTAAGAACATAGTCTTATACCCACATTACACAAAGTTATATTGTTTAAGGAGTTTCTAACCTTCACAGATTTATGTCACATAGTGAAATAAATAGAAGTCAAGCTTCCCTCAATGGGAAAACCAAAATATACCAGTGGATTAGAATCCAATGCTAAGATTTATAGTAAGCCTCCATACAAGGTAATGGCCACTAAAAATAAGAGTGATCCAAAGGCCATAGTTAATGCAACTTAAGAGCCATCTCTTCACCTGGTTTTATCAGCTCCTCCATGTAGAGTTTTCATCAACCTTCTAAAATTTCTAGCACATCATTTATAGTAGATCATGGAATATAATGTCATATTTCTCCCTCTCATAAAAGAGGTTGATATGACATGACCTCTTCCAAATAAATATGATTTATATGCATTCTATGAATATCATAGGGCACCAGGCCATACAACAAATAGATGCTTCAACTTGAACTATAAGATACAAGATTTGATATAGGCTAACATTATTGATGTGGGCACACCCATATATACACCCAAAGTACAACAAATGAAAGCTAAGGCATTAAAAATATTATTGGATCTATTTCTAAAGAATACAAAAAATGAGGTAGGGGGAACTTGAGGTGTTCACTACACATATCAAGAACATCCACCACCAACATCATATCACACCACTTCATAGGAGGCACACCCATTACACAATATCATTGGTGTGTATCATACTATATTTATAGCTAAACCATTCATCACCTTATCATATTAGGATATTATTGATGATGATACAAATTTATATACACTCTTTGTATGAGCTTCCATAAATCATCATCTTATTTAGAGTGTTATGGTTGACAAAGGGTCAAGTATTATCATGTGCACTATCACACTTCTATATAACTTGGGGTATTTAGAGCAAGATATATCTCCTACAAACATATTTATCAGTGGTTTCAGTGGTCAAGTTCAGAGCTCCAGTGAGGAGATTGTATTTCTAATATATGTTAGACCAACACATGTGGCCACTAGATTATTGGTAGTAACTAGTGTTAGTGTAATTAAAATGTTACTATGTTGGCCATGGATACAGTAGTTAAGATGCCTAAAATATATACATGCAAATTAGGTGGTCATAATTAATAGTCTTCTATATAATTATCCTCTACCTATCCCATAGGTAGTTACAACACAGTTACCATTTATAGATAGTTACCAATTATAGCATAGTTACCAGTTACAACTTTGATCATATTTCATATTAGTACACCACAAAGTTTAGTGGAGCCACTAATGTAGGCAAGGTCTACTCCTACAATGTTTCCACATATGCATACTCTCCCATGAAAACCATTATTAGAGAGACCCCTGCATCAAAGATATGTTACATATTATAAAGGGCCTCCCTCTCATCACTTTATTTTGATATTAGTATTATTAATTTCTTAGGATTCTCAACACAGGGCACTTATGCCACCTAAAATATCTTCTACCATCTAGGTCCCTAAGATCCCTATAGTTCATAGGACACCACAATCAGTGTCACGGATTCATATCACCACCCCACAAGTAGGGCCGAATATAGATCACTCAGTACAATAGATTTTGGGACCATAATTACCCTTTCATATAGCACACATAATCATTTTTTTTTATTTGACATAGGAGACATTGATAGTGAGTCTCTCACAAGACTCATTGGTTAGTATTGTTCCTCCATTCTTGTATATTCTTTATTTATTATTCCTTGTATGTAATTTCATTTTCATATTGATTATACTTAGCTTATATCAAGAAAATAAAAAATAATATAACATGTCAAAAGCATTCAAACATTTAATCAAAAAACACAAAATTATAGATTATATGCATTACCATGTTACACTTCTTCTATTTTCCAAACACTACATATGTTAGATATCTTAGTATAGTTAGTTTTATCATAGATACATGCTTCACTTATTCATGTCAAGTGCTTTCAAATTACTACAAGACTTAGGTCCACTACACTGATATAGATTTGTTATTATCTACCCACTAGGGGGCATCTACACAGATACATGGGTTCTTGATTTGACACATTCACCCACTTGGGGGCACCCTATACATAGTATCAATTACCAGGTTACATATTTATAACCTATACATCACATTTTTATATCTTATATTGATCATGCTACACTTAGTTTTTTTGCTAGTTATTACTACTTAAGACTCAATATATGTACATCTTAGCTCTTACATAGATTTATATTACATGTTCATTCATACTTTCACTTATAGATTTCCTATTTTATACTTGATTATGTCTCTATGCTTCTTATATTTGATGGTATTTTTATATGTCATTCCTCTTTGGCTCTATGCCACTTCTATTCATAGTATGTATGCTTTGGACATCTACCCATATCCTTGTATGTGTCTTCATGGTTGTGTATGTGGAAATTTTAAAATGTCCTTCGATGTGGCTCCTAAGACAAATTTATTTTTGCTTATGTATGTGGGTATTGAAACATGTCTTTGTATGTCTCATGTTCTCAAATTTAATGGCATGTGCCCATGTCCCTTGTATTGTGGCCCATTGGCCTACTTTATGTGCCTCGTGTGTTGTATGTAATCTTTCTTGTATGCTTGTCTCTTGCTTACTACACATTTCAATTTTAAATTCCATGATGGAATTCATGCATCTCCCCTTCCTAATTGGGTGTCGTGATGGACATCATGCCATGTCTCCCTAGGTAGCTACTCAGTTATTACATATATTTATTGTTACATACATTGTTATATCTATCTTGACACCCTTGTGAATGTTAGACATAACATACATTGCACATTAACAACTTATACTAATATTATCTTACATTACACTATTATATATGCATATTATATTGGATTATTATATAGATATCATATATGCTCTAGTTAACACACATTTGTTAGAACTTTTTTAGGACAGTTATTGCACAAGTTTAACAACTCCCCTCAAAGAGGGTAAATTCATAGGGGTTTATCATAGAAATTAAGCTCCTATAATGCATTCATAGTAAATTTTTATCACACAAGCTCATATTATAGAAATCAGACTCAGGGAAACATAGAGGGAAAATAGTGATACATAGATCAACACAGTTGCATAGAAATCAAATTAGGATACTAGCACCAAATTTATAATGATGGTGATATTTTATAATATATGGCACTACTATCTATTAGCCTCAGTTTTAGTAAAATCTAGATTGGTTAAAAAATTACATCAAGTATATTATAGGTTTGCATAGATTCAATTACAAATTTATCAGTTTTGATCATATTCATACTAGTTTAGCTCAAATTCATAATAATTTTCTTAGATTTGGGGCATCATGCATGGCATGACATTTCCTATGTTTAGTTTAGATACCCAAATATTTATTATTACAACTCAATCTATAATTTATATGCTCAGATAGTAGATTTGGAGGCATGTGTGTGACACATTATTTATGTATGCTCACTTATACATTAGCTGATCAGATGGAATGACAAATTCCATGTCATTATCTATGTTGTATAGATCTGAAATCATATTCCAATTTTCACATCAATTTCATGCCCTACTCCATTTACAATTGTTGGCATTCCTGAGTGGATCAAAGATACCTAATATACCCAAGTGGTCATAGAGCCAACATACCCAGTTAGACATTTCTAGTTACATTACACAGTTTTAGTTTTAGATGCATCTAAAAAACATGGGTGGGAAATGATGGAGTCATAATCTAATTGAGTTATTAAGCCACCTACATGAGATGGTTGGGCACACCATCAATCCAATCCAAGCTATTCACAGGGCATGATCCACCAAGTGGAGGAGGATAATGATGGAGTCAAAATTGAATTGAGTTCTTGAGCCACCCACACATGAGGATTAAGAAATCCATTTTCTCATTTCAAGTTATTCACTGATTGATCACTATATACACATGCACATGCAGGGTATCACCAGGTTTATGCATTGGTTCATGTACTTGATGAAGTATATTCATTCCTTTCCTCTATCTTATCCTTTTACTCAATTTTTCTTAGTTTCACTTCTTTACTTAGTTTAGTCTTTGCTTTTGATATATTTTAAGGATTGATTTATACACATTTCACTTGTAGGACATATATTAGAGCATGCTTCACATACTCATACCTAGCTTCATAAGATTCACCTCTTAGGTAAGTGTAGGTATGCTTCTTTTTCCTTTATCCTAGTTATTTCAACTTTTTACATTTCTAAAATAAAGGGGGGCAAATATAATCACCTAAAATTGGTATTTGAGTGCTAAGAGTGATACTTGAGACTATTTGTCCCTATTTTAGCCCTATACCTATTCTAGATTCTATTTTAACACTTATCCAACCTTCACCCAAGCCATGAATGTCCCTAGTTAGCATTAAAATAGTCTTAGACCCTCATTCTTGCATCCTAGCCCTTTATGCCTAGTGTTTTTCTACTTAGCCACTAACACTATAATAAGGATGGTAGCACCACATGGTGTTAGTGTCCCAATAATAATGTTAATGTATTTCTCATCTTTTTTACAAATGGATATTTTTTTAAATCTAAAACCTCCTAGGGTCATCCTAGGCCTCTTTTAACACCCACACAAGCATCAGAATAGAATATATACATGAATTTTATCCCCCTAACCACTAGATGGGAATTAGAAGCAAAATACACATTCAAACTTACAACAATTTGTGTAAATTAAGGTTATCAATCCCTATTATGCCCTACTTCTAAATACTACCATCTACAATAGTCATAAGCTCAAATTACCTAGATTTCTAGTCTCAAGCACATTCAAATCACTCAAGTCTACTATCATACAATCTTAACTTGCACTTACACCAACTCTTAGGTGGTGATAACTACATTGAGCTTGATCCCTCTTTTTAGTATGGGTATGTAGGCAACTCTCATCATAGTGGGGTTTTGTGGATGTCTATTCTACCCCACTAATAAACACACTTTTTATCTTGTATAAAATTTATGCCCTAGTAACATGGAGTATTAGGGTTCACTCATAAATTTAGTTAAAATAGGTAATATATAGGGTTTTAAAAATTGTGCATGTAGGAACATGCCTCAAATATCTAGACACAAGTGCACCAAGAAGCTCAGGATAGTCCTACATAAAGGACACTGCCACCAATATAAGGACTCTACCACAACATTTTTAATAATGACACCACTATATAATTAGGTTTATACTATCCAAGAGGTTTTTTTACACTAGGATCATGTTTATGACACTCAGACCAATTTCTATCTCATTTTCTAGCCTCTGTATCATATGTCTGAATATTTTCTAGCTAAGTTCTTACTTGTATTATTTATTACTATTTTTATAAAGGTTAAAGTTAGTCAATTCTATAACAAATCAGTGGCTATATTTATTTAATATTATTACCTTGATTTCGTCTACTCATCTCTTTAACAAAAATAGTATTTATACATCTAAATCCTAAAAGGTTAAAACATATATATTTGTATTTACCCTATTTACTTATCCCTTTAAAAACCTAGGATTTATGCTAATAAACACCTTAAAATTTTAAATAAACCACCTATTAAGCCCTTTATTTTACCCTTTTGTGGCTAGGTCATGGCTTTTATAGGAAACCCATGGCCTAGCCACCTATTTCTTCAAAACATATGGCCTGACTGTAACTTCTTGTTTATGACTATTTGACACCCATTAGGGTCTTCAATGGCTATTAATAGATCTTTTAGCCTTTTTCACCTAATTTTTTGCCTTTATATCAAACCACTTATCCTCCATTATTTCATTTTGATAATTTATTTACTTATAATGTATCAAACCATCATTCTCTTGGTCCATTACTATACTATTACTCTGTTAGTTTTTGGATCACTATACATGACTTGTTCACTCATCATTATTGATCATGTGATTTATAATCACCACTAATCCCATGCATTTGATTTTTTTATCTATGTAATTTTTTACATTAACTTATAAATGGATTTCTTCGAGGAACTACATGTTCGTTTACTTCAAGTTGAAGATCCTCAAACATTTCTTCCTCAATCAAACATAATTAGATTTTAGGTTGGTATATTAATGGTATCCTTAAGATATTGATATTAGGGAACCTTATTATCAAGGTGAAACTTTTTTATAAGCTTTGATATACTATTAAGATTAGTAGAATTGCATGCTAGGCTAGATTTCATTTATAGAATTAAAAAAATTGTATTCTGAATAAGTATATATTTTTTTGAATCATTATTTCATTTCGAAACAACATGCATTTTTTTATGAAACACATTTAAATTTCAAAATCATGCTTTATTTTATAAACAACATTTATATTCCAAAATAACAAGCTTTTGGTTTACAAATCATCTTTTCCCTTTAACATTTACTTTCAATTATGTGGCTAAAATGGTAGACATATTTATTGTTATTGCTTTCAGTAGATTAGTTGTTTTTCTTATTTATAAAATTATTCTCATTTAGTCTAGCCTGTAGTTCACACAAGCCAATTATTTAACCCTTTTTGAAAATAAGTATTAAAGGAAAGAGTAGCCTAATCAACTAATGATAAGACTACTCTAAAAATCAAGCCAATTAATTAAATTTAGATTCTATTGATATTCTGATAAGATCCATTGAATCTAATAATATGTTAAATATGTATGTATAACATTTAATATTATTATAATATAAATACAAAGAAGAAATTATGCATAGCTTGTTTATTGATGTGTAGATATATCTTATTAGTGCCGATGTATAAGTGGACTATCTAAAGATTTAGATCTTGTTGTCAGATTTTGAATATTTATTTTTTGCCAATATGGACACTTACATTGCCTTATGGACACTATCATTGATGATAGTGTCTGGTATATAATATTGAATCATTTCTATAAATTTCACTTATGTCTATTATTTTTGACTATTGCCTTACAAATTATCTATTCAGATTGTGTGCATAAGTTTTTGATATCAATCTTTTGATGAAAACCCTAGATCATCTAATTATGTCATGTCACCTTATAAAAATGGGGGCTAGCAAGCTAAAGTGAATTTAAACTAACCTTAAAGACCCCTATATTAATGAGTACTACGTACATAGTCATATACTTTGAATAGGGCCTCAAATTGATGTAGGTATCCCCTTTATGTGGGCTTATGTGTGAACAATGGTGTAATATGTTATATGTGAGTGCATGTAGTGATCTACCTTGAAAATTGACAAATACCACTCATGGGTTGTTATTTGAATACTTTAGACCACAAAAATCCCACTTCTATGACTAATTTGGAAATAGGGAATAATAAGGTAGTATAACTAAGTTGTGTGCATGATTTAGTAAGCTTGAATAGGTGTTTGCTTGGTAATTAGATGAATAATGAGTAGGTTTCATTTTATATTTACACCTAACCTTTTATAAATAATCTCATGGAGAGTTAACTAAGAAAATAGGTTAACTTGTAAGGTATGGACACTAGCATTGGATATGAGACACTAGCATTGGATTTAGGAAACTAGCATCAACACTAGTGTTCATGTCTCAACAGTAGTGTCCTAGAGAATAGAGAAATGTTGAAGCTATATATCTAATATTGAAGGATATATATTGGGTTTTAAGCATATTGTGGGTTACAGATTATCTAGGTGATTATAATATCAGGGTCAGACTATAAGATAAGATTTAGGCATAGTGAGATTGGGAATGTGAGCCTTTTAGATGCAAGTAGGTCATGAACTAAAGAGTAGAGACTTGAGTGATATTTTTCAAGTGTGTAAGACTATTTTATCATGTATAATCTAGATTTGAGTATCTACATTCGCCCTCCCCCATTTCATCTAGTAATACATGGGTATATGTAGGATAACGGGGGACAAAATGTGGGCTTAAAGTGACACTTTTTAACCAAAAATAATAATAGTTAAACTTGGAGAGAGTTTTAGATGCATTTGGAAAATGAATTTAACAATAATGTAATAATATGAATTGTGTCATTTTGAATGTAGTTTTTAAATATGGCTTGATAATTTTTGGTGAAAATATGGCTTGATACTTTTTGTTGAAAATATAAGGGGATTGCATGTGTATGGACACACTTTATTTGAGTAAATGAATGAATTGTTGTATGAAATTTCATATGTGGATAGATAAACTATTGAATATTAGTTAAGATATTTTTTTATTAATTTTTTAATAAATATATATTTTTAAAGTAATTTTACAAGTCAAGATAGCTGAAACATTAGAATTGCAAGTGTAGGAACATAATTTTTTGACCTTAACTTCATGAAAATTATATTTTTAAGCATAGTCAATGATGCATAGATTTGTCAAGTATAATTTTTGTATACTTTTGATTAACATTCAAAATTTTACAAAGGCATTTGTAATGATATGTATATAATCCATAATGAGGTATGTTGTGTAGAAATTAAGTAATAATTAAAAATAAGCTTAACATTATATATATATATATATATATTCAAAAATTACACTTTCCCCTCTACAAACCCATACTTTTTTTTTAAATAATAAAATTTTCTTGATCTTATTATTGACAAAGATGAAAAAGACTCCTAAATTTCCTAAAAATCATTTGGGTTACTCCATGACTGGTTTTAGGCTAGATTCAGACCTCCTCAAACCTAAACCCAAAGCACTCTTAGAGGGAAAGTGGAAAAGTCAAATATTTGAATGTTTAAATGGTTACCTTTTCAAATGGAATATACCCTTTTAAAGCCTATAAGACTCATTAAATTCCCTTGCCCATTTGTAACTACTCCAAAATAGGGTGTGTGTGCTTTGTAAAAGTACATACACCCTTTATAGTTCCTAAATTTATTTTGATTTCCCACAAAATTCACTCATTAATTCTACATTTTAAAATTTTCACAAGTAATATTTCAAATGAAAATAACATGTCCAAATCTATGGAATTTAATTTAGATGTCTTGAAATTAAATAAGAGAACTTAATAAATCTTTGTTACATGAAATTAAAAATGTAAAACATCTAACTAATGAATTTGTATTGAGTGATGAAACACATGGAGAAATAGAATCTAATGAAACATCCATCCATAATGAAGTTTTTAAACATAATAATCAACATCATGCAATGACCCCAATTCATTTATCTTTGAATGAAGTGGAATACACTTCACTTATAGGGTCTAATGTACCTATCCAACACTATAATATCCCTTTTATGGTTGAAGTGGTAACACCATCCAATTTAATATAAAATATCACTCATAGACCTACACCTCCAAGGATAATGTGATGAAAACCAATGTATTTGGTTGAAATAAATGATAAAATAATATAACATATGGAGGGTAAATTTTCAAAGAGATAAGTTTGACATCATGTTTAATGTGTATAGGACCATGCATCTTAGAATAAAATCCATACAAAATGATGTCAACTATTGTTCAATTAATGAAAATTCAAAAATGAACCCTGTGATACATAATTTAGGGTTAAGAACAAGCAATAAGAGGGAAGAAATAATACAATAGTAAATAATCTATTTAATGAATTTAATTTAATAGGCAATATAACTCAAAAAAGAGATAGTTTGTGTTGCAAGTTGAGTAATAACAAAAATCTATAATGAGTAAGTCAATATCTAGATCTCAATTTCTTAGTCAAACAAGTACTATAGATCAATAATCTAAGAGAGATTATTTAATTGTTAGTAAATCAAAGTTGAAAAAACCTTAAAGACATAATTTCTGAAGCCTAATCCCTAGATTGAGCTATGGATTATAAATAAGAAATGCAAATTAGAAGATAAATGACCATGTTTTTACCTCCTTTGAAGATTTATTTGAAGACTAGTCTAAATAGGTTGAGTTTGGCTTGTAAATGTAGAATTCATTATTAATGCTTTAAATCCTCATGTGAGTAGCATCTCTCTTTGTCTACACATGATTTACATTTGGCATAGAATGAGAATTGTTTGAATGATGGCCTTGATATTTTACAAAATTGGTTGAATGATGGCCTTGATATTTTACATAGCTTCCTTGCCTTGACTTACCATTGTAAAAGAGTGTAAAAACCATTTCATTTATAGATTTGGAAAGTCATGCACCATTCATCTTGAGATGAAGATCAAGCACCCAAGATTAGTCCTCCATTATCATAAATGAGAAATATGGAGTGTGGATCACAAGGGGTAGAGTATGTCATATAAATGTAAGAGATTATAAGCATGACCCCTTTGTATGTGTAAGAGGGGTGTAAGAGGAAGAGTGTGTAAGAGAGGTGTAAGATATTATAATATTTCTTACTTTCACACTTGGTATGATGATGTCAACTTAGGTGAAGAAATATTCCAATTTTGATTTTAGGAAAATATGATAATTCAAATCCATGGATTTTCCTATTAAATGAATAGTTAGGATTGATTGAGTGGGATTAATAAACAATTAGAAGAAAAGTGATTTTGGTAAGGTTGAAAGTGTTAATAGAAGACATAATTAATATTGGCATAGAGTGCCAAATTTTAAGTGTCTACATTATGTCCCTATTTGAGAAGGTGTTGCGAGACACTAGGCACAATAACATCTTTTCAAAAATATGAAAAAATTGTTTAAGAAGAAATTTGATAATGATTGATGAATTATGTGTTCACATTTTCTAGGTTTTTTTTCAATTTACTTAAAATGAGTCCACAAGGAAGATCCAAACAATGTTTGGGTGGCCCATGATTCCCCCTCGAGGGAGTGGTCAAAAAATTAGATTGATGGACTAGCCCTTAAAAAGAAGATAAAAATAAGAAGAAAAGTGAATTTAACCCATGGATGAGATTAATCCAAATGAACTAATGCTTACACGCTTTGATTTCCAATGGTTTATAATAATAGAATTAAATTATCCCCAAGGTAGGGGAAAGTGGGAAGGATACATCCCAAAATAAGCAGCACACTTTGACTTGCCACAAACAGGGCAAAAATTACATGCTTGGAATTAGAAGAAAGAGTAAATGATGGAATTAGCCCAAAAAGGGTGGTGTTGGTTGATTTTTATAATTTACCCCAGTAAGGCATTTTTTATCATTAATTCAAGGAGCTTCCCTAATAGGGAAAATTTGATCATTTATTAGTTTAAAATGGTTAATTGATTGGCAAACATAAATCAAGGGTATAATCTATTACACAAATTAATGATGAGTGGGCACAAACATAGGTGTGATGGTATAATGACTTTTTAAATAATGAAGAAGCCACAAAAAAACTAGGCACATGAGAATGATCAAATATAATGAAAGAGATGATGAATAAGACAATAATATTTTAAATAATTATGAGATGATGTTGGTCAAACTAACCCCAGAAATTGAACATAACTGAGCGCTGACTACATAGTCTATAGGGACCTTAGGTTGATGTAGTTCTCCCAATAAATGGGGGTAAATATAATTGAAATGATTATGATTATGAATTTTTTTCAATTCTTAGATGTGCCATGAATAACATATAACTTAGTCATGTGGTCCAGTGATTATGTTAGATTAGTAAACAAGGAGATCCTTTGCTATGACATTGCTAAATAGACCTCTAACACTTGGACTTTGATGTATTTTTCACCTAATGGTATGTACCATGATATAAAACAATGTGATGAGTAGACTACAATGTGCATAATCACTGACCCTTGATCTAATAGACAATTGAAAATAATCCATCATTGATATAAACCATGATGACAATTTTGACATATGCCAATGGATAGACTGAAGCACAATTATGTGATAGGAAACACCATGATGATGACCCTACCAGCACAGTGGATTAATTCAAAGTGACAATAAAAAAAAAGAAACAAACAATCAAACAAGTAAAAACACACACATAAACTTGAAAATAAAATTAGAAAAAAGTATCTTATTATTTAACCAAGTCAAAAATCCATGTGTGAAGGCTCAATAAAACTAGTAATTAGAGGGTGCCCACAAGCTAGGATACATGCAAGGGAGGGACACACCTCAAGGTGGCTAAAATGATTGAAACCAATAATGAGGTTGCCTCAGTAGGGAATATTTGGGAAGGACACATCCCAACAACGATAGAAGGCTTGGAATGACTGGATTAAGGATTTTAACTAGATCTAAGACAAGACAAAAAATATTGGATTTTGTAGATTAATATCTCTCATGAATATTTTAAGCCTATTTTGATATTCTTAGGATTTTTAAAAACTTTTTGAGTGTTTTTAGGTTTTGAAATATCAACTCAATAGAGGATTACAAGATGCAAAATGGTTTAACTCATAAAATAATGAGAGCATAGCTTAAGGGTACTCAAAAAATAGTGAGAGTGTGGAAAAAGGGTGACTGAGCTAACCTTAGAAATTGAGCACTACCTACATAATCCAAATTGACCTTAGGTCAATGTAGTTATACCCTAGCAGAAGTTACTATGAATCAATAATAGGGTTGAAAATAAGAATGGCAAAGGAATAAAACAAATGGTATAATATTGGCATGGTTAGAATAATAGATAAATGATAATGAGGGAAAGGACTAAGAATCTCCAAGGACCATGTCATGTGAGAACCAAATGTGTCCAATAATCAAAGTGCCATGAGGGTTATAGACCAAAATATTTCCCAAATAGGTCTCAATATACCTTCAACTTCTATAACAAGGTAAAGACAGGGAGACTAATGGTCACAATAAGATGGGTTGGATTGAATGGCTAAAATGGATTTAATGGAAATGGACTATAATGACTAAAATGGCTTGAACAAAATGGTCTATAATGTGGATAGGGATTCCCCAAAATGTCAATTTTCTTATAGATAGCAAATTATTTCTTTTTTATATTTTTAATTGATTTTTTTAATTTTGTTTAATATCTTAAGTCAATAAATGATTACGAGATGCATAATTTAGACTCTTTGTTATCTAACCAATACTCATGTATAATGGTTGCTCTATCAAGATGTTGATATTGTTGAAAACTATATTTCTCTTGTTATGATCTTCATTGGTTTTTTATTTTTCTTCCTCTAAACCTCTAAATAAGATGTCTTCATAGCCTCTAGAAAAAAGAGTGTTGCTATGAAGGGTAAAGAAAGATAGGCATGGGATAAATGGTCTGATTAGATAATAGAAAATAGGCCTTGAATGGATAATGAGATTAGAATAAAATGTATAATGGTTAATGTACAAATAAAAATTGGGATTTTTAGTCACATACATTATTGTTGATTATGGATTCAACTTAATTTTGGTTTTAACAGGGCCGATATTATCTTCAATATTATCTTCATAAAACAATGAGGAATGAATTGCCTCAGTTATTGGCACCTCAAAAATGTTTTCACCAATAAAGACTTCTTGATTATCCATATCTAGATATTCCAATAGTGTCTAGAATAAGGTTTCACTAAGGGATGTTGGTAATTTATTTTGATTATCATCTAGCACCTTAAATGAGGTTTCACTAGAAGATGTTCACTTTATATTTTGATTGTCCCTAGCACCTTAAATGAGGTTTAAATAGGAGATTGTTCTTCTACCTGAATATTGTCTTGCTTCTCCAAAAATTCTACCACTAAAATGTCGTTATGGAATAATTTTAACAATGTGTGATTCTTTTGGTCCCAATTGAAGTTTGTAGGAGGTGGAATGTCAATATAATGGCTATGTTGGGTAATGGTAAAGGCATGTGTTATGTCAATGGAAGTGTAAAAGGCAACACAATCCTTATAGAGGATACTAGGAGAATGTGTGTCAATGTCTAAAGTAGTATTCTAAAAAACCACGGAAGGTTCATAAACTTTTTCAATCGAATATGCCAGAAATGTGTAGCCAATGTCACAACATCCATTAATATCTTTTGATTCTAACTAAAAAGGACATGAACCCAATTTTGAGACTGATGTTGATTCTACTTTTGATACTAAATATAATTTTGGCTCCAGAATAGAACCCAATTCTATCATTGGTTATAGAATAGAACCTAATTATGATGTTGAAGTAGTCATGAAAAGGGCCTACTAAATTGCATTGTCCACAAGTACCTTGTTTACCTTTTGCTTAGAAATGAAGCTTTGAGACAAGGAAATGTTCAAAAATGGGGGACTTTTAGCATTGAATGAATAATGGTATTTTCAAATATGGTTTGATTTTAGTCAAATATGGGTGATTTGACAAAATGTCAACAATGGTTTGACCCTCTAGATCTTGTTTTGGAAGTGGTCATATCTCATCATGTTTTGGAAGGGGATCATCATATATCCCAATCGAGTACTTATCAGCCTTAGACACACTTAGATATTCAATAGGTAATGGTTCTTGGACAAGAAATGGCATAATAGGTTTAGATTATTGACTTCATTTTGGTATCTTTTTAGGAAATCTAATAAAATAGTGTAAGTATTCTACTAGAAATCTAGCTGGAAGTTTAGCACTAAACTCTAACAATCTAAGAAGGTTTTCATCTTTGTTGTCAAAATGGAGTCATGTAAATTAGTATTGTTCATAATCTACATTAGATAACACATTTATGAGGCTTTGTTGATGTAAAATTGTTAGTTGGATTTGTCGTAGTTGTGAGATTAGATTGGCTTTTGGGGTAATGGTTGAAGTGTCCAAAATAGATGCAAATTAGGATAGTTTTTGGGTAAGTTAGGTGAGTTTCTCTAAATTACTTTGATATAATACAAGATCATCATTATGGGATGCCATGACTCAAATTAACCTTAAAATAATCCCCCAAAGTAAGGAGACATGTAAGAGTAAATGGATGGAAAAATATGGCCCCAAAGAAGGCATACTTGAATTCAATTAGAATGGGCCCAAAGAGAGCAAATTGGCACATGTTATAATGGGTTGAAAAGGTCTTGATTTAATTGGCCCCTAATAGGGTTAATTGGAACATATTGGAAAGGTCCCAAAAGAGGGAGGTCGTAGTTTGGATTTAAATTAACCCTAAATAATGTAGTATTCGTCCAGAGAAATAACCCAAAGAGGGTGATCTTGGCTTGGTAGACATAATATTGGTTCAAAGATTATAAATGGTTGCAATGGTGTTGATTTGAAATTGGAATTAAAATTTAGTTCAAGATGAACTTGACCAAATTTTAATGTGGTTCAAGATGAATACATGCATTATAATGGTACATAATTTGGTTTGGTATATGGTTTAATGAAAACTACATTTGGCTTTGAATTGGCATATGGTTCAAGATGAACCAGATCTAGATTTAAATTGGCATATGGTTCAAGATGAACCAAATCTAGACTCGATTAGCATGGTACATGGAATTGATATTAGTAGACATTAAATATTTAATTAGGTATATCAAAGCAAATGTACAAATGGAATAGTTTAATCAAATTTATCTATGTAAGTATCCAAATAGGAGATGTCTATGAATCAAACATGTTTCAAAAATGGTGCACAAATGTTGGTACATCAAAGGCTTTCAAAAAGTTTGATTTCAATTTGGAACATTGGTTTGATCATTTGAAATCAATTAAAATTAATTTAATATGGAAATTTGATTAATTTTTAACTTGGAAGAGGGGTTGAATGGCATTTGAATTTTGGAAAAGGTCTAGTTTTATTTTATTTGGGTTGACTTGGTCAACCATGTTTAGCATTGGACTCAGCTAAGATTAGAATTAGAATTTGGCATTTAAATTTAGGTCTGGACTCAAATGAATGACATAACATCACAAGATGGATAAGACATTTAGATTTTTGGTCTTGGTTTGAAGTGGGAATTTATATTTAGGACAAGACTCTTGGTTCAAATTAGGTAGCCTAATGGCATGGTTTGGATAAGCAAGATAGGTATTAGGACAAAATTTTAACATGTCACTTTTTAACCTAGAATTTGGGTAGAGTAACGCCTCATTATGTGTGTATAAAAATGGTTTGGTATTGGACTTGGTTTGTTTGATTTGGCCTCAAGTATAAATAAGGTTTTGACATAACAATCAAGTAACAACACACAAGCAATACAAGGTAATTTAATAATTGATGTAGATTTGCATCACATCCATTGAACCTTTTGAAATAATTTCCTTGAGAGAGGATTATAAAATTTAAGTGTTAATTAAATAAATTATTACAATTATTGGTAGGGTTTTTTATCCCCCCTTCTCTCTCATGGTTCATATAATTAAGGTGATCTTTAGGGGTTATTACCTTTTCACCCCTTCATCAATGAATGATGTGTGTCAAAAGAGGCATCTAAGAAGTAATATAAGATTAGGCTATTCATGATAGGGTCTTGTCCTTTCACAACCATTTTATCCATAAGGGTCTTAGTAAAGTGATAATAGATTTTAGGTTTGCTTAAAATTTTACTTGGGATATCTAGATGGTCCTTATATACCTCATACTACATAGGCACAAATATGTCAATGAATAATTTCAATCTCATTTCCAAAATTGCTCCTTTTGAGCGTGCCACACATTGACCTAGGATATTGGAAAGAACTCCCCAAAGTTAGTTTTTTTTACATAACTTTGTGCAATCATAAAGCTAGGTCTTCACAATGGCATCATTCCTTAATGTGTATACCCCATGGGATAACCAAGGTTTGGTAAGATGTTAAGATGTCATTTCTTAGGTCAATGCACCTCTAAAGACTTATGGAAAAGTGATGAAGTCAACCCCCTGAAGTCAAATGAAAAAGAGAATAAAAGAAAATAGGAAATTTTACATTTTTTAGTCACCCAAAAAAGGGGAGAGCATACACATAAAAACAACCCCACAAGACAATCAAGTAATAAGTAAACTTGAAAGAAAGTAAATAACATGAAAATGAACAAGTTTTTTAAACCCAAATTGAAGTGTGAATTCATTTTAATGCCCAAATCAAAATGTGAAGTAGAATTTGAATTGTTTTGACTCAAAATACCACTATTTGGTTAAGGTCCTACAACACAAAAGGTTAAAATTTTGATAAAAGAATTTTTGAGTCCAAAAGGAGCTTGAAATTTGGTTTTTTTTAAGCTTTACTTTTGATACATAATGATTTCACCATTTAGTAGGCCAATATCATTGATAAATCCACCAATTTCACCACTATAACCTGTAGACAAAGAATAAAAAGTTAGAAAATGATTTTATTGGTGAAAAAAATTATAGCCCTATAAGAATTGCATTTTCATTAATCAACTAGATGATTTCACCACTAGTCTAAATAATTTTCTTGTTGGCTAAATGATTTCACCACTTGCCTAAATGATTTCATCATTGGTCTAAATGATTTTTTTATTTTCTCATGTGTATATAAAATATGGTAGAATAATTTTGATATTAGGTTTTACAATTTCATTATTAAATTATACAATTTCACTATTAAATTCTACAATTTCACAAGTATGCAAAAAAATGTTAGAATGGAAAATAATGAAGAAATAATTTTGTCATTTTAAGGTAATTTCGCTAATGATCAAGATGATTTCATATTAGGAAATGATGATTTCACTACAGATAATTATTATTTTTCTACTGGTCAAAATAATTTCACTACTAAGACCTATAGGTTAAAAACATTTAAAATATTAAAATGACACATGGATGATTTTGCTAATGTTCAGGATGATTTCATTGTTTTATCTAATAATTTCACTGATGTTCCTACCAAATTTACCATTAAATAGTCATGAATTAATTGCTCTACTTGGAATGGACTTTAAAAGGTTTTAGAAGAAAAAAGAGATAATTAGCTTGTTTGAAAGGCTAATCTTGGTAATTAAAAGAAGGTAAATGATCTAGAATAGGTTGTGGGATGTGTCCAATCCTTAAATAGGTCCCACCAAGTGTATCATGGTGTAGATCAGAAATACAAAAGAGATTAGTCAATTGTTATTGAATCAAAGTCTAAAATAGCATAAAGACATAATTTCTCAAGCCTAATCCATAGCATGAAGACTACCAAAAATAAATTCAAATTGGAAGATAATGACCATGATCTTTACCTCCCTTAAAGATTCATTTGAAGACTGGTCTAAAGAGGCTAAAATCAGCTTGTAGATGTAGAAATATTTGTTTAATCCTCACAAGAGTATCATCTCTCCTTATCTACACATGATTTGGATTTAGCTTGGCATGATAATTGATTGAATGATGGCCTTGAGATTTGGTAGAGCTTTGCTACCTTAGTTTACCATTGTAAAAGAGTGTGTAAACCCTTTTATTTATAGATTTGGTAAGTTGTTGTGGACCATCCATCTTGAGATGAAGATCAAGGGCCTAAGATCAGTCCTTTATTCTCATAAATGAGAAAGATGGAGTGTGGAAGAAAATGGGTAGAGTATGTCATATAAATGTAAGAGATTCAAATCATGACCACTTTATGTGTGCAAGAGGGGTTTAAGAGGAAGAGTGTGTACGAGAGGTGTAAGAGCTTGTAAGAGATATTACTTACATACTTGGTATGATGATGTCTCCTTGGGTGAGGCAATATTCTAATTTTGTTTTTAGGAAAATAAGATAATTCAAATCCATGGATTTTCTTATTAGAATAATAATTATGCTTAATTAAATGGGATTGATCAACAATTAGAAGAAAAGTTATTTTGATAAGGTTAAAAGTGTTAATATAAGACATAATTAGAATTGACACAAAATATCAAATTTTAAATGTCTACAAGTACATCTTTGAACTTTAATATAAAAACTATAATAAATGCCATAAAAATAAGAACAAGGCTTGTTGTCAACACCCCAATTTGGTCAAGAAACCACAAGTATTATGTATTTTGTTGTTCTTTCACATAAGGGACTTAGTGATGGTTATAGTCCCTTGTTTTCATGGTCGTCTTGAGTCTTTTGATCTTTCTTATGTCATATTTTCCTTATTTTTGACACCTTCAATAGTCATAGGTCACTTTTTTCTAGTCTCAGGGGACCCTAGCCTATCATCTCTAGTTTTTTCTTTTTTTGAGACTTAAGACATTAGTACCATTTTCTAGATAGTAACACCACATGGCACTAGTGTTTGCTTTTAACTTAAGTGTCTAATGGGTCCTTTCACCCGTGTTTGAGTCTTAACCCTTCCATGAACCTTATCTTATGTTTTTTATATATTTTTCATGACTTGTTAGTTATGGAACAATGTATTATATTCCAAATAAATATTTTCCTATATAAAGAGCCTCAAAAGGCATTTTACATCTATTGCTTACTATTTTGGCACTTATTTACATAAATTCAACCAATAGTATAGCTCAAATACTCTACATACTACTCATATTTCACACCTAAGCATTTGTATGCTTGATCAAAGAAGGGCCTAGGCAAAATTATTTCTAGCATACCATGCAAGTTGATGGTGCATATTCCTTAAGGAATAACTACATGTGATCTGAGACCCTTAGTATTAGGGTTAATGTAGGTAGTAGCTAGGATAATAGTGGTTCTAATCCATATGATCATAAAATCCCAAAACCTAGTTTTTCCTTTCCTTTTTCATTTGATTAGTTCATTGTTTCATGTGTGTAGGTGTTTATTAGGGTTTTAGAGAAGAATCAAAAAAATAGTGACATAGAGGAACTCTCGCATGACACAAAATCACCTTTAGAACCTCTAATAACTCTTTTATCTTCCCTAAAAGTTATAGATAGAAACTATAGAAAGGACACTATTGCCAAAATTGGACACTAGTGCTAGAATTAGACACTAGTGCCACTTGGCACTACTATCCTAAGGGGGAATTATTATCTAGAGTTAGATCTCATAAAATAATCAATAAATGAAAGATTCCTCTATGTTTTCTTAGTTGTCTCTTATACCCTGATCTGAAAAAAACTCAGTGTATATCTAGATAAGTCCCTTTTCTCCTTCTATTTACTATTTTGGGAAGGTTCCATAAAATCAATAAATTCCAATTTTATTCTAGATTAACAACAGACCTAACCCTTTAATCTAGCTTAGGATTTACATAGTAAAACCCTAAAAGTTTAAAATATTTGGTGAACCTAACTTATTTTAAATATTACTTCAAAATCCTAATTTTCCTTATGTTTTTCCTTATCAAAATTTTGTATGTTAAATTAGGGTTACAAAAATCTAATTTTTTATTTTTTGGCTTAACCTAGCTAATTTAATTAATTCTATACTAGGGTTTTATTTAATTTAAGTTAAATATTTGCCACACAACCCTACAATCAAAGCCCTAGATCCACATATTAGGTTCATATACACACAAACATTAGCAATTAGGCTTTCAACAATAATCCTATTTTCTATTACAATCTTTGTTCAACAAATTCACACATTGCATGCATACTTATGTTAGATTATATTTTACCTCTTGTGTGTATATTATTCCTTATTTACACTATCTTCTTTGGCAAGTTTAAAATGGCATCTACAAAATCTTCTACCCCTCATCCACTTGATGCAATCTTGAATTTCTCTCATGATTATAATAATGAATGGACAAATTTTAAATATTATACATTAGAACATAATAATGATTTCTTTTATAATGATGATGATGACTATTGTTATAATGATGGATATGACATTTATTATGAGCATGTAAATACAAATGAACATGATCATACAGTAGATACATCATCTTATATTTCCTCTTACTCTTCCCTTACACCTAAAAAACAAATTAAAAATATAATGCCAAAAGAACCTCTTGTTAGTAGTGGTTTATTCCAATGTCATCCTAGCTTTTCAACTAATTTTGCTACTTCATTGTTCAAAATAACTTAATATAAATACACTACATGAAAATCATTTTTGAATGTTTCAATTAAATTAGATAAGAATAATGCACATCTTTGCCCTTATTAATTAAATTTCAACAAAAAAATACAAAGGATGTTACACCTTTTAACAATGTACAAACTAAGGTAGATGAAATTACTTTATCACCTTCATTCTATTAGAGGTACAATCCACTAAGGGGGAGGTGAATAAGTGGTGACAAACAATCCCATTTAATTTACAAACCCTTGAAAATAATTAATCAGTCAATGCAATCATTCATGAAGCATACATATCAATCATAGCAGTGAATAATGAACATAATGCAAGATCACATACACAACACAAGATCTACATCAGAAACCCTCTTGGGAATAAAACCCACTCTCAAGCCTAAAAACACATGGACTAATATTATATAAGATGATCAAAAATAAGATACTAATTAATTCCTTCTAATCAAGAACCTTTGGTCAAGTCCTTCTGACCTACAACCTTGAGTAAGTCCTTCTAACCAAAGCTCTTTAGTGAAACCCAATTTCACAAGGAGCAACTACCCCTATGGAAGATCAAGTCCTTTAGACCCTCCTTGAAAAAAAAACTTTCACCTTATAACTAATGTCTTCAACACCTAATGATAAACCTCTTGATTATCTGACAACTACAAAAACTCTATATCTCAAATATGCCTCTCACATAGGCATGTCATAATCTCTTTCCTTCTTCATTCAAACTATCCTCATCTACACACTCAGACCTCTTTGCATATCCACAAATTGCAAGAACACTATCCTGACATTAGGAATGTGACTTATAGGTCATACACATAGTCAACCAACTTTTCTACTCATTAACTCCACTAATATGCACACTACCTACCCTTCTCTCAACAAACCACATACATAAGCCTCTCACAAATCTCTCCTCAGTTTCTCACTTATAAATCTAGAAACTAACACATTTAGTTTCACTATATATATATATATATATATATATATATATATATATATATCATGAATTAACAAGATCATAATATTTCCTTGTCAGCCACAAAACATGCCTTCACCCTTAAGTCATCTCATATGGGTCACACTTAAGCACAACACACTTTCAAATAGGCCTAAGTCATGTTTAGGTCCTATAGAGACCCATTCAGCTCTTTGAAATTTATCCAAACATAATAATAACATAGGATTACTTGAAAATACATATCTCCACTCCTTATGTCCCCTAAGACATTCTCAAATGATCATAGTCATCTTAGCTCACCTCTACATATGCTCAAATACCTCAAATAGATACCTTATACACAAGAACACCATTACCAAACATACAATTAACTTATTAAGCATTTGTTCATAATCAAGATAGATTTATCACACCTCCAAAATACTCATAGAGTAACCTCATGGAGTTTACAACACTCTCTAATAGCCAATTCACCATGAAACATTGAAACAACATCTACATAAGCTCAAACATCTTTCTTGGGTCACTTGCAAAACATGTAGGAAAACATAAACAATTTTGGAGCTCAATATCTTTGTTTGTACACACTTTTATATTTTTAAATTAAGTTCATTATATGTTCCATGGAGTCCTCTTCATCTTTGAATTTTACAACATGAGAAAATTTGACTTCTATCGATAGATATGACCTAAAGACTAGACATTGGTTTTTCCTTGTTAAATTCAAATATTTAAATGGCAATGGTCATAGTTGAACCTCAAAAACTTTTCAATCATCTTGTGTCCTCACTTATCAAATTGAATATGTGTCATTGATCTTTTTTATCTTTAATGCATAGGCACCAATTCTCAGACATCAAACCTTGATCACTCTGATATCATCTCATGTCCTCACTCAGCTTGGCCAATCATGCTCGGTCAAACTTTATTGAAAGTACATAAAACTTTAACTCTATTAAACTTTATTTACTTTGACCATTTTGACTTACTATGCTCTATTGATTTCAATTATATAAACACCCACTCATCATTGATCTCTTATCCTTACCTTTGGTAAGTCATTAAACATCATGGACTTGTCCTCATCTTGTTACTTCCTCACTTCTTCAAGCAATGCACACCATTGATATTTCTTGAGATTTAACTCTTTAAAAATTGATTAAGTATGGGGACCCTTTCAATATTATTGAGTTGCCATTTTTGAACCTTAATAACTTCTACACTTCAATGCATGATCTCAAATTTGGACTAGATGATCTCCTCACATAGGATAATCTAACCATGTGACACATTACTCCTAAAACCTTCACACGTCTAAGATATAACATCATTAAAATTTCTTCTCAAAAGCTTCTATCATATAACCATGTCAATATTTTATTTGGGAGACCAATTTTGCTTCTTCATAACTTTTACCATGCTTCAGTACATAATTTGGAATTTAGCACAAATAAATTATGCTCAAAAATGAAAAAACCTATATGATTAGTTTCTATTAAAACATTCACTTGTACAGGATATACCACCATAAAAAATTTCACTTGGCTCTTCTTCCCACATGAAAATTTGGCTAAGTATGGACAAACACAATTAAACTACTTGGGAGTCTAACTTTGCATATGCATATCTTTTGACGCGCTTTGTCACATGATCTAAAAATTAGCACAAAGAAACTAGGCACAAAAATTAACAAACCCATATGATCACCTTCTCTTTAAACATCCACATGTGTAATATTTTCCACCATTGAAATGCTTACTCAGATCTGCTTGCCACTTTACAAATTTAGCTAAGTATGGGAAAAACAATGAATTATGATTGAGAAGCCAACTTTGCACCCTCATATCTTTGACAATACTCAAATGCATGACTTGATATCTAGTGCATAAAAATTATGGACTAATGTGATCACAACAATATGACCAACTCCCCTTGATTCATTCCAACATGGCAAAGGTGATGTCATCAAACTACCTACTCAAATTTTCTACCACTAGACCCAAACTGTCTCGATGATAACTTTGGACTACTAGATGAATTCCACTTATGCACACAAACTCTTAAATCATGTATAACATCTTAATGACCTCTTTCACATGCTTCAATCACCATACTCATCCCTAAACATCTTTAATCATGCCAAAATTGAAGATCAACCAAACTTCTTTTGAGCACATTACACACTTTGTCATTATTACTTAGGATATCAAATCACTTTAAAAACTCACTAGGACACCTCTATGACATCATTTAAAACTCTCTAATAATCTTCCCCTTTGTCATTGATGTCAATAAACATCATAAATAGCAACATATAGATCTTCTTCTCTTTCTTTAAGCACTCCTACAATAGGAACTTTCTCCCCCTTTGACACAGTGAAAAAGTGGGAACCTATTGATCCTAAGGACCTAAAAAGACTAAAAATTAGGAAATGTCAATCTTATAAATATGATACAAAATCCCCTTACCTTTAACCTACCTTTTCTTACCTTGACAACATCCTTCTTGCACCATGTCAGCACTCACTTCAACCAAGCACTTCAATCAATGAAGAAAAAACACACAAACTAATAAAATATAATGTAACTCACCAATAAACATTTTATAATGACTCCCCCTAATATTTCTAAGCCATTACACCATTTGAGCATCTTTAGATCTCCATACACCATGAAGAACCACCACACAGGCTTACTAGCCTTCTATCTTAAGACAATTCCATGACCAACAACAGAGCATCATACCACTAAAAAATTAGAAAATATATTCTAAACCAACTTGAGAACTCACCTTGAAACATTCATGTTTTTCTCTTTTGGAGAAACTAAACAAAATCAGTCTTTTTTTTTACTAGGCCTGTCTAGACCTCTTGTAGCCCTACTTGAATCTTACAGAGCCCACAAATTTTAGTAGACATGCATTCTATAATTTAAACTTAATATCTAGGGAAATCTCATATGTCCCCTCAATCACACCAATTTTCATCATTAGGCTCATCTTATTCAACATACTTCCTTCACAAACCTACTAGCCAATTAGCCCTCTATATTGACATAAACAAGAATAACTTGATAACCACAAACCTTCAAATCTATGTCAAGATTGATTTAACAACCCCTTTGGCCCATTAAACCTATTAAGAATCCTTAGACCTCAACTCATAAGATAGACCAATTTTTTACCAGAGCTTAAAAACTCAACACAAATAAAGTCAACATAGCACCTTCTAGTCAATGTCTACCTCTGAAACTTGTTTTACACCTAGAGACAACCATTACACACTTTTGGACCAAGATTTGAGCTACTACACTATTGAGAACCTTGAATACCTTCATATCACAAAACCACCTAGATCATGAGAGAATAAGGTCAATAGACCTTTCTATGCAAAAACATTATCTTGACAAAACACAAATCCTCTTTTGCCATTGGGAACCTTCAATCTAACCCTACAGGTTGTTCCAACTAAAAAACACCACAGTAACACTTGCTTCTCCACTTGAAAGGAGTCTCTTAAAAAGCATAGATAGAGACACCCTTTATACCTCAATGCTCTAAAATGAAAACAACTCCTCATATTCCTCCTCCTTTCTCAATTGATACTTATAGTTCTTCTTCTTTTTCTTTGGCTTTAGAGAAACAAATTGCTCAACTACTAAAACATTCTCATTTTCTTTGATGATTGGATTATCAATACATGAAGACAACATAGATTCATGACATACCTTTTTATTTGAAAAATCTTCCTTGTAGTTTGTAACCTCATCACTAGGTACAAATAATTGATGTTATTTGCATGAAGCTTGCTTAACAATCATAGGATGTTCACTTGGATCCATACACATCTTAGGACTAGTCTCAACCAGTACCTTGGTCTTCTCCTTGAGCTTAGACTCATCATTCTCAACATGATAAAATAATGAGACATCTTGGGACTCTTCAACTTTAGAAGTCTTTTCCACCATAGCAAACATATTACTTGGACCTATAGACTCATCATAACTCCTACTTACCACCTTTGGTCTCCATGAGTTAACTTATCTTCTTCCATGTACTTTGGGATCTTGATTGAACCTATTTTATCTTGTAGGCCATTACTTTCAGAACCTAGCAATTTGACCTCTCTATTCACAATTGAAGCATGCCATACTTTTTTTAAAAATCTCTTTTTACCTTTTTAGATTTAGACAAAATATTATGGTGTGTCCTAGTTCAAAAAATTTTAGCACTCAACATTTTTTAAAGGAAACTCAGCTTATCTCACCTTAAATGGATAACATTTTACAAAGTGTCCCACATCATGATAGTTGAGACACTCAATATTTCTTACACCTTTTGACTTATGACCCCCATCATAGTTCTAAGTAAATTCATTTCTAACAAGTCTTTTACATTCTCTATCTTTATGCCCAAACCAATTACAAGTATAGTAGTAACCATTGAAATTTGCATCCCTCATGGCATTTGGTTGTCTGATCTATTTTTTATTCATTCTACCAAAACCTTCATTCTTTGTCTAATGATTTGTCTTCAAAGCTTGATCCACCTTGCTCTTAATTACATTCATGTCAACCTGAGAAGTAACTTTAGAATCTTCATCAAAACCCAATCTAGATCTATCACTAACTAACTTTTAACTCTTTAGGAGATCATCTAGATCATTAAAACTTTTATCAAACTTTACAAATGATTTTACCTTGCTTGTAGATTTATCTAACTTAGATCTTAATAACTCATTTTCAGTTACATGCCTTGCACATTCATCTTCTTTAACTTTTAAGCTTATAGACAGGACTTCTAATTACAACTGAGATTTTGACTATATCTTCATGCTCCTTGGCATCTTTATCCATTCTTGCCTCAAACACATTGAATTACTCCTTAAAGTCCTTGAGTTAATATTTCATCTTCTTATTGATCTTCTTCTCAATATTTAGTTCTTCATGATCATTAGTTAGTGCAGTCTCATAATCCACCTCATCTTCATCATCATCTGAATCACTCCAAGTAGACCCCTTTTGATGTGATCAACTTCCTTACTCAACCATGAATATATCTTCATCTTTAATAAGAGCATCATCTTCATGATCATATTTTGAATCACTAACTTCACTCTTATCTAATGAGCTGCAATCTTATTTGGTGTAAAGACTCTTCTTGTCCTTGAAGTACTTATTCTTGTTATCAAACCTTCTGAATCCCTTTTTGCTTTTAGCAAACCTAAATTTTCTCTTATCATCATCATGACCTTAATCATGCTCTTCATCATCATCCTTCTTATACTTATGAGGGCAATTATTAGCAAAATGTCCTATCTCACCATAATTGAAGCATTTGAGCGGTAGTTTACCTTTATACTTGCCTAAACTTATTCTCAATTTTATTAAAATCAAAGCAATTAGTTCATCCTCATCTATATCAATAATGTCATCCTCCTTGAGTTTATTACCTTGGAATTTCTTCTTTGTCTTAATTTTAGTCTTGAAATATTCTTCCTTCTTTGGTGTTATATCATCATTCTTCCTCATCTCATAAGTAATAAGGGTGCCATGTAATTGATCCATCTTCAACTAAGTAAGGTCATGACTCTCTTCTATAGCAGATACTTTCATATCAAACTTTAGGTAAAGAGACCTCAATACCTTTTTAATAGCATTAGTCTTTTCAAGTCTCTCTCCAAGACCTTTGATGATGTTCACAATCTCATTAACTCTCTACAAAAAGGATGCCACAGTATCATCTTCGTTCATCTTGAGACTTTCAAATTGCCTTCTATGAGTCTATAACCTAGCTAACTTAACCTTTGAATCTCCTTCAAAAATAATCTTCAATTTATCCCATATTTCTTTGGTAGATATGTAATGAATTACTTTATTAAACTCAATTTCTATAAGACTATAATTGATGGCATTCATTTCCTTAGAGTTGTTCTCAAACAACTTCTTATCTACAATACTAGATGGAGGAATAGCAAGAGAAACATAACCATCCAAAACAAATTACCATACATCAAACCTTAGGGACATAATGTATGTCTTCATCCTATAGCTCCAAAATGCATAATTGGATCCATTAAGCATCAGTGCTTGCTTAGTATAGAAACCACCTTGCACATTCTGACTAGCCATTGTACCTTGGATCACTTTCAAGTTGTCAAGCTTTTACCAAAAGATTTTACTCTAATAACAATTATTATAGGTATCATATATTGAGAGGGGGGTGAATCAGTGGTGGAAAATAATTCAATTCAATTTCTAAACCCTTGAAAATACTTAAGCATTTAATAAAATCATTCATGAAGCATATAGATCATTCATAGAAGTAAATAATGAACATAATACAAGATCACATACACAACACAAGATCTATGTAGAAAACCCTCTTGGGGAATAAAACCCACTCTCAAGCCTATAAACACCTAGGCTAATATCCTATAGAATGATCACAAATAATAGATTGATCAATTCCTTCTGATCAAGAACCTTTGATCAATTCCTTCTAACATACAACCTTTGATCAAGTCCTAACCAAAGGTCTTTATTAAAACCCAGTGTCACAAGGAGAAATTGTCCCTAAGGAAGATCAAGTCATTTAGACCCTCCTTGAAAAGAACACTTCCACCTTAGAATTGATGTCTTCAACACCTGATGATGGACCTTTTGATTATCAAACAACTACATAAACTCTCTATCTCAAATAGGCCTCTCACATAAGCATGTCATAAACTTTTTTTTTCTTTACTCAAACTATCCTCATCTACACACTCAAACCTCTTTGCATATCCACAAATTGCAAGAGCACTATCTTGGAATTAAGAACATGACCTATAGGTCATACACATATTCAATTAATTATTCTACTCACTAACTTCAACAATAGACACACTACCTATCCTTCACTCTACAAACCACATACAAAAGCCTCTCATAAATCTCTCCCTAGTCTCTCACAAGTCTAGAAATCAACACATTTTTTTTCACTATATATAGAGAAATCATGAATTAACAAGATCACTATATTTCCATATCAGCCACAAAACATGCCTTTACCTTAAGGCATCTCATATCTATAACACTTAGGCACAACACACTTTCAAAAAGGCCTAAGTCACTTTTAGGTGTTATAGAGACCCATTCAACTCTTTGACATTTATCTGATCATAATAAGAACATAGGACCACTTACAAATACATAGGTCCACTCTTTATGTCCCTTGGGATATTTTCAAGTGATCACAGTCATCTTAGCTCACCTCTATGTATGTTCAAACAACTTAAATAGAGACATTATATAGAGGAACACTATTACTGAACATATAGTCAACTTCTTAATAATATATTCATATCAATATAGATTAATCACACCTCCAAAATACTCATGGATCAACCTCATGGAGTTTACAACACTCCCCAATATCCAATTCACAATGAAACATCGAAATAGCATCTACATAAGCTCAAACATCCTTCTTGGGTCACTTGCAGAACATGCATAAAAACACAAAAAACTTTAGATCTCAATATATTTGTTTGTACACACTTCTAGATATTTAAATTAAGTTTATTAGATTTAATATGGAGTCCTCTTCATCTTTACTTTTTACATCATGAGCAAATTTGACTTTTATCAAAAGATATGGTCCAAAGACTAGACATTGGTTTTTCCTTTGTAAAATTCAAATATTCAAATGGCAATGGTCACAATTAAACCTCAAAAACTTTACAATCATCTCATGTCCTCACTAATAAGATAAAATATGCATCATCGATATTTTTGAGCTTAAATGCATAGGTGCCAATGCTCAGACGTTAAACTTCGACCACTCTACTATCATCTTGTGTCCTCGCTCAGCTTGGCCAATCATGCTTCATCGATCTTTCTTGAAAGTACACCAAAATTTAACTTTTTTAAACTTCAGTTACTTTAACCATTTTGACTTACTATTCTCCATTGATCTCAATCATAAAAACACCCACTCACTATTGATATTTTATCTTTACCTTTGCTCAATTGTTAAACATCATACACATGTCATCATCTCATGCTTCCTGACTTCTTGGAGCAATGTGCACCATTGATCTTGCTTGATATTTAACTCTTTAAAAATTAAATAAGTATGGGGACCCTTTCAATAGGCTTTAATAGCCATTTTTTAACCTTAGTAACTTCTTATGTGCTTCAATGAATGATCTCAAATTTGGACCAGATGATCCCCTCACATAGGAGAATCTAACCATGTGATACACTACTCCTGAAACCTTTGTGCATCCAAGATATAACATCATTAAAATTCCTTCTCAAAAACTTTTGTCACAGAGTCAACTATGTCTTGATTTTATCTGGGAGACTAGCTTTTCTCCTCCATAACTTTTAACACACTTCAGTGCATGATCTAGAATTTAGAAAAAATCAACTATGCTCAAAAATAATCAAACCCATATCATCAATTTCTCTTGACACCTTCACATATGAAAGATATGCCACCATAAAAATTCTCACTTGGATCTTCTTACCATATGTAAAGTTGGCTAAGTATGGAAAAACACACTAAAACTGCCTAGGAGCCCAACTTTGCATATGCATATCTTTTGATGCACTTTATCATATGATTTGAAAATTAGAAAAAAAATCTAGGAATAAAAATTAGAAACCCCATATTATCACATTCACTTGAAACATCCACATGTACAAGTCTGCAACCATCAAAATGCTTACACGGTTCTTGCCACTTTGTAAATTTTGCTATGTAAAAAATAATGAATTCTGATTGAGAAGCCAATTTTGCACCCTCATATATTTAACTATGATTCAACACATGATTTAAGATCTAGTACATAATAAATAGGGACTAATGTGATCACAACCATATTATTAACTCCCCTTGACTCATTAACCTATGGCAAAGGTGATGTCATCAAACTGCCTACTCAAATTTTCTACCACTAGACCTAAACTATCTAAATGAAAACTATGGACTATTAGATGAATTATACTTATGCACACAAGCTCTAAAATCATATATAACATCTTAATTACCTCTTACACATGCTTCAATCATAATACTCATCCCTAAACATCTTTAATCATGCCAAAATAGAAGATCAACCTCATCTCTTTTAAGCACACTAGGACAAGCACATTACACACTTTGTCATTATTACTCAGGCTATCAAAGCACTTCATCCACTCACTAGGACACCTCCATGACATCACTATGACATCATTGATAAATATTTAAAACATTCACATTTCAAGCTCAATGCAATTATTCTTTTCCATAAATAGATAATGCACATACTTATAACTCTTCTCCTATATGTCATAATGTGCAAAAATAAAACATGGTTGTTACTTCTCCTTCCCTTGATTCCAAAATAAAAAGTGATAATCATGATTGCATTTTAAAAAATGACTAGTGAACAAATTCTTTTCATTACACTTACACATGATGATACATTACATAGTAGTAAAAAGTTAAAATCTTCTCCTTCTCCTTCTCTTAACGAGCATGTGGATGATACTTATTCTACTCTTACCTCTTTAAATGAATTAAATTAAGATTTTGATGAACCATGGGATAATGATGATTATAATTATTATGATGAAGATGACATAAAATCTACAACTTCTACTTCTCTTATCTCACATATGTCTCTTGTTCAACCAAACAATAGGTTACTTGTAAAAAGACACACACTTATTATTATGTGCATAATTTCCATTCACTATAGAATAAAACACCTTCTATTCAACCAATATGTGATAATCCTTCACAACCTAACAATATAAAATATAAAAATGAATCCCTCTTAACCCCCTTTACTACAATAGAACCTAGTTCTCAAACAAACCCAAATGAGGGTGATAGCTCATTTCCCTTTAACCAGGTCAAAGTTATCACACCTTCAAAGGTTATTGAGAGCACATTGACCCTTTCTACACAAGATTTCCAATCTAATATACCAATGGTTAAAATAAACAATAAAATTTAAGCATTAAATGAACCCCTTGATAATGATAATATACCTTCAATAGTGTTAATTTATTTAACGCATGTTGTGGGTAATTTTCAAAAACAATTACATCTCACTTTGGATAATGAAGCACACAATCCTAGGTTGATGCCAATGTTAAACATAATAACCCTATTCCACACAAAATATCAATAATGACGTTACCACATAACTTTTAGATACCAATGTTACCTATCTTTGATGGACAAGGAGATCCATATTTACACCTTAAGGCTTATGAGAAAGCCATGGCTCATATTACAAATAAGTTAATTCTACTACAAGTATTTCCAAAGTCACTAAAGGACAAAACACTAGATTTGTTCCACCATACACTCCCTAGTGGATCTTTACATATATATGAGGAGCTAGAGATAGTCTTCCTCAGGCATTATGTATAGATTAAGGGACCTCTAGTCACACATGAGAGGTTACCTTCACTACACTGGGGCAAGATAGAGCCTACATCAAATACATTCTATTGTTCAAAGCTTGTTTGCATTAGTTAATTTATCAACCAACTGATTTAGAAATGCAATACATCTTTGCTAGAGGTTTAATCTCTCCTCTCAAGGATATATTAGTATATCAGACATCTAAATCATTCAAATATCTATGCAATGCATTTATATCATTAGAGGCATAGTTGGGATTAGTAATTACATAGTCAAAGGTAGATTTGGCTATAGACCCCTTAGAACCTCAGTCATTAAATTTGATACAAGAGCCTACTCTACTTCCAATTCAAAAACTAGTGGAATAGAAACAACCAATAAAAATACTTAGTAAGGGGAAAGAGCCACTCTACTCAGCATAATCTATAATGAGTCACACACAAGATATATGTAGAGGGGTTATATAGCTTTTAGATAAGGCTAGGCCTCATGACATCTTACTTACACTACTAGATAACAGGATGATCATGCTTCCTTCAACTAATCATCATCCACCACACTATTTACGATAGGTACCACATAGACATTATTATAATTTTCATTAAATAATAGACATTTATATGACCATTGATATACACTCCGAGCTCGCATCAACCAGTATGTTAGTAGAGGCATCAGGCCCTCATTCACCACACTCTCTTAGATCACATTCCTCTATGATAGAGTTATCCCAAGATGTTATTTTTAAGGAACCATTGGTTACTCATCATATGATCCATATGACTTTCAAGATAGCCATATATCATCAATCCCCTACATCATAGCCTTAGCAATGATGATAACTAGTTCACAGAGTTTAGAATACACTTCCAATATGTATGCATATTAAGATAATTGGGAAACAATTACAGACCCAAAGGCACAACTTTGGTTCACCAATAAAAATCTTTGGAAATAATTATAGAGATCAGAATGCACCTCTAGTGGATATATCAATCAAAATATTTAGGAATAATTATCAATCAAAGGGCACAGTTTCAGTTTGACAACTGATAAAGATATATGGAAATCATTATAGAGATTAGAACATAGCTTCAGTTTGCGTACTCATCAAAATATTTGTAAGAAATTAGATAAGTGATAATGTAATTTTGGAACATTGACCGATCAAGATTTTTGCATCAAAGTCTACACATTTAGACACCAATAGTGCATCATAGGCAACTCCAATTTCATAGTTTATGTCTATAGCAACAAAGCAATGGTAGTATGGTCATTGGTTCTCCATGCTATCTAGATTTAGATAAGGCATCCCGCCATCACATGTTATACACAGGAATCTTATGAGATATAAATTACAAATCAACATTTCAAACAATTAAACAAACTTAAACACATAATAAATTATATAATATAACCAGATCCAAATGTCAATACACAATTCCAAATTAAATAACCATGTATGTATATATATATATATATATATATATATATATATATGTATATGTATATGTATATGTATATGTATATGTATATGTATATGTATGTATGTATGTATATATATATATATATATATTTGTATGTATGTATGTATATGTATATATGTATATATATATATATATATATCAAAACATCATTTTAATATAAATGTGGTACATCACTCAATGATGTTAACATGACAAATGGGACCAGTGACCTCACTCTCACTATCAAACACTTCAAAACTAGAACTAAAGGCCCCACTATCTCTACAAGACCTAGATCTACAACTATGCCTACTCTCTCTCTCTCCTAGTACATTCTAATATCATCCCTACACTCAGCATAATCCCATTGAAGTTGTATGTATTCATCTAATATACAACTACTCACCC
The DNA here is from genome assembly GCA_037957365.1 of Torreya grandis. Lineage (NCBI taxonomy): Eukaryota > Viridiplantae > Streptophyta > Pinopsida > Cupressales > Taxaceae > Torreya > Torreya grandis. The sequence continues at coordinate 2,309,005 of JARHVA010001578.1, forward strand.
CACTTAAAGCATCAATAAAGGGTGTTGTATGCCTTTGCATTTCTACATGTAATTCATCTATATCTATTATTACTCACCTAAATGTTGTAATCACTATTGCTACCTAAACAAATAAATGGGCATGCACTCTAGCTACATTAGTGGCCTGTTCTACTAATCCATCATCTATGACATCATCTGGGATATGTCATGTCAACTTATGTAGCACTGACTCAATGGTGACCTCCTAATGCTCATCCTCTCCTGCACCTTCAAGTATCCACACAATTCATAAGAATCCCATTATATCAAAACACATAATCAAATATACATGGAACATACAAACAAACTATCTAACTTACCATCCATAACCCTTAGGGGCTCTACATCTATTACCTCCTCTACAATCATCCCATCTCTTGAGAATAGATGTACCCATATGTGCTCACTCCACTAGGCCACATAGGCCTTGATCACTCTAACATCATCCACATTTGGTACCTCAATCTCAGGATCACACTCCATCATTGGCATAAGAGCTAGATCAATAATCAATGGCCTTAACCCACTACTTGGCCTTACATGAGCTTGAGAAATCCTCAACCACACCATAGGTGCTAGGGGCACATCTTATACAACACTGAACTATCAGGTAACCCTTTCATATTAAAATTTATCATATACATTATCATAGTGATCATGTATCCAATAGCTTACTCAAACCCACCTCAACTATGTGTTATCCTTAGGCCACCATTGATATCCCATATAGGGTCTCTATATGACATCCTCTACTCTTAAGTTTTCTAGTAACTATTAAAAATATGCAGTAGTCATCCTCAGTGCATACCCTATCTTAATTCATCTCTCTATAAATACCTACGATTAGGACCATCCATCTTGTGGATGTGTCATTGACATACTCATAGTTATGTTTTTGTATGCCTAGAAATGTAATAATGTCAATGCACTGATACCCCCACCACTCATCTCCTGTGTAAAGCTATATAGGTCCTTGTATAAATGAGATAGCATGATACATCCCCAAAAATACATGGTGCCATGATGCTTAATATCATACACTATCTCCTACATATTATATGAAATAGAGAATCCACTCTCATCCATGGAAATAAATGATGATAATAACATAATTAGAAATTTCTACAATTGTATAACATCAGCCATCATAATCATGGTTAATAATATGTCACTCTGACTCCCTGTGTGATGAGTCCCCACCACAATGATAGTGAAGCACATAGATGCTCATTATATAGCTCAAAGACTAGTAGCATCCTATAATATAGCTCACTTACCAGAGATTAGCAACTACAATATCTGATATACATCCTCTAATGTCACATTCATCTTGCCTATATGTAGTTAGAATGAACATGTGTTTGCATTCCACCTCTCACACAGTGTAGTGATCATATGCTTATCCCAGGGCATAGGCTCTAAGAAAGTAACATATCATAGGCCTGCTCTCTTTAGTACCTCTATATCCACATTAGAAAATGGTAAACCCCATATAATATCCATTATCTTACCTATGTAGAGATCTCTCGTGCAGGCATCAAATTACAAGATTACAACCAAATTTGACATCATTAAAATAAAAACTACAATCAACAAACAACAAAAGGAATCATAAATTATTAAACCATGTTAAGCATCATGTATTGGTCTTACTAGACACTAGCATTGCCTAAAGGATAGTATCACTAGATAGTAGCACCACACTTTGGACAATAGCATTAGGTTTTGGTCACTAGCACCCAGAATGGGACATTAGTGCCAGTTTCTCTAGAACAACCCAAAAATAGTCCTTTTCTAGAAAAATCAATAAAATAAACAACAAAAATGATTAAAAAAATAGGGGAGGTTTGGGTCCCTTACAATATGAACCTCTTCCCTAGCTCAAATCTATGCCTCCACCTCCTCATAGCATGATAAGCTATCATCTTGTCTCCTCGACATGTATCTCTCTCTTATACTCAAAATTCTTTCCACTCAAATGATGCAAATGAATTTTCAACGATTTAGAATGACCTATTTAAGTCACAACTTACCCAATGCCACCCTATTAAGGTTACCCAAGTGTGTTAATTTTTCTATTCAATACAACTCTCTTATTATTCCCATATCTTGAGAATCGTAGCTTCGATTTGCAAACTGTTTATTGAACATGGGACTTGATACCGATACGATATGTCCCAAATTGGTAAAACCAATACCTTCATCATTTTCAAACCTAAAAAATGATTAAAATAATCACATTATATTAACCATATAATAGACCAAGTACTTATCCAACTACACACTATAATATCAACTATGACACAATCAATACATTATTCAAACCTAATATAGCATCACAATTACCAACACTAGCACATTTGATCCTTACCACTTTTGGTGACATATCCTCATCATATTCTCAACTCTCTCACCAAAATGGGGGGAAATATGCATTGATTACTTTAGATATACATAGTTATATTCAAATTTTTAGACACACAGGTCTATACAAGTTTACACAAGCATTCAGATACATAGCTTATTCAAATATATAGACACATAGGTTTACATAGGTCGACACAAGTTTTCATAGATTTTTAGATATATAGACATAGGTTTTCACAGGCATCTAAAGACATAGATTTTTAGAAGTATAGACATACAAGTCTACATATATTTGCATAGATATATAGATATATAGACACATAAGTCTACATAGGTTTACATAGGCATCCAGAGTTACAAATTTTCATATATGCAGATGCACAGGTCTACATAGGTTCACATAGGTTTTCATAGATTTTTAGATACACAAATGCACATGTCTACATAGTTTCACATAGGTTTTCATATATTTTTAAATATACAGATGCATAGGTCTACATAAGTTTATGTGGGCTTTACATAGGTATTCAGATGTATGCTCTACATATATATATATATATATATATATATATATATATATATATATATATATATATATAGCTTTGACATAGTCATACTAATTTATTCAAATACATAACTACATCACTCAAATATCAGGATTAGTGGGCATGATGTAGAGCACACATTCTTAGGCCCTATTTTCAGATTTATCAAGTTACACCAGTATCATCGCTAGTATCATCACCAAGTTTTCACTAGTTTGGGTCATAGGGTCATCTATAATGGTTGATCCATAGCATTAAACCATACCTAATTTACATAATTAGATTCTGAGTGGGGGAAAGTGGGCCTTATTTTCTCCACACCTTCAGCTTACATACTTAAATTTAGAGTGGGGGAAAGCAAGCCTTATGTTCTCCACACCTTCATCTTACAGTACCCAAATTCAAAGTGGGGGTAAATGAGCCTTGTATTTCCATATATTCAATTTACATTACTCAGATTCAGAGTGGAGGCAAGTGAGCCTTGTAACTCCATGCATTTAATTTGTATTACTTAGATTCAAAGTGGGGGAAAGTTAGACTTATTTCTTTGTACATTCATTTTACATACTTAGTCTTAGTATAGGGGCATTCATACCATATGTCTTTCCCTCACATGTTACACTCCAATTCTTATCTACTTCTCTAACCAAGAAGTGGTCCAAATCTAAATTACATTCACACAAGTAAGTGCAGGTATGCATTTCTATTTTATTTTACTCTAGTACTTCCTATTCATTACATAACTAGAATAAAAGGAGGGTAAATGTGAACACCCTAATTTGGTCAATCAACCACAAGTGTTATGTATTTTGTTGCTCTTTCACACAAGGGTATTAGTGATGGTTATATTCCCTATTCGCATGGTCATCTTGAGTCTTTTGATCTTTCTTATGTCATATTTGCCCTATTTTCAACACCCCCAATAGTCATAGGTCACCTTTACCCATCCCTAAGGGCCCTTAGTTTATCATCCCTAATTTTTGCTCTATTCTAAGCCTTAGGACATTAGCAACACTTTTGGGATAGTAGTGCCACATGGTGCTAGTGTCCACTTCTGGATTTAGTTTACGAGAGGCCTTTTCACCTACGTTTGAGTCCTAAGCCCTCTGTGACCCTTCTCTTATGTTTTTTATATCTTTTTCATGACTTGTTAGCCAATGAACAAGGTATTATAATCCAAAAAAATGTCTTCCTATATAAAGAGCCTCACAAGCCATTCTATATCTATCACTTATTATTTTGGCTCTTATTTATATAAAATCAACCAATAGTAAAACTCAAATACTATACATACTACTCATCTTTCACACCTAGACATTTACATGCTTGATCAAATAAGGGCCTAGGTGAAATTCATTCTAGAATATTGTACAAGTTGATGGTACACATTCCTTAAGGGAGAACTACATGTGATCTAAGACCCCTAGCATTGGGGTTAATGTAGGCAATAACCAGGATAATAGGGGTTCTACTTCATGTAATTGTAACATCCCACAGCCGAGTTTTTCCTTTATTTTTGCATTTGATTAGTTCATTGTTTCATGTGTGGAGGTGTTCATTAGGGTTATAGATAATAATCAACCAAAATAATGACATAGATGAGCTCCTACACAACACAAAATTACCTATAAGACCTCTAAGAACTCCTATAACTTCCCTAAAAGTTACAAATAGTTATTAAAGAAAGGACACCGGTGCTAGAATTGGACACTAGTGCCACATGGTGCTACTGATCTAAAGGGGGCACTATTATCTTGAGCTAGATCTCAAAAAATAATCAACAAATAAAATATTCCTCTATGTCTACTCAACCATCTCATGTATCCTAATCTATAAAAAACTCTGTGTATATAAAAATAAGTCCCTTTTCTCCTTGTATTTACTATTTTGGGAAGGTTCCACAGAATCAATAAATTCCAATTTTATTATGGATTAACAAAAGACCCAACCCTTTAATCTATCTTAGGATTTACATAGTAAAAACCTAGAAGGTTAAAATACTTGTTGACCCTTTACTCATAAATTATTAGTCATTTAGTGGTAGAATCCCATGACAAGATAACATATTAGTTGAAGTAACAAGATATTTGATTACAAATTGTTTGCATGAAAACTAAATGCTTTCATATAATGCAAAATATGTTAAAAAATAAAATTTTCAAAAAACCATGAGCCACATACAAAACTTTTCTTGGACATGACCCAAACAAAATTGTAGGAAAAAAATTATTGAAAAAAATTATGGGTGATTGATAATTAGCCAAAGGTCATTTGAGATGTGTAAGCCTTTCTATGTTAAAATGAATCAAATGCACACCACATGTTTGTGTAGAATCCATGTTGAATTTATTATGCATTATGAGATTTTTTGTCATATACATTATAATTTACATACTAACGAGATTATGAAGGAATGTATGGTGGCTTCCCCACCTAAAACATCAAGAGAGTTAATCTCAAGTCTTTTATGTCAAAGACTTGAGGGACAATTTTTTTTCCAAAGAATGTTTAGATAGAATATGTAACACTTGTGGTGGTTTATCACATTTGACCAATTGTATACATGAAGAAATTTCACATGAATTTAAAAAATAACTAATTGATTTTAAGAAGTACAAATTTGTAAAGTTTGTATTAATAAATGGAAAAGAGTCATCAAGATGTGATTAGGTTATAACCTAAGTATTTGTATATGATTTCATGTTTGAATAATATTATCTACTAATATGCAAGACACATACACACACAAGGAAAAATGGTTAGATAATAAATTCATATTTTGTAAGGACAACTTCCTAGTTAGGATAATTGTTTTGGTTGTGGAATTTGCTGAAAACTACAAATTACAACCATAGAATGAGATTCAATCCCAATACTATAGTTTAATTCAAGCTAGAATTTTTATGCATATTACATTCAAACATGCACCTAATAACACAAAGGATATTAAACAATTTTGAGGGAGTACTAATTTTCTATGAGCGATGACAAATCACATTCTCCAAAGTTTATCTAAGGTTGTTTTTAGATATCTTATAGAAATTTGAATGCAAGATAAATTATGTTCAATACACTAAATTTGGTTAGACAATTATGTAGGATAATTTAAGAATTCTTCAATAGTTTACTAGTTAAGAAAGATGCGTAAGAACAATGAGATTTAATATTTTTGTAGTTTCTTTGAGGCTGGGCATGGCAAAAGGGAACATGATGGTGCAAGTGCATGTGTTAAAAGAGTCCTTAAAAATGAGTAGGGACTGTACAAGGATGGTGTTAGTTTGATCGATATTGTAAGTATTGTGATTTAGTGTAATGAATTTTTTTCTCATGGATTAGATAAATATTCTCATATGTGAAGATTATTTTGGTTAATGAAGGAATAAAATAAGATGAAGTATGAATATTGTAGTACAGTACCTAGATCAAGTGTTTTCCACTCTATTTGAAGCTTAAATATTAGTTCATAGACTATTTCTACTAGGGATGTGGCATGCTTTTATTCAGGATATATGGAATTTAATATGAATGAATGTGAGTCAAAAACATGGGTTGACGAATGGTATTGTAGACCCATAATGCCTATGGATACTATTGATTCATTTTGACCACTAGGGGACCATGAAATGACATCATCAGTTGATTATGACCACATCTCAGATCTTGTGCAACTAGGTACAATTTATTTATAATTTAAATGTAACCTTAGGTCTATTAGTGATATCTTAATTTTTTCATACATGTCCTTAAAATTTGATTACACTTTGAATACAGGGCACATTTTTATAGTAATTGCACTTGAAGACAATAATGAGGGAACATACTACTACTTATCTCATTATGTAGAGACAAAAAATAAATTAACCACAACTATCATGGATGGAGAAGACCTAGTTTATCCCACTAGATCTGTGGTGGTTACAGAACTTGGATTCATAGATACTTGCATAAAAAATAAGACAATGGTTATTTTAGGACTTTGAAATACATAGATTTGTTCTTTATTATTCAAATCTAGTTATTGCTACAAATATTCAAATGATAAAATATCATGGAAAGCCTCAAAACAAAAATTTGTGGAAAATTTGTGAATATGAGCATGAATCTATTCTTGAAACACTAAAAATTAGAGTTGATCTTGAAGGTACATTGGATTGACTTGGTAAGGTTAGTATTCAATGCATCTAGCATTTCAAATTACTAAAGTTAGCTTATTTGATTTACTATATTTTAATTTTGAATTATTTTATTAGTGTGTTTATTTATATTTGAAATTTTTACTAATAAATTACATGTAGGTTAGTGGTACTATATGAGCTTCCACCTTCAATGGTTGGTGACATGAGTAGATAAGATTATCTTCTCAAAATATAGATAATCCTAAAAAATAATACATGTTGAGTAAATATTTTTCTTCCTCATACTAAGTGGCAAAGAATCATACAGGGGGATAAAATGACTTACATGTACAACTATAGGAGTTGAGGTTCCCAATTACATATATGAATGTGTTTGTAAAGATAGTTTGATGATTAGGAAAACAAGTAGGAAGATATGCCTCCCACTGACCAACTTTTAGTACCTACGAGATATTTAGCCATGAGATAAAACATGCCACCATGTATCACTTATCTCAAGTGACATGAAATCCTCTAGGGGTGATTAAAGGAATTTTCTATGCATTTATAGGTGTTGGCGGCTCATCTATACCCCTCACGGTTCTCTTACAATGCACGTCAAAAATTTGCTTTATTTTTTAACTTAAAAATGAAAATCTTCTTCATGGATGCCTCCATCCAATTGTAAATTTCAACCCCAAGGTCTGATGAAGAGTGGAGGGTGTCCATTGTATAATTTATATGCCCATTTAGATGCATCTACAAAAGTAGTTTGTCAATTGGGATAGCGAGTCAGAAGATATGACTCGCACTCACCAACTTTTGGTCTCTTATAAGACATTTAGTTATGATATAAAACATGTCATTACATCTCACTCATCTTGAGTGGAATTAAATCCTCTAGGTGTGATAAAACTACTCACTCATGTAATTATAGGTGCTAACAACTCATCCCTACCCCTCACAAATCTCCTACAATGCTCAATGGAAGTTTGATATATTTTCCCACTCAAGGATGAAATGCTTCTCTTCATGGATTCATCTAGCCAGTTGTAAATTTTAGTCCTAGGGATTAACAAAGAGTACAAGGGTGTTATTATAGAATTTATACACCCATATAGATATATATGTGTATATGGTTTGTCGATTAGGCTAGCGAGTCATAAGATATACCTCCCACTGACCAAATTTTGGTCTCTTAAGAGGCATTTGGCCACACAAAAAACATGTCATTATGTCTCACTCATATTGAGTGGCATAAAATCCTCTAAGGGATGATTAGATGACTCACTCATGCAACTAAAGGTGTTTATGGATTATGTCTATCCCTTTTTATTTCCTACAATGCATAACAAATGTTAGGTCTATTTTCTCATTAAGGGACAAAAATCTTCATCTTAGGGATTCACTTGGCCAACTACAAATTTTGATCTTAAAGATCGATAAAGAGCCAAGGGGGGCATTTAAATGCTTATACACTCATTTATATGTGTTTATATAGATGATTTTTTTATTGGGCTAGCAAGCCATAATATATGCCTCTCACTAACCAACTTTTGGTCTCTTAGGAGACATTTCGCTATGAGAAAAAACATGCAGTCATGTATTGCTCATCTTGAGTTGGGGAGAATAATTTAGTGGGTGCTTAGATGACTCACCTGTGTAACTTTAGGCATTGATATCTCATATATACCCCTCACAAATCTCTTTAAATGCATGGTAGTAGTTTGATCTATTTCCCCAATTACAACTTTTAGTTTTAGGGCCCAATAGAGAGCTTAGGGGGCCATTTCATTATATATATACCCATATATATGTTTCTAATTCATTTATTACACTATTAAATCACAAGATACACCCCTGGCTGGCCAACTTTTAGTCTCCTTAAGAGACATTTAACTAGGAGAGAAAACATACAGTTATGTTTCACTCATCCTAAGCTAGGGAGATTCATATAGGGGGTGCTTAGATGACTCACCCATGAAACTATATGAATTTATAGCTTGTATCTATGCCTTATGGATATACTTTTATGCATGGTGAAATTTTGGTCCATTTTCCCACTCAGGGATAAGAACCTTCTCTTTAGGGATTTACCTAACCAACTAAACCTTCTAGTCTTAGGGCTAACAAAGAGTGAAAGGGGGGAATTATATAGTTTATATGTCCATCTAGATGTGTCCACATAGATGATTTTTAAATTGGGATAGTGATTCATAAGATATGTGTCCCACTAACCAACTTTTTGTGTTTTAAGAGACATTTAGCTATAAGATAAAATGTGCAACAGTGTATCACAGGGAAAATCATTCAAGGAGTGCTCAAAGGACTCACTCATGAAATTATAGGTTTTTAAATCTCATATATACCTATCAAATATCTCTTATAACATGTGGTGGAAGTTTAGTCCATTTTCCCACTTAAGGATGAGAAGCTTCTCTTTAGGGATTCATCCAGCCAACTGTAACTTTTGGTCTTAGTGTAGACACCGCAAACGTGTCTACACCTTGGTTCTCCCCCTTGGCCCTTTCTCCCTCCTAGTCCTCCTTGGTCCCTAACCCACCTAAGTCTTATTAATTAGAAATTAACATCTATTTTTAATTAAATAAGGCCCCCTTTCCACCCTACCCTTGCCACCTTGGATCCTCCCTTGAATCCCTCCACCTTCCCCCTAGCATTTATTAGGCCAAATCTCACCATTATATCCCCCCTCGTCCATTTTGGCATCCTTGTGACTGTTCTGCCCATGACCCCTCGCCCGGCGGCGTGCAAGAGTGGGCAGAGGCTATTTTTAGCCTCTGTGCCCATCCTGCGACCGCCGACGTCGGCGACCCTTCGGCCGATGTCGGTGAAACTGCCGGCGTCGGCAGCCTTCATTATCCCCTTCTGCATCCGTTGCACCCCCTGGACTCTTGAGCTCGAAAACAGATTCTCTTGACGCTTTGGCTCTGATCTCTCCTCTGTCTTGACCTCGTGCAATAGCAGCAACAGGGGAAAAGGCCCAGGATCAGTATCTTCTCCTTGCAGCAACTCTTCCGTGGCTCCAGCAACATCTTCTTCTCTCTTCATTCAGCAAGCTAAAGGTAAGCTAGTCTGGTTTTTTTTTATTTCATTTTAGTATTCAGTCATCTGTCTTCTATTGTCTTCTGCTCCCTCTGTCCTTCCCCCCTGAGAGGCTGCAAAGCCTTCTCAGGCCCCATCCTCTGTGAATCCTCCTCTTCCCTGTCCTCTATGTCTCTTCCAACTTCCTCACCCCTCTGCCAAAAAGACCTTGCACCAGGCACCCAACCCGAACCAGACCACTCCCCAATCCATCCAAACTTGTCCCCGTTCAGTGTCAGACCCGTCCACAGTCCAGAAAGCAACCCAGACCCGACTACAGGTGACAACCCCGACCGATGCAAGTCACTTCCCCAACCGACGTCGGCAGGATAGCCGACGCCGACAGGTCAGATAACCGACGCCGGCGAAATTTCTGACCTCGGCGACTGTCTTCAGCCCAACAGCTCTTTCAGGTAATCATTTTGTTTTCTTCTTTCCTTTCTACTTTCTTTGTCATTTCTGTATTCTGGCATTTTGTCTTTTATCAGTCACTTATTTCATCAAACAGTGGGTTGACCTCCCTTAAGGAAGTTTTTACACTTCTGGGAACAAGCCTTTTGCTTGGCAACCCACTGCCTATCTGTCTAACGTTTTTCTTGTCCTAGTTTCCTTTTTTTTTCTTGCAGGTGTCATTCCTCCACAGCCAAAGAGGAGTGCTCACAAACGTCTGGATTTACGGTGCGCAATCTTTAGTCTAGGTACTTCCAAGCCTTGTCCATTACTTTCTTTTAGTTTCTTCTTTCTCTTAGATCTAAAAGCGAAATTTGAGGTAGAAACATCTCTGGCACGCCCGGTGGGACGCTAGGTTCCTCCTGGGTTCCTTTTTCTTTTTCATTCATTTAGGTGCATTTAGGCTCCTTTCTTCTTGTCTCTTTCTTCTATTCCAAATGACACTATAAGCGGGACTAAAATGAACCTTTCTTCCTTGCATTCTAGACTAGTCTAAACATCATACTCTTGACCCTTTCTCAAAACATGTCTGCATCACAACATCACATTTCGACTTGGGCATTAAAACATATTGCACTTTCATTTCTGCTTGTGCTTGCATTAGTCCACATCTAGTAACTTAGACGCATATTGAATGAACCGTAGACACTTGATGTTACACTACCGAATCACATGCACTAAAACAAACATAAAACATACTTGAGACAAGGCCCGACTGGGATTTCATCACCCAGCGGATACCTTACCCGTCCCGGTGACCCTACTTGGATTTCATCACCAAGGGGGAAGCCCACTCCGTTCTCTGGCAGAGTCTAAACTCTAGGCGAGGTATATCTTGGCTAAGCGAGACCAGCTAACCACTGGAATCGTGAAGTGAGGGGAGCTTACTCCTTAGCACCAGGCCACGTACCAGACCCTAACACAGATCTTTGAGCACCTAAAACAACACCTGAAACCATCTTTAGACCGCCTTCTTCTAGGACCCATTCTTGCAGCCAATCTCCCCAAACATTCATCTAAGGCATAAGCCACAAGTTTCTAAGGTTAATTCCTAGGATTTATCACTTAGGCTTGTCTGTCTTTCTCTGTTTTCCTCTTCTCATCTGTTTGTTTGAGTGTGTGAGGACGCTTTCTTCTTTGTTTTTCCAAGAACCTTTTGGCTCTCTGGAAAACACAGTCACCGACATCGGTTCTGCCACCGACATCGGCTTCCCCTGTCACCGGCATCGGTTCTAATACCGACGTCGGCTTTATCTGTTACCGGCATCGGTTATCTGACTGACGCCAGCCTCATTTCCTACCGACATCGGTTTTTCAACCGACGTCGGTCTCTATCACTGTCCTTTTTTTTCAAAACCAGCAACCTGAAACCTGTCTTTTTTTTCTGTCAAAGACTCCATCCTGGTCTTTTGAAACTGAGCAACACAGTTCCTGAGACCTGAACCTCCTTTGCCTTGCATGGTTTTGACTCGTAGCCAAGCCAAGGCTCTTGTCGACCACGCCAGCCGTCAACCACTTCCGTCCACCCCATCCGTGACCAGGCCTACAATGGAGTTCAACTCAGAGACCGAAAGAACTCCTGTCCGTCCAACCCCGCCGCAGACTCCCATTATCCAAGAAGGGGACCAAGACTTCGAGCGATTCTTGGACCTCAACATCAAGGCCTTGCAACATTATCTTGCGCATAGCCGAACGCGAGACTCCTTGGGCAATCCGATCTACGAAATGCCAACCTCCCTTGTCGCGACTACGGCTGTATCGACAACATCCATAGTTCAACCTTTGGACACTCAAGCCATCGCTTTGACCACCGACCAGACTTTGACCAATCCTCCAGGTGTGGCCTCTCCCTCTATCATTGGCCCCACTTCCACCGGGGTTTCGGCCCCTTGTCAACCTCAACCCGCTCAACCGCTATCCACTCCATTTCAAAACCTTGTCGTCTCTATCCCGCCTACCCTGGCCCCTATCAACACCAGGGTGGCTTCTTACCCCTTGGCCCCCGTTACCATAGTCCAGCCTCTCGTGGCAACAATGGGCCCAGCTATGTCTTCCACCCAACCACCTTTAGCCTCCACCTCTACCCCTGCAATTAGTCATCCGTACATTCTACAACTGACTATGTCGCACGCCTCCTCTAACCTCTTCCAAGCGCCCTACAACTTAGGGGGCGCGTAACCCATCAATCCGTCGACAGACATCATCAAGATGCTAATGGACAAGATGACCAGTCTTGAGACCTCTATTTCCAGCTCGCGCAACACTCTTTCATACGAGTAGATCTGTAACGAGCCCATTCATCCTTCTGTCCCAATCAGACCATATCCTAGCCAGTGGGAGCTTCCGAAGTTTTCTCACTTTCAAAACAAGGAAGACCCACAACAACACTTGCAGGCATTCAGACACGCCTGCTACCTCATTGGCCATGACGATGCGTTACTCTTACGCACCTTTCCTATGTCTCTCTCAGGTGCTGCACTTGACTGGTACAGCTCCCTTCCTAGCCATTCTCTCTTCTCATTCACGCAATTGGCTCAGCTATTCCTCGATCACTTTTCTATCAACATAACCAAAAAAGTCTCAATCACGGACCTCTATTCTATTCGGCAATTCGAGGACGAGTCCATAGCCGACTTCGTTGCTCGATGGAGAGGCCTTATCAACCAACTCTCCTTTTCCTTGCCCCAGGCCGAGCTTATTGAACTCTTTTCTCAAGCCTGTGCCTGACATATCTCTTCCACCCTGAGGGTTCAAACTTTCTGCACTTTTGACGAGGCCTTCACGATGGCCCGCAAACTAGAGTTGCGTGCCATCGAGGAGAACAAAGTCAAGTTGCAGAGTAAGAATCCCAGCTCTAAGACCAATGACTCTTCCTCTGCCAAGCCATCATCATCCAATTCTAAATCCAAGGCTTCAGCTAATGCCGTGGTTGTCAGACCTTCATCTTCCTCGACCAATCAGCCTGAGCCATCTACATCTCAGAGCGCTACTCACCAGTTCCAGCAAAGATACATGCAGCGGCGATATACTCCTCTCAGAGAATCATATGCGTCTGTGCTAGATAAGCTTCTCAAACAGGGAGTCCTCAATCTCCCTCAAGCCTGACCTCCTCCACAATTTGATCCCTCTCACGCCATCCCCGCGTGGTATAGGGAGCATGACTTCTGCAGCTTCCACCGTGTTAAGGGCCATGACACGGAGAACTGCAAAACCTTTAAGAACATAATACAAGACATGCTCGAAAAGGGGGACCTCATCTTAGACAATCCAAATGCACCCCCTAATCAGGCCATTGACATCTTCAAACAACCTTTCCCCAATCATCCGCCAACTCAGAACAATGTCCAGACCTTAATTGACGACAATCATGAGCACAATATTCAGACAGTCAATACGGTCTCTCCTTTCGTCCCCAATCAACCTCTTGAGGTTAGTCCATCAATCAGTCCGTCACATGTGGACGAACCTCTCTCCCCGGCTAGTTCTCCATTGACCTCTCTCATCTTGGAGGATGCCTCGGCCTTACCAGCACCTCCAGTCTCGCCATCTTCCTTTTTGCAGCCTATGGAGGACCCGACCCTTCCTACTCCTCAGCCGCAAGTGGAGGGCACCATCATCCCTGCCCTTTACCCGCTGGAGGAGCCTCGCTCCCCGGTTTCTTCTCCACCTAGGGAAGAACCTGTCCCTCCTTCGTCCTCATCTAAATCTGTCATGACTTCACCATACCATGTGTCTGAGACCACTACACCCGTCTCGTCCTCAACCTCGCAACCATCAACATCTTCCTCTCAGCCATTTTCCCGATTAGTGGAGAAGATTGAACTTCTCCCTCCGCGGAAAGTGACGCCTCAGGTGTTGTGGGAGCGTCTTAAAGCCCTTCAACATACCCGCGCCCTCTCATCACATGCCGCTAATCCTCCCAAGGCAAAATCTCGTCAGACTCTTGACAAAGACCAGACTCTCAAACCTCAACCAAACCCGTCCAAACCAAAACCTGCATCTACCTCGTCCAAACCCATCAAGTCATTTGGCGTTCGTCCTATCTCCTCCCTCACTCACCCGCAAGTGAAGGTGGACTTAGGCCAGACCTCGACCAGTAGTAGTCTTTCGACCAAGGTGAAGAAGACTGCCAGACCGCAGAAATGAATGCCTCCTTCTCCGTCACCATTGCCATCCATTTTGGGCCCCCATCCTTCGACCTTGGCTAGCATCCTTCCCACTCCGACCTTCAACCAAAACTCGTTGCCTCCTTTGCTTCCTCTGCCTACCTCCAGTCGTCCCTCTCCTAAAAAGGCGGTATCAATCATCAAGAAAGGGCCATCTCCATCTGTCACCGCGCCGTCAACCCATAAGGTGGTACGAAAACCTCTTCTAACCTCGCCTAAGCAAAAGTCACCAACCTCGCGCATATCAAATAGCACGGACCCTCTATTGGGCTCATACTCATCAATATTGCACCGACTTCTCCAGACTTCTGACATAACCCTTCCACCCATCAAGCCTTTCCAACCTCTCAGGTCCAAGCCCTCCTGGTTCGATGATACGAAAATTTGCTTGTATCATCGTACACCAGGACACGACACCGAGACTTATTGTGCCCTCAAGGCCGTCATTCACCGCCACATGGAGAAAGACACTCTTCTCCTTGAGGACACTCTTGACTAGACCCCGACTCCTTCCTGTCCAACTTCTTCAAACACGTCAACATTTCACCAGCAAGACATGACCCCTTCTTCGCCTCCCATTTTCGAAATCAATGCCATCCGTATAACCACTAGATCGCAAAAGGACAAGGCCAAGGAAAAAGCTGCCATTCCTTGGACCTATCCCTTCGTCAAGCCACCTCTTGCGCCCAAGCCTAAAATTTCTATCCTTGGCGCGTCCCAACCTTCTTCGTCTTCCTCTTCTGGGCCAATTCATGACTCCATGTTGAAGCAGCTTCACCAGACACCTGTGAAGATGTCTCTTTACGACCTTATCCAAACTTTGCCTCAGCACTGTCAAGCCCTTATCCAAGCCTTGCAGGCAGCGGAGGTCCAACCCGAGGACCCCCAACCACTCGCTGCCCTCGTCCATTCTTTATCTCCTGTCAACTCCATCACATTTAGCGATTCTGAGATTCCCACATCTAACACGGAAGATCAGGACGCCGCCCTCTTCATCACTGCCTATGTTGATCAGACACGCATTAAATGCGTTATGATCAACGGTGGCACTAGCATCAACATAATCTCTACCCATGCCTTTAATCAGCTGGCTCTTTCCAAGAACTGTGTCTCCAAAACTGACGCGATCTTACGCTCTTTCAACGACACCACCGCCACGACCATTGGCACAGTCATCCTCCACATTCGCGTAGGCCCACGCACAGTCCCGGAGCTCTTCTATATCATTGAAGGAGAGTTTCAATACAACCTTCTACTGGGCCGACCTTGGATCCGTGCCATGGCCTGTATACCCTCCACCCTGCACCATTGTGTGAAGTTTGAGCATGACGGGCAAGTCCACACCATTCCCGCTGACCCTTCACCCTTCAAGACTTGCAACACCACCTATCGTCCTAACGACGTCCTCATTCCCATCAAGTCGTCCACTCCGGCACCGCCTCCATCTGCGAAAGCTTCGACTAGTTCGCAATCGGCGGTTGCCCTCACCCCTCCTCTTCAAGCACCGACCAAAGACCCCATGGAAGACATCTTCCAACGATTATCACTTGGGGAATATCGCTTGTTGACCCTCGACATGTTCCAAACTCCACAAGAGTATGGACGCCTTCACCTCAGTCCTAATTACGACCCTCGAATCGGGACGGTCGTACCTTATGGTCCTCCTCACTTCCGAACCAACTTTGTCTATGGGGGGCTTAATCAAGCTCCTACCTACGGCACTTCCCTCTCTTCACCCCAACCTTTCACATCTGATTTCTCATTTCTTGGCAACCCCGCCTTTGCACACACTTACCTTCACAGGTGTGCATGGAAGGGTTTTGGTTTCGGACATTATGAGCAGGGCTCCCATCAGCCCATCGAGCCACTCAATGATCACGATGCCAAGAAACGGTATGGCCTGGGATATCATGACCCCACTCAGGCTCCTTCCGACCTTTGTCCCAAACCAACCATCGACTAATCTCCTTCAGACTCGCCCATTTCTCCTTCGTCACCTACGGAGTCGGTGGTTTCCATCCCTCCTAGTTTTTTTTTCCATAAACACCATCCGCCTGGAACCCCTGACCTATCAGCTCAATGGGGTGCCCAGGTCTCTCCCTCTCATCTTTCCTAGCATGGTAGAGGATGAGTCGGCAACCATTCACACTGTCCACTGCATTGACGATGACGCCATCCTTTCCTACATGGGTGCCGATGACTCTTTCATCCAGCGTTTCCTCCCTTCCGAGACCCAGGTTATGTTAAATGAATCCACCATTGACATCAACCTCCCTTCTTCTTCCGATGTTCCTCACGTCTTAAAGATTGGCCAATCTTTAGACGCTCAGGAGCAGCTTGACTATGCCCAATTCCTTTCCAACCATAGCAAGGCCTTTGCCTAGACTTACAGCGACATGCCTGGCATCGACCCCACCATTGCTACCCATAACATTGTCACCAAACCAGAGGCTAAGCCTATTAGGTAGAAGCTTCGAAAGATGCATCCTCGTGTTGCGCTTCTTGTCAAAGAGGAGCTTCAGCACCTTCTTTCTATCTCCTTCATCCAACCCATCGATTATCCACAGTGGGTCTCTAACATCGTCCCAGTTACTAAAGCAACTGGGGGGATTCGGATCTACACGGACTATCGCGACCTTAACCTAGCCTGTCCCAAAGACAACTTTCCTCTTCCTAACATTGACCAGCTTGTTGATCTCACGGCCGGCCATGAGATGCTATCTCTCAGGGACGGGTTTTCAAGATACAATCAAATCCTGATCGCACCGGTAGACCAGCACAAGACTACCTTTATCACCCCATGGGGGACTTTCTGCTATCGAGTCATGCCTTTTGGCTTGAAAAATGCTGGTGCCACCTATCAGCGTGCCATGACCTATATTTTCCACGATCTCCTCCACAAAATCATGAAGGATTATGTGGATGACCTTCTCGGCAAGTCCAAGCTCCGCCGCGACCACTTGACCATTCTCACAATCATCTTCTCTCGTCTCCTTCAATACCATGTCTGCCTCAACCCCAAGAAGTGTGTCTTTGGGGTCCTCTCAGGCAAACTTCTCGGCTTCATCATTTCCTTCCGTGGTATCGAGATAGATCCCGCCAAGATCCGCGCTATTCTCAAAATGCCACCCCCGACCAATCTCAAGCAGCTTCGCAGTCTACAAGGGAAGCTCTAGTCCATTCGCCGTTTCATCTCGTAGCTTTCAGACCGCTGCCAACCTTTTCATCACCTCCTTAAGAAGGACGTCTCCTTTAAGTGGGATGAGAACTGTCAAAAGGCTTTTGAAGCCCTCAAAGGCTATTTGGTCTCTCCACCAGTCCTCATTCCACCTAAGGATGACCAACCCTTCTACCTTTATATCTCTGCTACCAACCATTCGTTAGGTGCCATGATCGCGCACCGAGACGAGCATCATCGCGAGCAAGTGGTTTACTACATCAGCCGAACACTGGTTGACTATGAAACTCGGTATACTCATACCGAGAAACTCTGTTTGGCATTAGTCTTTTCCACTACCAAGCTCTGCCACTATCTTCTCAACCACAAAACCTTTGTCGTCACTCACACCGACCCTCTCAAGTACATGCACTCCAAGCCATATCAGAATCAACGTATGGCTCGGTGGCTCATGCTGCTTGCGGAGTTTGACCTCGAATTCATCCAACAAAAATCTATCAAGGGGCAAACCATTGCTGACCAACTGGTAGATGCCCCTCTTCCCAACAACCAACCTTCCCACTGCGAGTTCCCTGACGAGTCTATCGCCACACTTTCCACCGATGACACCGTCTACCAGATGACTATGTTCTTTGACGGCTCCAAATGTCAACTCGGTGGGGGTGCGGGGGTCATCCTCATCCCACTCGACGGGGAGCCCTTGCCTCTATCTTTCAAGCTCGACTTCGATTGTACCAATAATATGGCCGAATATGAGGCCTTAATTTTGGGACTTCAGACTACCCTTTCTCTCCACATCAAGTCTATCAACATCTTTGGTGACTCGCAGCTCGTCGTTAATCAAGTTAACGGTTCATATCTCTGTAAAAATGAAGTTTTACAGAGGTATAAGAATCGTGCTGACACTCTTTTGGCATCTTTTGACCATTACCTCTTGCAGACTGTTCCACGCTCTACGAACAAGTTTGCCAACACCATGGCTTCTCTTGCTTCGCATATCCCATCTTCATCATCATCATCTCGCCTTTTTGTCACAGTTCATCGTGTACCCTTGCCTTCATACATCTCTCCTCACATCGACCATATCAACACTATCAATTCTAGCCCACGAGATGACTGGTATAAGCAACTCGTGGACTACTTGTCTCTTTCTGTCACTCCTCCCAACCTCTCTGGCAATGCGCGGCGAGCTTTCATCAAGCGCACAGCTCGCTATACCATGCTAGGGGGTCTTCTCTATAAACAAGGCTTCGACGGCCTCCTTCTTCGCTGTCTAACCTCCACTGAAGCTCCTCAAGCCATAAAGCAAGTCCACGACGGGATTTGTGGTGGACACTTCAGTGGAAACTCGGTTGCCAAGCGCATCCTTCGCCTGGGTTATTATTGGCCCACCCTTCATCAAGACTATAGCGATTATGTTCGGCATTGCATCAAGTGTCAGCAGCACTCTAACCTGCTTCATCTCCCTAGTCACGCCTTGCAAGTCGCTCAAGATTTTTGGCCTTTCTCGCAGTGGGGCTTGGATCTCATCGGTGAGATCAACCCTCACTCGTCTCTTCATCATCAGTCCATCATCACTACCACTGAGTATTTCACCAAGTGGGTGGAAGCCATTCCTCTCGTCTCCACAAAAGCTGACAAAATTATCGACTTCATCAGCAGCCACATCATCTATCGTTTCGGTGTCCCTCACAAAATCATCACCGACAATGGCAAGTCCTTCAAAAACAAGACTGTCCAAAAACTATGCGACTCATTTGGCATCAAACTCAGCTTTTCTTCGCCTTACTACCCACAAGAAAATGGGCAGGCCGAGGCTTCCAACAAAATTCTCACTAAAATTCTCATGAAGGTGGTCGACGATACAGGAAGGGATTGGCACGTTCATATCCCCTTCGCTTTGTGGGCCTACCACACTAGCATCCGAACCTCTACGGGTGCTACCCCCTTTTCTCTCGTGTACGGAACAGAGGCTGTCTTACCTCTCGAAGTACAGATCCCGTCTCTCCACATCTCCCTGCATGACATTCTCTCCAATGATGACTTTCGTCAAGATCGCTTAGCTCAACTTGAGTTACTCGACGAGCGCCGTCTGGCTGCCCTTAATCATCTCCATGTCTACCAAAGTCGCATAAAGCGGGCCTACGACAAAAATCTGTGAGAATGAGATTTCAACATCGGAGACCTCGTCCTCAAAGAGAATCAGCACGTGACCAATATGGAGCGAAGTAAACGAGGCAAGTTCGCCCCCAATTGGCTTGGACATTTTATCATCACGCACAAGTATGGGTCAGGGACTTATCGTCTGTCTTCCCTCGACAGACGGCCAGAACTTGAGCCTCTTAATGCATTGCATCTTTGACCTTTCTTCTGTTAGTTGAGTACTCATCTACTTGACACGTAACTTGAGCTCGTCCCTTGAGCAATCCTCGTCCTCTTAATCCTCATCCCTTTCAACCCTATTCCCCTTTAACAAGTCCTCTACAACCCTTTTAGGATGCAGTGATGCTTTATCCTAATAAAAAGGGGCGTCCTTGAGCTTCTACAGTCTTGTCCGTGACTCTCATTCCTATCAATAAATCCAAATCAAGATGTCAAAACATATCCATGGTCACTAAATCAAGTCAAATCAAAAAGACAGACTGATCCCTCGAAGGACAGCTAGGCCAACTTATCAAACATTATTAAGCAAAAATATAGACCACTCCCTCAAAGGATGGCTATCAAACAGTACTTTTCTTAGAAGCTTCCCGCATCGATCAGCTTCACAACATGACCATTACATCAAGTGACATCTCTATGTAGGCTTCCCGCATCGATCAGCCTGCGCAAAAAAAAAAAAAAAAAAAAAAATGAGTCACGGACATTGGCTTGTAGTTGTCTCAGGGTCTCCTATAAAAGGGGCAAGGTTATTCCTGCTCTTAAACTGGGTTACCCTATCCTCCTCCTATCACCGGCTCAAGGGACTTCGAGCTCACTTTAATGTCAAAGTGATTCGATTACCGTTCTAACTCAACACTGGTCAGCGACGCAATGCATGAACGGGGCTTTTGTTCTAATAACCCCTATCTATGCTTCCTTTCTGGTCCTTGTCAATGAAAGAGCCATTTGCCTTTCACCTTTTCTCTACACTTTGGTCACACTTAACCGCATCAATTGGCGACTCAACTCAAACCCAGCCATTTTCATCATTTTCAACATGACATCAGGCATCATCCTTGTCCTTTTCGCATAGTTTCTATGGACACCAATACACATGGAAACTACCGACCAGACCCAATTTATGTTAAGCATAAACCAATACTTGCTGAAGCATAAATAGACCTTCTATTCATTTCTAGCATACATCCATCACGACTATGGAAACTTGCTAGGGATGAAAGACTCTCGACCACTTCTACAGAAGACACCATCTGTAGCATCATTTTATCCTCATCTTACCCTCGTCATTTCAACACATGACCAATCTCATCATCGACCAATCTTCTCAATAGGCCCGAACTACATTGGTCTGAGGCCCTACGACCAGGGCTATGTAGGTAGCACTCAGATAACACATCCTCTGAGGTTAGCTCGACCACCCCCGTTTGTTCATCTCTTGGATGAACAAACCTTCTCTTATCACACCCAACTTTGACAAACTTTGACCAAGACCAATCATTTTCTTTTGCCCAAGACCAATCATTTTCTTTGACCAAGACCAATCATTCTCTTTGACCAAGACCCATCATCGACTTTGACCAAGACCAATCATCGACTTTGACCAAGACCAATCAATCCCTCCGACCCTCTCTCCCTTTTAGGGAGAACTACATCGGCCTGAGGCCCTGTCACCAGGGCTATGTAGGCAGCACTCAGTTGACATGGGGTCTTCTGGGGTTAGCTCAGCCGCATCCTTTCGTCTATCCATCCTCTTGACTAATGACCATTGGCGATCATGCCTATCTCCTTCGACCTCGACCACTTCCAAGCCAATGTTGCCTTGGTTGTTTTTGTGTGTATGCTATTCCACGGCTGGTTAGCAGAATTGTCTGCAGACTTTTTTTGACCCTTCACAAGTATAGGATCACGAGCCAGTTGATCCCTACTATTTGTGGCTTTTTCGTGTTTCTGGGAGCACTTCCTGAGCCCTGGATACCTGGAACACGACGACCATTTGGAGCTTCAGCTTAGATTGAGTGACCCGATCAGCAGATGACTAAATGCTGGGGCCCGGTTACTTCAATTTTGGCACTCCTTAACCCTTGACCATGCGACAATTTAACCTGACCCTCTCATGAAGTGGACTACGCGCAATCTCGACTATGGCAGCGTTTTCACTCACTCTCTTCTATCCATTTCTCTGTCAAATCGACACTCGATCTCCGGTTCCCTTCTCTCGACTATCGCTTTGAGGGGGGAACACCTCATCCTTTTTTCTAGGGCAACCAACTCCTGTTTTTGTCTTGCAGTTCGTCTAGAACAACCAACAAGACAAAAAGGGGCAAATGTAGACACCGCAAACGTGTCTACACCTTGGTTCTCCCCCTTGGCCCTTTCTCCCTCCTAGTCCTCCTTGGTCCCTAACCCACCTAAGTCTTATTAATTAGAAATTAACATCTATTTTTAATTAAATAAGGCCCCCTTTCCACCCTACCCTTGCCACCTTGGATCCTCCCTTGAATCCCTCCACCTTCCCCCTAACATTTATTAGGCCAAATCTCACCATTATATCCCCCCTCGTCCATTTTGGCATCCTTGTGACCGTTCTGCCCATGACCCCTCGCCCGGCGGCGTGCAAGAGTGGGCAGAGGCTATTTTTAGCCTCTGTGCCCATCCTGCGACCGCCGACGTCGGCGACCCTTCAGCCGACGTCGGCAAAACTGCCGGCGTCGGCAGCCTTCATTATCCCCTTCTGCATCTGTTGCACCCCCTGGACTCTTGAGCTCAAAAATAGATTCTCTTGACGCTTTGGCTCTGATCTCTCCTCTGTCTTGACCTCGTGCAATAGCAGCAATAGGGGAAAAGGCCCAGGATCAGTATCTTCTCCTTGCAGCAACTCTTCTGTGGCTCCAGCAACATCTTCTTCTCTCTTCATTCAGCAAGCTAAAGGTAAGCTAGTTTGGTTTTTTTTTATTTCATTTTAGTATTCAGTCATCTGTCTTCTATTGTCTTCTACTCCCTCTGTCCTTCCCCCCTGAGAGGCTGCAAAGCCTTCTCAGGCCCCATCCTTTGTGAATCCTCCTCTTCCCTGTCCTCTGTGTCTCTTCCAACTTCCTCACCCCTCTGCCAAAAAGACCTTGCACCAGGCACCCAACCCGAACCAGACCACTCCCCAATCCATCCAAACTTGTCCCCGTTTAGTGTCAGACCCGTCCACAGTCCAGAAAGCAACCCAGACCCGACTACAGGCGACAACCCCGACCGACGCCGGTCACTTCCCCAACCGACGTCGGCAGGATAGCCGACGCCGGCAGGTCAGATAACCGACGCCGGCGAAATTTCCGACCTCGGCGACTGTCTTCAGCCCAACAGCTCTTTTAGGTAATCATTTTGTTTTCTTCTTTCCTTTCTACTTTCTTTGTCACTTCTGTATTCTGGCATTTTGTCTTTTATCAGTCACTTATTTCATCAAACAGTGGGTTGACCTCCCTTAAGGAAGTTTTTACACTTCTGGGAACAAGCCTTTTGCTTGGCAACCCACTGCCTATCTGTCTAACGTTTTTCTTGTCCTAGTTTCCTTTTTTTTTCTTGCAGGTGTCATTCCTCCACAGCCAAAGAGGAGTGCTCACAAACATCTGGATTTACGGTGCGCAATCTTTAGTCCAGGTACTTCCAAGCCTTGTCCATTACTTTCTTTTAGTTTCTTCTTTCTCTTAGATCTAAAAGCGAAATTTGAGGTAGAAACACTTAGGACCTGACAAAGAGTGGATGGGAGCCATTTCATCATTTATACATCTATACAATTGTGTCTATATAAATGGTTCATCAAATTGTATAGTGAGTCATAATATATGCCTCTCATTTTCCAACTTTTGGTCTCTTAAGAGATATTTGGCTATGAGAGAAAACATGCAGTCATGTTTCACTCATCTTAAGCTGGGTAAATTCATCTAAGGAGTGATTAAATGAATCACCTATGCAACATTATGCATTGAAGGATAATTTATACCCTCAAAAATATCCTACAACGTGTGATATTTTAGTCTATTTTCCCACTTAGGGATGATAAACTTCTCTTCAGGGATTCATCTATCCAACTGTAAGTTTCAGTCTCGAGGCCTAATAAGATTAAATGGGGGCCATTATAGAATTTATATGACCATATAGATGCATCTATATGGATAAATAATTGATTGGGATAATGATTTATAAGATATGCCTTCCATTTTTTAACTTTTGGTCTCTTAAGAGATTTTACTGCAAGAGAAAACGTGCAGTCATGTCTCACTCATCCTAAGCTCGAGAGAATCATCTGAATGTGCTCAGAGGACTCACCCATGAAACTATAGGTGTTGATTTCTCATATTTACCCCTCATAGATCTCCTACAATACACACCCAATTTAATTCCAGAAATAAACAAGGTATTAGGAGAGAGAGTTCCAACTGTAGGAAATCATGATAACAACAATTTCAATTTAGCTTAAAGAGGGAAAGAGAATGAATCAAAATATGTGCACATATAGAGTGAATCAAATGATATGATTCTTCCACTTCAGGCACAGATAGAGACATATGATGATATTTGTCTCCAATCTTCATTGAAACATGGTTGTAAGGCTTTTGTTTATAATTGTTATTTAGATTAGTTTCTTTATTTCACATTGCCAATAAATATGAATATAATCTAAAGAAATTTTTATCCTTCAGGTTATCATCAAGAATGCAGAAAGAGATTCAATAATGTCATATAAGTTTTGACTACACATGAAGGTGAAATAATTGAGAATGTATCTATTTTAATCCTATTTGAATATATCTACAGTGTATCTACACTAAATAAGTTTATGCCCATGATAATATCACTCATCTTGACTCATGCACAAGTTACCAATAAAAAGGAACTCCATGGAGTAAGTGAGGATTCATAATATATAATCGATATAGTAAGGAAATCTTATAGAATATTTTATAATGTATCCAACCACAAACATGGTCTAAGGTAAGGGAAGTGGATAGATATATATATATATAAACCCAACCTTCACCTTTGCCTCCCCCTTATCATATATATCATTAAGAGTTAGATATAGATGGTTATATATGTCGTTAATTGACATTTATAAGATAGAGCTCTCAAGAAAGGATGATGATAGTTGGTTATTATTTATTAATTAAGGTTATTATATTTCAAAATATAATATTTATATGCACATGTTATGAAAATATGATATGTCCACATATAAAACATTGTTAATCTAGTTATGAAATTGAAGCTTATGTTGTGATTTGATATGCCTTATTGTTAATTATGTGTGTCACTATTTGAATCTTGTTGAATGCCATGGTAGGTTCTTAGATTTAATACTTAAGAATGATCTTAATTAATCTTTATTTTAATGAATTGATCTATTGATTGTATGAATAGTAAATTTCACAATTAAAAGTTACTCTAATGATATAAAAAAACAAAATTTCTTTCTACTTTATTTCTTTGAGTCTCTATTCCTAGAACTTCTTATTGCCAATAGTTATTTCCTTTAGTCCCATTGACTTACTTTTGGTCATTTTAGACATTAATATAATTTTGTTCTTTCTTTATTCCTTTAATTAAATCTATAATAATGTCAAGAAACCATCACATAGATCAACAATCAACACTTAGACGTGCACAACAAAATAACTTCATTAAAGATGATAGATTAAAAATCTAATCCTATCGAGAATATTATTAAAGATATGAATGTCCCTCATATCAAAAACATAGATATCCTGGATCTATTAGATAATAGAATTGAGGAGGCGGTGTATGGATTGAAGTTATTCAAGACTCAAGGGACTATTACCCCTAAGAAAGCCAAAGCCTCTATTTCTAAGAAAGGTAAAAGGAAGATTGGATAAGTTTATGATGAAATATCTAAAGAGATTAAGGGGAAAGCTAAGTATAAAGATATTTTTGAGGAACTTGACTTACATAGGGATTTTTTGAGGTCATTCTAAAAATACCATAACATCCTAAAAATTCCATCAAGAATCAAAATTTGGAGAGAGACATTCTCAGTGGCAAAGAAGATATTAAGGAAGTTTTTCCTAGTTGAGAAGAATGAAATAAATGGTCAACTTCCTCGATCAGGAGAATAAGTCCATGAAGGAAAACCTAAAGACTATGGAAGGAATCATTCAACTCTTCAATTCAATACATATAAAGTGAAGCTACTAGTAAAATGGGCAAGAGAGCTAAATGTCAATTAAGGGATAAGAATGTTGTTTCTCTATTACGGGTAGGGAACATATGGAAATGACCTTGAAGAAAATGTTGGTCAATTAGGACAAAATAAATTAATTGTACTCATTATAACATCATTACATCAATTTAATGAAAATTAAACATTTGAACTACTTTTTAATATTCACACAACCATGTTTGAAAACTTCTTCATTTATGAATACTTTCAAGAAGGATAACATGTATGTAATAACAACATATTAAATAGATAATAATGACATATAAGAAGTAATTTTATATACATAAATTATAAAAATGTATGATTCACATCTAGATATGTCAAATAATATATATGTGTATGCAAATATGTCATAATAACATCAAAAATAGGACATTTTGAGATAAAATTTAGACCATAATATACATATACAAAATGTGAAATATATGCACACAATGAGGGCCATATCAACATATAAAATAGGTTGTTCCTACAATTACCCCTAAGACAATAACTAACACTCAAGTTCCTTATTGACTCCAAATAAATTATGGTTTCTTTCCATAGATGTCAAAGGAAGGGTGTTGCATAACTCATTATGGGGAGAAACTCTCTTTTCAGCATGTGAAGGATCAAATGTCTCTTTCTCAACCTCAGAATATTGTGAAATTTTCACAACCTATGAAATATAAATTTTATATATGGAAAATAATAGAGTTGCCATGAACAAAACTTTACAACAAGATGATTCTAGACTCATTGCATACCACCTAAATGGTTGTCTTGGACTATGTGATCGTAAATATATATGCAATGGAGAATCTTATAGATCATATATATATAGTTAGATCTATATGTGCATACAAATATAAATATGGCATAGAGTATCATTACTTGAAGTTAAAAAACAATTTTACTATGTGTTATCACCAGTCTCTATCTCCAAATTACGTGGTATTGGAGAGATAGTGGATCTTGGGATGAAATCGCAAAATAAATCAAATGTTGTTATGATCTATGCAAAGTACCATAACATCTCTCATCATCTATAAAACCAAAAAATTAAAGAGGTCAACTATGAATCAAATAAAACTAAACCTAATTTAAGATAAATCAAAATTAATAGTATTCCTTCTATACATAAAGAAAAAGTGAGAGATGGATAAAAAGAGAGAAAATTTATGCCTTTTGTACAAAAACTATGGTGTATATAAAATATTTAAATAATATACAGTAACTTCATGTAATTTTTATCATTCCAAACTTGAGTGTAGGGCACTATAGTGCTACTTGAAATCTCAACAACATAATTTAATCTATTTGAGATATCTAAGATATCGGTGAGGATTTATACAAGCAACAAACTAAAATTTTAGTCAAATATTAATCAATTAAGTAAACATATACTAAAATATAAACTTAATAATCTTTTACATACATAAAAAAACTATAATTAAAATTAAACATGTGTTTCAAATACAAATGGTGAAGTAGATAAGCCCTTTGTATTTGGTCATATTCTAGCAAGAGGCAATGAAGAAACTATAGATGGCATATAGTCTAGCATGCTAATGTCATGAGATGTTAAAGCAACTATAAATGATGTACACTCTAGCATGCTAGTGTCCCGAGGTCTTGAAGTAACTATAAATGCCATTTACTTAGGTGTGTTAGTGTCTTGAGGTGTTAACGAAATTATAGATGAAATATAATGTTTTGTACTGGTGTCCATAAATGCTAAAGTAATTATAAATGGCATAAATTATTGGATACTAGTGTGCTTCACAAATATAGGTATAGTCTCCACAAGTGTAACTCATGTATGTCTAACTCAAGTAGGAGGTCTAATAAACTTCTTCCCACATGATGTGCAATGATAGACATGAACTGTAGGATGATTTATAGTTATGCCACTACTAGATGTGTTTCCACCTATAGCCTATGTAGATTTCCTCAATATATGAATTACAGATGAAAAATCCAAAGAGGGTTAATTTGTTTTTAGTGAATACACATCCAAAACAATTGTATGAGAATAACACCTAAATATTAATCCCTATGATTAAGTAAGACTAAGTAAATGATGAATCAAATAGAAAAAAACATAAAATTTATACCTTCTTTGAAAGACTCTATTTACTTATTGGTTTGAAGAGGTATGTGTTTGACTTGTAGAACTAGAGGTCTTTGGCAATGTTGATTTCACATGTGATCAAAATCTCCCCTTATTTACACTTAGTTTGACTCAATAATGGGCATGAGAATGTTGAATCTCCTTATGTATTTTGGTAGAGTAATTTTAGGTCCAAGAAGCTTGTTTATAATGGATGGATGACCTTCAATTTATAGACTAGTTGAATCAATGAGGACCATCCATATTGATCTTTAAATGGATGGATAAGAATGAGTCCTCATCCTCATCAATGTTGGATGTTGGAAATGTAAGAGGGCCCATTTAGGAAATTTGGAGTGTGGAAGATATTTGGAAGAAAAGTGTAATCATGACCTCTTTTGGAATGTGTAAGAGGGAGAATTATGGAAGAAGGTGTAAAGGAGTGCAATAGCTTACATGTACTTCTCTCCTTTCCCATTGAATTTCCTTGTGATGTCACCCAAATGAGTTAATATTTTAGTTTTGATTTTAGACAAATATATAATTCCAAATTCATGGAATTTCTATTAGAGGAAGCTTAGGTTAATTAATTATGTGATTAATTTACCTCTTGGAGATTGTGACCTTTGTAATGTTCTTTTCCAATAAAATATTCCTTTAATTATCTTGTAATAATATTTGAAAAGGCTCAAGTTCATTTGGGATTCATTTGATAAAATCATTGACATTATGGTGCACTGCCCTAATTAGGAATCTCTTATTGTAAATTTAGATTAAATCAGTAGTTGTGAGGGTAAATTGGGTTAATTTACTATTTATAATTAATTTTGTGTGTGATTGTGGAAAGTCATTCTAATTTTAGTTTATATATAGAAGTGGTAAAAATGAAGTGTCTACATTTTCCCCCTATTTGAGAAGGTGTTGCAAGACATAAATCATAGTAATCTGTCTTAAACTAATGAAAAATTAGTTAGGAAGAAATTTTAAAAGATTGAAGAATGATGTGTTGACAATATCTAACTTTATAAGCCAATGGGTTTAATTAATGCCCAAGAGGATGCTTGATAATCTCTTGATTCCCCCTTAAGGGAATGATCATAAAATAATTAAAATAAATGGGCCCTTGAAAATGAGGAAACAAGATGGTCCAGAGGTGAAGAGGTTTAGATAACTAGGAATAAAAAGAAATGGGATGAAAAACAACTAATAGATTCACATATGAGCCTTCGAGGAAGAAGAGAATATACATATAACATTGGGTGGGTGATAATTAAAATTATAAGTTATATATTCACCCTTGGGGGGTAAAAAAATTTCATTGTTAACCTCCCCTTTGAAAGATTTAAGCTTTGGTTTTGTGCAAGATATAGCAGTGAAGCATGGCTCATCGTCCATGATAAAGGCACCTAAATAAGTGGGTTTGAGAGCACAAGTGACTGCAAAAGCATGTGTAACTAGTAATTAAGTCTCTCTTTAGTTAAAATTATACTTTAAGTGCATTTAAAGCTAAGATAAATTAAGGAATAGGCAATTTCACTAATTTTGTGGAAAATTAAAATCAGTGGTTTCACCTACAAAATCAATGAAAATACCATTAGAAATGGAAAAAATGCTAAAATGAACAATGATTTTGCCTAAAATAGTGAAAACATGAAGGGAAATAGTATAATAAACTTTTTAGATGGAAAATGCATAAATGGCGAAAATGCAAGGTAGGAAAAGTGGTAATGTAGGAAAAGATTAGACCTGGTTGAATGGGTTGAGGTAAAAAATAGATCAATAGTGGTCAGAATGTTGTTTCACACAAAGAATATGTATAATTTTATTTGTATTGCATTAGTTAGTTATATTAATTTGGATGGAGTTAGTGATTCATACTAATTTATCATTATTTGTAAGAGTGACTTGTATTAATAGTATGTGAGCGGTGATCACACTATTTGTGGATGGGCCAGATTTGGATGGAGGAGATGTGAACCTTCTTGAAGGTTGTATATCTATTACACGTTGCCCACTTATCAACTGTCAAATAAAATAGATCTTACCTAAGTGTACTCATCAAGTGGTGGCATTTAGAGACATCCACCTTCCACTTACTTATAGGCGAGGCCGTAATCACTTTAGAAGATGTTTGGTGGATTTTGAGATTGCCTATGAGAGGGTGATTATTATATTGAATTGAACACATAGGGTGATAGATTGTGCTTGAGTATTTTATCAATCATATGCACATTCTAATGATGTATGGGATAATGGATATTGACTTGTTGGAGACACTGACAAACATTTAATCAGATGACTTACCATGAGAGGCACCCTCACCTCCAACAAAAATAGATAGGGAGGTTTTTGTTCTTATGGCCATTGTCATTATCATCTTACTTCCTAACAAGAGTGGTCACTTCTCCTACATTATTCTAGGTGGGATGATCAGAGACATGATTGACCAGGTGATTATTTTTGTTTGGGGGCCAATTGTATTAGCCCAAATATACAAAGACTTTCATATAGTGGCATAATAAAGAGGTCACAACATTGGTGCATCTATATTACTCTAGGTTTGAGCATGGTAGCATATTATTATTGAGTGACCAGTAGGCCCAATACAGGTATGTATTGTAGAGGAACATGTGGCCTATGATTGGGTTCAGATATGGGCCAACCATAAAGGGCATAGAGGAAATATTTATTAGTATCATAAAGTTATAGATGACATGGGTGATAGTAACTTTATTTGGTGGCCCTATCTACAATTTTAGATTCATTGGGTACATGATGGTTGGTGGATGATGTTCATGACCACTATATGCTTCATTACTGGTAGATAGGCACACATTGTGGAGGATTATAGGCTAGATTATGTTTAGCACCAGTTTGGGATGCAACAAGATGTGTTAAATGGTCCTCTTTTATTTGTATATGCATCAATAGAGAAAAGTGCCTAGATAATCTTGTAGATAGATTTTTAGCCACATCTAGTTATCTTGGGGTACCATAGGTTGTATGGGCTTATAGAGAGGGCCTACAAGATATAAGAGTCACAATAACATATATGGCATGATGGGTCTGAAGGTGCCCTAAAATAATTGATACGAGTGCCAATAGTATGTGTGTTGGGATAAGGACATGCCCTAATAACTCTAGATTTAGAGAGTGAGGGCACAAGCCAGATAGATAACAATAGTCTAGACCCAAGGCTAGATATTGAGATCAAGGGTACACATGATAGGATTGGTCAAGACACACAAATGAAGATGGGGGACCCAAGTTAGGTAGGTCTTTAAAGTATAGCTAGAGCAGGTAGAGAGAAAAATATGCTTAAAGAAGAGATTACCATGATTTTGGTTGAAATAGATGGCCTATAAGCTAGGGTCATGTAGTTATATCAATAGGTGATAAATATAGATATATAGATTGTGAATATTTAGTCAGAGATTGCCTCATTGAAGTCATAGGTGGCTTAGATGATAGGTATTCAAGCTTAGAGAGATAAAGCCAAGGCAAATATGTAAAGGCTCTACAGGGAGTGAGATGCAATACAGGGTGTGTTTATAGGTGCAAGTCTATCCTATAATGTCCTTGAGAGCCTTAAATCTAAGGATGTGGTAGTATACTACCATAGTTTCTATGAGGGGGTCATACTATTAGAGGGTGGGACACCTACTTTTGAGATTTATGAGGCATAAATATCAACTACTAGGTTTACGAGATCAAGGACACATCACACCTCAACATCAAGGTAGTCAGTGCATCAACTACCACTTCCTCCACCACCAGGTCCTATGGGGCCACCATAATAGACAATGCATGAGGATCATCATAGTTAGAGTTGATTGGAATGTGATGATAACTCTTTGTATTTTGTATCATGACATGTATATATTCATGATGTATATGGCATTGTTCTGATGAGATATATTACATTTATTTTTGACCTTATTGATGTACATAGACTCTATATATATATATATATATATATATATATATATATATATATATATATATATATATATATATATATATATATATACATACAAAGTATTGAATTATAAATAACACACACACACAGATATATATACAAAGTATTGAATTATAAATAACACACACACAGATATATAAATGTGTGTGTGTGTGTATGTATATATACATATATATATATATATATATATATATATATATATATATGTATGTATATATATATGTATGTATATATATATATATGTATATATATATGTATATATATATGTATATATATATGTATGTATATATATATATGTATGTATATATATATGTGTGTATATATATGTATGTATATATGTATATATATATATATATAAATATATACATACATACATATATATATGTGTGTGTGTGTGTATATATGTATAGATATATATATATATATATATGTATATACATACATATATATATATATATATACATACATATATATATATACATATATATATACATATATATATATACATATATATATATATATATGTCTGTGTGTGTGTGTGTTATTTATAATTCAATACTTTGTAATCATATCATGATGATATAATAGAAAATTTGATTGGAATTATATTATTGTTTTCTTTTTCACGTTGTTATCGGATGTATCAGATTTGCATGATTATGTTATTCTAATAGTATGGATATGAGCAACAAATGTGATTTGATGTTATCTATTATACTATAAATCTATGGTGTAATGATGTGGCGTTTGATATTAGATCATGTTGTAAAATATGTTTATGACTTTTTTATGTGCTCATTTGTGTATGTATCATGAATAAAATATAAATTAGGCATTTATTCAATTGATTATGTTGTGAGTAGACAAAGAGATTTATTGTTGTGACATTGCCTATTAGACCTCTAGAACTTAATATTTGATTTTGCATTTGGACATTATGCACCACAATTATAAATTAATTATAATAACATTGGATGACATAAGTGTAAAACTTTAATGCAAATGTAAACAACCAAGGGTCAAGATATTAGGAATCAAAACATAAGTGTAAAACATACTACAATAAACCAAAAGGAAATTAAGAAAATTAAAATAAAAACATACTAATAAGCAATCAAACAAACACAAATAAATACATACTCAAAAATAAATAAACAAATAACTAATTAACCATTGGTGCATATATGGACATAAGGTATTACTCTTAGGTGTTTTCCCAAGGGCAAAAGATATGTCAAAAGTAAACTTTAGTACAGGGGGAATAGAAGATGGAAGAAGTGGTCGAGCTGACACAAAGTGCCCTAAGCATCCAGACATTACCTACATAGTCCATGTAGACTTCAGGCCAAATTTAGTTCTCCTAAGAAATGGGATGGGAAGAAGGGTAATGATAAGAGTTAAGGGACAATTAAAAGAATAAAAAGGTTAAAAAACAATAATAATGTGGCTTAGGAGTGCTCACAAAAGGGCAAGAACATGGAAAGGGATGAGATCACAAATCAACAAGTGCATTAAATGGATTGGGAAAGGTGGCATGGTAAAAAGAGTGGCCAAACTAGCCCGCGATGCCCCGTGCATCCCAGCACTACCTACATAGTTTGTGTGGATCACAATATGATGTAGTTCTCCCAAAAATGAGAGTGTAATAAAGAAATGACACTATGGATTTTAGAAATGATTGTGATTGGTTAAGACATTCCCACTTGGTATATGCATCAAATAACACCACCCAGAATGGGACCAAAAGGAAGGGCCACTGGGAAATAGGATGACAAAGGGTTCAAATATTTTGTGGCTTTATATCTCTCGTTGAGGTTTTAAGCCTTTTTCTAGAAAAAATATTTTTAGGATTCTTGGAAGCTTCAAGTGTTTAGGTTTTTTTTTGGCTTTATATCTCTCATGGAGATTTTAGGCCATTTTTTGGAACAAGTTATTTATAGGAATAGTTGGAAATTAGGATGCATAAAGGGATATAAATGGACAATGGAACCATCTAGTAAGGGAAAAAGAAACCTTAGGTATGGGTTTAAATGGCCAACTCATAAAACAGTGAGAGTGTGGCTTAAAATGCTTGTAAAATGGCAAGAGTATGGCTTGAATTACTCATAAAATGGTCAGAGTGTGGTTTACAATGTTCACAAAATGGTGAGAGCATGGAATAGGAGTGGCTAAGCTAACCTCAAAAACTAAATGCTACTTACATAGTCTAAATGGATGTCAGGCCATTATAGATCAATCTATAATGTGATATACTACTAATCAATAATAGGTTAAGGCAGGAAAATGACAAGGTGGGATTAATGGCATAGGATTTGGCAAAAGATAAAAGATGCAATTTTAGGGACCGCCTGTTAGGTGACCCCTTATCCAATGGAAGCACAATTGATTAGTTTCTTATAAGCAATTAAACACAAAATTATACCAGAATGATAAAGTAACTAGAAACTTGAGACAGCAAAGAATTTGAGAGACAATACACACTCTTGTATTAGAAATTACTAGAAGAAAATACAATAAGGAAGATGTCACTTCTTCCTCCACCTCAAAGGCTTGCCACACCTCAAGACCTTCTTCCCTCTCTCTCTTGCTCAACACAAAACCAACTCTACAACCTGAGTTGCTATCCCTCCTTGAATGCTTCAGCTGATCTCCTTGACCTTACACCTGTAGATCTCCTTGACCTTGCTTGCTTCAATGCTTTTACTTCCCTTTTTGATAATTACAATACAAGCCTCATGGGTCTTTAAATAGAATCCCATGGTTACAAAAATAGAAATCTAACTACAATAATTAGGCACGCAGCTCGTGACTATAATTAGTCATTTGACATGCAAACACTTGCTTCACTTAACTGACTATTCATCAACAACAGTTCTGGAACACACAGGTGACCAACGCCGGTCCCTGCTTGCCTGGTTCTGTCGATGTCGGCCGACTAGCTACCATCGCCGGTTGCCTTCTGCACTGGTAATGACCAATGTCAATCATGTTGTCGATGCCAATTCTTTTGGTTCTTCAGCATCCTCTTCTTCGTGTCTACAAATAGTTGAAGCTTTTAGCTCCACACCCTAACAATCTCCCACTTGGAGATAAACTGCTGCTACTATACCTGTACCTGTACACCATCTATTTTGTTCCTTTGGCTCTGTATCCCTCTTCAAAGTCACTCTTGAAGACCAACCACCACACAAACCTGTGATGTTGTACCTATCACTTATGCCACAAGAATTTTGCTGCTCCCAAATTCTTCATGACATACTTCTGAACCAACTCTACCCTTAGCTCAGAAAACTCCCTGTATTTGAAACCCTGCAACAAGTAACACAATACAGTAACAGGATAATGTAGCTAATATTATCCAACCTGGTAAAGATAAAATACAATGGTCAAACCTCCATTGCTCTACAGCCTAATCAAGACCATATACCATAGCCTTCTGTCTCATGTGTCCATCCACTCTTTTCTCTAATATGGGAATCCATCCCTCTATCCAGTGCTTCCTTCTAGCTGACAACTCTACCAATAAATACCTATTTGGTTCTTTTCCAAGGACTCACACTCCTCATCCATGCCAAGCTCCCACTGTTTCTGGATTTTACCTGCATTGCTTCTTCCATCTTCCTAGTTCTTGACTATCAGTAAGCAATATAAAGAAGGTGAACAATGAATATGAGGTTTACTTACCATTTTTGACCTCCATATGGGTGTTTGAGACTCCTTGATAGCTAGCTATCCACCCATCATATGTTCCAGTGACTGATATCGGCCATCTCCCAGTCTACTCCCGACCGATGTCGGTTCCCTGCACTGACCCTAACTATTGACGTTGTTTCCCTGGCCGACGCCAGTGTCCCCCCTGTTGATGTCGATCCTAATGACCGATGTTGGACTTCTCTTGCCTGACCTACCAACCCTGCTAGTCTGCACATGACCGATGTCGGTATCTGGATGACCGACGTCAGTCCCATGTGATCGACATCAGCGTCTGTGTGTTCCTGTAAGTGATGAAATTTTCATCTGCGAGCTCATCTTGGATCAAACCTCTATCCACGTTGCCCTGCTCAGATTTATTCAGCCCCTATGATTGATCTTTGTCCTTCATCTCCTCCATAAACACCAAGGCTTCTTTGTTCCTGTCAAAAGCATCAAATTTCCTTTTTCTGCAATGAACTCTATCTATGATTTTTGAATCTGAACACATACCTTTTAAATCAAGAACGTCCATTCCCTTCTTATTCATGTGACCAAGCCTATTAAGCCACATCTTTGAATCTACACCAGAAGTAGAATCAGTAATACAAGTAGATAGATAAAGAGTATCTACTTTCTTACCTCTCGCTAAAACAAGTGCTCCCTTGGTAACCTTCCAAGAGTCCACTGTGAGGGTTATTGTGCATCCCTCATCACCCAACCTTCCTACAGAAATCAAACTCTGCTTTAGAATTGGAACATGCATGACCTATTTCAACACCCATGTGTTGTCAATCTACAATCTCAGCTGCACTTTCCCTTTTCCAACTATCTGACAAGGCGTACCATCCCCTAAATAGAGCACTCCAAAGTCTCCTTGTTCATACTCATAAAACAAATCTCTGTTTGGGGATGCATGAAAAGATGAACCAGAATCTAAAATCCATGATCCTACCTGACTATCCAAAGAAAGTATGAGAGCGTCCTGTACCACAATATTTGCATCTTTTGCTTCTTCAATACCTATATGTTGATTCTCTTTATCTCTCAACCAACACTCCTTTTTATGTCCTTTCTTTCCACAAAACTAGTAGGTAACACCTTTGGATTCGGATCTCCTTCTCGACCTTGATTTCCCTTGCTCAACCTTCTCCCTTTGCCTTCCCCTACTTTCTGCACTTAGAGCATTACCTGATGATTCACCTGTGCTTCTCCTGCATATTTCCTCATTCAAGATCACACTCACAACATCATCAACTTTTAAGATTTTAGAAGCAAATGCAGAATTACTTACTGCCATAACCAAACTATCCCAACTTTTAGGCAAAGAACATAAAATCAAGAGAGCCTTTACCTCATCATCAAAAACAATATTGACTGAAGCTAATTGGTTTACCAAACCATGGAAATCACTTAGATGAGTATGTACCGATCCACCTTCCTGCATTTGCAAAGTAAATAACTGCTTCATAAGATATACCTTATTAGAAGCCGAGGGCTTTTCGTATAAATTTACCAAGGACTTTATCAACTCTTTCGTTGTCTTGCACTGTGATAAGCTGGAAATCACAGACGATGCAAGGCTCAACCTTATGGAACCGAGAGCCTTCCGATCAAGAACACTCCATTCTTCATCCTTCATATATGTGGGCTTGCATGCAACCCCACCCAACGGTAAGTACAGATCCTTTTGATACAGATAATCCTCAATCTGCATCCTCTAGTGTTGATAATTCTTGCCGTTAAACTTCTCCATTCATAGCTTACTTTCTTCTGCCATTGTTGAACTCCCACTCAATCAGAAAACCCTGTGAATGACCTGTAATCAAAAAACAATAACCTGCTTCCTGTAAACCGTAGCTCTGATACCAACTGTTAGGTGACCCCTTATCCAACGGAAGCACAATTGATTACTTTCTTATAAGCAATTAAACACAGAATTATACCAGAATGATAAAGTAACTAGAAACTTGAGACAGCAAAGAATTTGAGAGACAATACACACTCTTGTATTAGAAATTACTAGAAGAAAATACAATAAGGAAGATGCCACTTCTTCCTCCACCTCAAAGGTTTGCCACACCTCAAGACCTTCTTCCCTCTCTCTCTTACTCAACACAAAACCAACTCTATAACCTGAGTTTCTATCCCTCCTTGAATGCTTCAGCTGATCTCCTTGACCTTACACCTGTAGATCTCCTTGACCTTGCTTGTTTCAATGCTTTTACTTGCCTTCTTGATAATTACAATACAAGCCTCATGGGTCTTTAAATAGAATCCCATGGTTACAAAAATAGAAATCTAACTACAATAATTAGACACGCAGCTTGTGACTATAATTAGTCATTTGACATGCAAACACTCACTTCACTTAACTGACTGTTCATCAATAGCAGTTTTAGAACACACAGGCAACCGACGCTGGTCCCTGCTTGCCTGGTTCTACCAACGTCAGCCGACTAGCTACCATCACTGGTTACCTTCTGCACTAGTAATGACCGATGTCGATCATGCTACCGATGTTGGTTCTTCTGGTTCTTCAGCATCCTCTTCTTCGTGTCTGCAAATAGTTGAAGCTTTTAGCTCCACACCCTAACACCGCCATGTAGAAAAACCATGTCAAAGTGCTCTGAGATACTATTGTTAATGATGTGTTGATGATGACCAAATCTATATTATCTATTGAATCTTTCTCTGAATCTAACATTTGAGTTATCTATTATACCTACATAGTTAAATCAAGATCATGATGGTAATAGGATGGGGGGATGAGATCAGGAGGGACTAACACAACAAGAAATGAAATGAAGGGAAGATGATAAGTCTTGCCCCCAAGCAAGGGTCTTCATATAAAATGTTCAACTAAATCAAGTGTAAAAGTGCTTGAGATGCATAATATTCATGGGTTCATATAGCTCTTACCCATCTGGTGTATCCAACTTGTATACTCCAAAACTATAGTTAGTTGTAATAATGAATGGTCCTACCCAATTATGCTCAAATTTTCCCTTCTTTTCTCACTCTACATTGGTATTTTTCTAATTCTCTTTCAACATAAGATCATTAAGTGCAAACTCTTTAGTTTTAATGAACTTATTATAGTTATTGCATAACTTGTTCTAATATGATTAGATATTATTCAAGGTAGCTATCTATTTTTTATCAATTAGTTCTAGTTATTGCAACCAAGTTACTTGATAGTCCCCATCATCAATGATATCCTATAATGACATGTGTAAGGAAAGTAACTCGATAGGGAGAATAATTTCAGTGTCATAAACTAAGGAATATGGTGTGGCCCCTATTGGGGTTTAGGTATTGGTATAGTAGGCCCAGAGGGTAGGAAATTATTGCAAGTGCCAATCATGACCAGTAACATTAACAATATTTTTAAGGATTTGGATAAGAGTCTTATTAGATGCCTCAACTTGGCCATTCATTTGAGGAAAATAAGGAGTGGAAAACCATTGTTTGATATGGTAATTAGCATAGAGGGATTTGATGTCCTTATTTTTAAAGGATCCACCATTATCATAAATGATGTCAAAAGGAATGCCAAAGTGGTAGATAAGGTGGTTCAAAATGAATTTGTAAATTTTCTTACTGGTTACATAAGTGAGGGGAATGGCTTCAACCCACCTAGTAAAATACTTGGTCATAGTGAGGTTGTGTTTATGGACATCTAAAGAAGTAGGATTGATTTTCCATATGAGATCATGTTCCCATGTGGAAAATGGTCAAGGAGTTATAATCACCTTAAGTGCTCGGTCTAGAACATGAATGAGATTGGCATGTTTATGACAAGGACACACTTCTTAACATAGGTGCAAGCATCAATTTACATAGTGGGCCAATAATACCCTATATATAATAGTTTCTTGGGAAGGACTATTCCACTACTATGGACCCTATAAATCCCTTTGTGTACATCTTTAATCACCAATCTAGATCTTGTCAAAGTTAAATAACAAAAGAGAGTTCCATCATATCTGCTACAATATATTTTAGCATCGAGTAAGGTATAATGAGAGGCATTCTGAATAAAGGCTTTTTTTTGTAATGGGAAATATTAGCAAGAAGAATGTGGTCATGGAGTTGGTCATAGAAATCATGGTACCAAGGTGAGTTGGGACCAACAATATCACATACCATTTCAAATGTTAAACTTTCATGAGTTGGTTTCAAAAGACGTTTATTAAGGAACTAGTAATTTGGGATGTGATCTATGATTTTTATCAATGAGCCAATTATTTCCATTGCATGTATAATCCTATTAATGCCCATTGGTATCTACTCAAATTGGAAATGTTCAAATTTTTGCTTAAGATTGTCCACCATGTTTTTGTAAGGTATAAGCTTTTCCTCTTTGGTCTAGTATTGATCGATGACAAGGATAATAATCAACTAGGAATCCCCATGAACATGCAATTATTTAATATTCCACCTTACTACTAGGTGAAGCCCTATAATGAGTGCTTCATATTATGTTATATTATTGGTACAAGTGAAATGAATATGGAAATCCTTGGGAATAATGTTCCCCTATAGTGTTATGGACAAAATTCTAACTCCAGATCCATGATAGGTTTAAGAATCATCAAAGTAGAGTATCCAATGTTGTGATTTAGAAGAGGTTTCATCCAGAGTCAAGGTTGACTTGTCAAGGAAATTGAAAATGAGTGGCTTGGTATCTGATAAGGGTGATTCATCAAATTTTTATACAAGTAATTTTCCCTTAATTGTTTTCTAATGTACATATTAAAAATCAAATTCACTCAAGAGCATGACCCATTTGGCCATAGGGCTTGTCAAAGTTGGCTTGGAAAGTAAATATTTGAGTGGGTCCATTAGAAATAACAATGGTTTTACTTTTGAGCACGTAATTTCATAACTTTTGGACTATGAATACCATTGATAAACATGCTTTTTCTATTGGTGTATAGTTGTGTTCATAGGCAACCAATGTTCTACTTAAATAATATACTACTCTTTCTTTCCCTTGATCATCATGTTGGGTAAGAAGTGCCCCAAAGCATGTTATTTGGTATAAATTAGAAGAGTAACAACTTCCCAAGCATTGGTGGGGCCAAGATAGTTGGATTTGTCAAATAATCCTTCAAATGTGCAAATGCCTGTTGACAATTAGCATTCCATGAAAAGGTGGTTCCCTTCTTTAAAACATAAGTGGAGGGATGACATTTGTCTGCCAATTATGAAATAAAGCATCAAATGGATTAGATTTTACCTTGTGAACTATTAATCTACTTCATATTAGAAGGAGGAGGCATTTTTTTAATGGCCTTAACCTTAGCTAGATTGACTTCAATGCCCCTATGAAAAATAATGAGACCTAGTAATTTGATAAAAGTGGTGCCAAATACGCATTTCTTAGGGTTGAGATGCACTTGGTATTTATGAACTCTTTATAAAAAAAATTAACACTATTGGATGGCCTGATTTGGTCTTGGATTTGCCCAAAATATCATCCACATGGTCTTCTAAAATATCATGCATCATGTCATGGAAGATGATAGTCATTGCACATTGGTATGTAGCACTGACTTTTTTGAGGCCGAATGACATTACTTGATAATAGAACAACCCCCATGGAGTGGTGAACATTGTTTTATGTTGGTATTCAATGTTATTTTTATCTAATTATACCCTGAGAAGCCATCTATGAGAGATAATTTATCATATCCTACTATGGGATTTACAATCATGTCAATGTTTAAAGGCAAAGGAAAATCATTCTTTGGGCATGATTTATTAATATCTCTAAAATATATACATAGGTGTATTCCTTATGGATTTTTGATAACTAGAATGATGTTTAATATCCATTCTAAATAGTCTATGGGACAAATATATCATGCCTCCAATAATTTTTCTAATTCTTTTTTGACTAGTATAGCAATGTGGGGATGCATTTTTCTCAGCTTTTATTTGAGTGGCTTTACATCTAGGTGTACAACAAGGTGATGTACAAATAAATAAGGATCCAAGTTAGGCATATTCAAATAGGACCATATAAAAATATCAATAAAATCTTAAAGGAGAGAAGTAAGAATCTCATGTTCCTTTTCAGTGAGGGGTGTTCCAAGCTTGATCTATTTGGGATCATTTGGGGTTCCCGTGTTTACCTCTATGGTATATTCTATAAGAAATGTGGAACCATATTCTATAATAGTTGGAAATGAGGTGCATATATCTTCTTCATCATCTTATGGCTCAATTAGATCATCAACCTCACCCATGTATGAAGAATTAGAATCATCAAATGCTGCTAAATGCCACTTAGTAAAGGCATGCACGAAATTTTAAACCAATTGTTTGAATACTTTACGATCTTCTAAACTAATTCCTTACTAGTATGAGGTTTTGGGACTAGATAAAACTTGGGCTTCATTCAAAACAGTATGAAATTCCATGTCTAATGGTGTCTAAAATAGGTTTTCACCATGGGACTCACCTTTTTCTTTAATATTTTCTTGGACCATAAGCACCTCAAAGAGATTTTCACTTTGGGACCTCAATTTTTCATTTTATTTTCCTTTTTCTTTATGACCATGTAAGTTCACATGCTCCTTAAAATAGGAAATAAGTTATAGTGTAATAGCAAAGCTTTGGTTATGATCATCAATCAGAAAACCATCTCTAAGGCCCATGAATTTGGAAATTACCTCATCATTTTGGAAGTTATCCAATGGTATATGTGAATCTTGTTGGTCCCAATCAATTAACTAGGGGTAATGGAGGAAAAAAGGGGAATTAGAGGGAATAAAATTAATGGTAAAAATAGTATTGGGATTCAAAACGTTGGTATTGGCTAACTCATCTATATGTTATAATAAGACTCTACGTCATTGCTGACATCTTCATTATTAAACGATAAATTTGTACCACTCTTGAAATTTGAGGGGTCACCCCCATGCGATTTATATCCAATACCTTGAGTTTCCATATGTTTAGTAGGATATATTGGCTCAATAGGACCTTGTTTCTTTACCCCTAAACCCTTGCCTTCATAAGCTTTATTATCCATTATCTTGTTTAGGATATGATACTTTTTGCTTTGGTAGCAAGTGGCAAAGTCATCATTATACAACCATGAGTCATCATAACATTTGAGTTGTTCTTGGTCTTATTAGGTAGTTTTAATAAAAGTAATAGGTCCTTTCTGGTAAGGATCATCCTTCTTGCACCATTCCATTTTGACACTCTTCACTTTAGGCCTACCATGTGATTTAGAAGTTTTAGGCAATTTGACTATATGAAAAGCATTGCCAATTCGATATTTTCCATGGCCTTTATTTGTAATGGTAAAACGAGATAATATTTGAGGAGATGGTGAAGATGAAGTAGATGCAAGAGTGTTTGGATCTACATAATTTGACTTAGGATGTTGAACACCTACCTCTTTGTCCTTTTTAGGGACATGCTTTAGGGTAAGAGGGTAATTGTGGTTTTCATACTTCAAGATGTTTACAATACTAGTATGAATGCAAATTGCTAGGTATGGTGACCTCTAAGCTTAAATGAGGGAATTTGATACACTAATGCAAAGTGGAAGGTATTATTTGTACTTCATGTATCTAAGGTCACCCAAGGAGTAAGTTTTATGATAATACTAGATCAATAACATAGCAAAGGGTATAGTGGCTTAAAGGCCCAATAATAACAAATAAGCAAATAGCACCCTGTTATTCTCCCTCCTCATTATCATAGGCCTTAATGGTAATAGTATCTGGTTGAAGATCTATTTTAGTGTAGTCCAAATGATTGACTGAGCTCAAATCCATAATATTTAGACCTGAACAATTGTCTATGGGGACACATTTGATATTACATCTGGAAATGACTACCTCTATATAAAGTGGATTATTATGAAGAGGACCAAGGGATGACATATCACTTTGGTCAAAATTATTTTTTTGGTCTTGGGCTAAATAACTCACAAATATTTGGAACTTGTCAAAATCAATGTTACTTGGGACCTTGGATTGGCTCAAAATCTCATTAAATATGGTTTTATGGATGTTTGATGTACATAAAAGATATAAGATAGAAATTTATGCTAATGTCTTTTATAATTATTCCACAATATCATATGGCTTATCATTAGTAGAAGTAGTTGATTTGGATTTTTAAGGTGAAGGGCCTTGAATAGGATTATTAGAGGTAGAAGGTGTGGGATCATGGATTGTAACCTTGGAATGTCAAATTACAATTATGATTATGCAACACTAAATTGGATGGGGTTACTATAACTAGAACAAACATAATTAGGGCCTAGAATGGTAACTCTTGGTTATTAGCTAGCATTAATGCCACTTCAAGCCAAAGGAGGATTACCAACATATGGGGGAGGAGGTCTTAAAATGAAAGGTGATGATTATAGGGTAGTGTTAGTTGTTTTCTTAGGATTGATCTTTATAGAGGTTATATGACCACCAGTAATGTGACTTGCAATATTTTTGTAGTCATAAGGGACATTAATATAGATGACTTGGTTACGATGGGTGTCTTGGCCTTAATTTTGATTAGTTTTTTGTTACTATTGATTCAGCCCTTCATTATAATTGTTGGGAGGCCTATTTTGATTTTGGTGGTTAGTTTGTCATTGATACTAATTCTAGTTGTTAGAGTTATGTTATGAAAAAGGGTTTTGATAAATACCCAAATTTTAATTAGACATTGAGGCAATATTGTCCAAATCTATTTCACCATTCTATAATAAATCTTAAATAAAGTGCCTAAGTTGAACACATTTATGAATAGAATGACCCTTAACCTAATGGTAGTCACATAACTCATTCATCCTATATCGATAAGGTTTAGGTTGGCCTTGTGTAAATAGTCTAAATGATCATAATAGATACAACC
The DNA here is from genome assembly GCA_037957365.1 of Torreya grandis. Lineage (NCBI taxonomy): Eukaryota > Viridiplantae > Streptophyta > Pinopsida > Cupressales > Taxaceae > Torreya > Torreya grandis. The sequence continues at coordinate 2,353,982 of JARHVA010001578.1, forward strand.
AAATTTTGTAATATTACCTTGATAAGTTCACCAAGATCATTGAAAAAAAAAATATTGACCTCTTATTGAAGGTGGTCATTGTAAAGTATGGCTGAATATGTGGGGTTACTTGGGAAGGCAGTTGGTGCATATTTGCATATATCTAGATTCAGTTACCCCATCCCCTACAATAGTTTTGTTCTTATTAAATAGTTTAGGCTCTTTAGATGTACTTGATTTAGGTTGCATCGATCCTTGTTCTGAATTTGGTTTTGAGAATAGACTTTGATTACCTCTTTATCAATGAGGTTTTGTTGAATTTGTAGTCCTTTGAAAAGAATATATTTAAATGTATTTACACAATGAAGTTTGAGATTATATGTTATGTATAGTTGTAGATTGGCAGTAAAGACTAAGTCCAATTATTTATCAAGGATATTATGTGGGAATCAGTGGGCCAATGTGTGCCACCATTGAAAATAACTCACAAAATTCTCTCCTCTTTGTTTGTCATGACACAAGTCAACCATAGTCAACTCATGTTCTATGTTATAGGAAAAGTGATGGAAAAACTTTTAAGATAAATAGTTAAAGTTATCAATAGGTTTTTTGGGTAGAGGGAGAAACTACTCCAAATATTTCCCAACCAAACTATGGGGAAATAAGTTAAGTACACACTATTGTATACCACCTCTTGACAAGCAGTGAATAACTATCTTTAAGTGCTTTTTTGGATCACTTTTCACTCTATACTTTATCAAATTTAGGCATCTCAAAATGATATGAGAATTATATATGAAGATAGTTTGTATCAAAAGAATAAGATCATATGTCATCCAATCTAAATTTCTTACCATAATTTCCTACTTGGATGGAAAAAACTATATATCTTACCTCTTGAAAGTCTTGAAAAGTGCGGATGGATTGAAATAGAGTGGGTATATGTTGTTGGGTATGTAAAGGTGTATTACCTTGACTTGTATAAAGAGTTGATATGGGGTATTGGGGAATGTGTACCTAATTGGTTTTACAAAGAATGTTCACCCTTTGATTGGGGTTATATTATTGATATGGCACTTGTTGTTTATAAGGCACTTGTTACTGAGTGTGATGTTGATTTGGAGGGAATTGTGATCTAAATAAAGGAAGGGTTTGTTGGGGACTAAATAATATTTGTTAGGAATGGAAAAAAAAACATGTTGATTTTTATGAATTTATTATATGAAAATAGTTATTGATGCAATTTTTATGCACACCAAATCATGAATGAGGTAGCCTCTAACATTTTGGGATCTCTATGGAGGTAAACGTCACTCCAAGGAATGAGTTATAAGTGTGGGTTAAAAAATCCATGTCATATAATAGTTAATTGAGCATGCAAGTTGTTAACCAGGTTGTGCATGGATGAGTGAAATTTAAAAGAACCAAAATCTCATTTGATTTGGATGGGTAATAGTCTAAGCTATGGTAGGTATATATCAAAAAAAACTCAAAATGAGGGAAGGTAGAGCAAAAAATAAAGTTATGTGGTCAAGAGAGGGATTAATTTCAGGTTGGTCTCATACATGGACAAGTTTCTTTGAAACTAATGCTTTTAGTTAGCGATTATTTCTCACATGCACACAAACACAGTGAGGGAGTCTGAGGCTAAAGGATATAGTAAACTCCAAGATCTCAGCCAAAGGTTACTCTTATTTAGAGCAGTTTTTGCTCACCCTTATAAAATAGGATTATGATCCTGATCAAAGAGGTGTCTAAAGAATATGTTGCTCGCTTTAGAAATATATATCATGAAAAACACTTCAACACACTTAAATAAATGGATTAGTTAACCTTATTGCTTACAATTACCGATATTAGCTGATCCTCAAATAGTTGTTACACATCTTATATTAGCATATATCAATAATAACAATAGATAATTCTAAGTTGATTTTTCACACCTCAAATTACTAAATCAAAAATAGGAACAATCACAATCAATCACATAAATTTGGAGAAGAAACTCATCAACATAGTTGCATGACAATTGAAAAGATGTCATCCTATATTAATTAAAATTCCAACTCCATTTGAAATGCGATAATTGCAAGTATATATATATTTGGGAAGGGATCGCCTCATCTTCCAAATTCATATAAAATATGGGAATTACATGTAAATGATTAGAAAATAGTTTTATTTAAATATAGACTCTGCATGTACAGTTTGAAATGGCCAAAATTATATCTTTAAAAATGGATGCATACTATAAAATCATACAATGTGTGCATGTTACAAGATTCTACATCTAATACTTAGATGTATCATGAGTAGAAAATAGAATCAAGATTAAATTACATGCATTAACTCCTATGCAAGAAATATATATTATATTATCTTAGGAAGCTAAGGCTTACTTGACATTGGAACTTGCATGGTTGAGGGAGTAACACTCGAAGTAATCGATGGAGTAGGAATGGTAGACAGAGTTGAACTAAAATTATCTATTGTAGCTTATTTATTTGCCTTCAAGTCTAGATAACACTTATACACCTAATCATACTGAGCTTTGATTATGTCTAGGTTGAAAAGGGATGATCTATGTACCCTAGAGACTTCTATTGGGTGTCCATGCTCTCCCTTTGAAATTTTAAAGTCCACATTGATTATTTAAACCTCCATCACTTTCTTCTTTGCAAAACCAATCTCTTGTTCAATTTCCTCTCTTGTGCATCCTTGAAGACTTTACTTGTAACTTATAATAGCCATCTGGAGTAACTTATCAAAATTGGCTCTATCAATTAATTTCCTCAAAGAGTCCCATGTTTGAGACAAATTCAATTCCAACAAAATTTACATAGCTTGTTTCTCATGCTCAACCAATTTTGGAATTAAGGCCTATACACTAGCTACCCATTCATGAGCATCTGGTTTTCTAATAACTACCAGATTGAGGGCATTGGCTGCCTCAAGAGGAGTCATCATATCTAAATAGCCAAAGGCCTTATTTGTAGTGCAAGTTATGAAAAAATATATATATTTTTTCATCTTCCTTCAAATAATTAAATAATTTAATAGTCTCAATCAAATGGAGAGACATTTCAATCTTTATTCTATTAATAATGTCAAGAACATTATATAGCCTAAGGGCTGCATTCTCTACGTCATCCTCTATTTCCATGGGTATATGTATGATCTATTATTTCTCCAACACTTGACTTAATTCTTTTTTAAGCTCTTACCTAGCTTGATTAGTGCCTCTATGGAGTTTCATTAAGGCCTCTATATGTATCTCCAAATAACCCACAAAATCTTCATTGCATAGAGATTCCCTAATTCTTTGATTCTTCATTTTAGACAAGGAAAAGACATCTTGTCTCTCTTCAAGAATTAGGTCTCTGTTAGATTTATCTTGTATATTTCCCTTTTTGAACCTCTAAACTATCCATATAAATATGTCAAAATGGAATTGTGAGAAGCTTAGAAATCATCAAATTCAGCCTTTGAGTGGCTTGGGATCTTAAGTCCTCTACCCATTATGGCTTTATTAACCCCCTTGTGCCAACTGGATGAGTGGCATGGCTAGTTTCACTTGACATAATATCCTTTGAAGAGATAATTTATGTACTTACTTGGAATGGGTGTAGTAGTTATGGGAAGATGATCTTTTGCCCATCCCATTTGTCAGTCTAGAGAATAGGGTGCACAATATTAGATGAAATAATGGAAGTAGGTTGAGATGTGCTAGATTGGGATATATAAAAACCTAGCTAGGTAGATTGGATAGATGGTTTTACACCTTGACCAAAAGTATGGACTCATAGTTTTCTTGGAATGAACCTTCTTAGCCCTAATAGCTCTAGTCAAATTTTGAGAATCAACAGCAATAGGACATTTAGCGATTACTCAAGTAATTTATGGATACAATGTTACAGTAGTATCCAAATATTGATTAAAAGACACAAAAGAAGGGGTAATAGGTACCATAAAAGCTAACTATAAAAAACCACATGATTATGGACACTTAAATTATCAATTTTGATTGGTGCCTTAGCTTTCAATCCTTGGAGACTCATGACTTTGGCCTTTGTAATCTCTTCCTCCTCATCCTCTTTTGATGCTTCTCTTTCACACAAAGGCCTCTGTTATTTTTCTCATTCAATTTCAATTTGGCAACTTACTTTGACAGGTATGCCACATAGACTTCTCATGCATTCAAAAAATGCCACATCATCTCTAGACAAGTGTCAATTGGTCATTAGTTTTATGTTGATGCAATTTTGCCACTCAGCACGATCGTAAATGTTGAGTGTCATAACTTTTATTTATTTCTATTTCATCAAATCATATTACACCCTATATGCATGAAAGATGAAGACTCATAGCTTTCACGCGTTGAAACTTTTGCCAAAATACTCCTTTTCTATTTTGCATGAATGCATGAAGACAAAAGTAATGAAGACCAAAACATGAGAAGATGAGGATACCAATTTGATCAATATTGAAATCCATAAAGAATAAAATGGTGAGAACCTGAAAGTCATGAAGTAAAAAATTTAGAAAATGCTAAAATCCATGATGTGCAAAAGTTATGATGACCAAAAATCATGAAGACTCAAATTCGAAAAGACCAAAAGCTATAGAGTGAAAAAAGTTTTGAAGACCAAAACATGTGAATTTTAAAACACACAAAACCAAAGTCTACCAGGACCAAAACACATAGGATTTTTAGACTGTAATCATCTCATAATTTCAAAGAAATCCTACATGCATGTAATAAATCTAAAATATTTTAATATTTTAGTTCAAATAAATCACACAAAGTATAAAAAACCTTAATATGGGGAAAATACAAATTACATTGGTATAGAGTAGCACACTTAACAAAAATCGTCAACATGGGAATTAAGAATTTTGAAATATCAAACTCCTATCAAGTACCCACATGATCACCAATGAAAATGATTTTAAAATCAAAAACTAAGATTTCAAATAATAATGGGCCCCTATTCAAAAAAAATGAGAGTGGGGTGTGTTGAGTATAACAAATGGTGACATACATGGGAAATAACCCTGAGAATTCAAGAAACCAGAATCTCTAATTTCATAATTACAAATTAAACATGAATCATATTAGAAAAGAACAATTAAACTAAAAACATGAAAGAGGCTCCCAAAACTTCATGCAACATACTAGCCTTGCTCATACCTTGGATTTGTGTGTGGTAAAGTGAAAGATTCTAGAAAAAAACTTGGAATAAACTATAGGTTTTCATTTGGTTTCTTTAAAGCATATTAAAAATAAGGGAAACTCGGGCACTACTCTATTATCATCTAAGCATCCATAGCCTCGATAGAGATGCCTTTAATTCCCCACTTTCTCTTTACATAATTTTACATGATACATGATACATTGATCTTACTTCATCATGTGAGTCTTTCATCGTCTTTATATTTTTCTTTGGATTTATTGATCACTCTTTAGGATGTATTGGTCCTCTTTTTTTGTAGAATAGGAATAGAAGAAGGGGGATGAGAACCACTATGAATGGGTGCATATATGAGTAAAATGTAATGTACCAAAATGTCCCTATCAGCTACATCTGCATCAATGGTTATTACCTCAAACAACTTTTTATGTGAAAATTTTGGTTGATCTAAGGAAATGAAAAGCCTTTTTAAATGTATATGAAGTTATGAGGACAATGTTTATACCAGATAAAAGTATTCAATTGTGATATAACCATAGTCCATTTTTCATTGCATACTTGAATTCTAAAAATCTCAAACACATAGGTGTAAAACCTATAGAGTGTTTTCCAAGGTCATTTTTGTATATTTTTTTCTATAAGAGTTTATGCAAGTAGAAATTTGTAGTTTTGTTGACCGTATACTCTCACCTTACCTTAAAGGGATCCTGGTGATCAGAAAGTGGATAAAATTTTAATTGGAGAGAATATTTTTTTAGAAAATTAGTTTTGAGATAGGAACTTATTGCAAAATTAGAGATATTTTGGAGATTTTTTTTACAAACACGTTTTGGAGCTTCATGGAGCAAGTCTAAAAAGTGTAGATTTTGGTTGTTTGCCCTCAAAGAACCTGACTATTCTTTTTCAAACTACTCATAAACATTAATGAATCTCACCAAAAAAAATTTGGGCTTTGTGCACCTCTATCTCAGCTTTCTAGAATAATTTGAATTTTTATTTTTCATTTACTATTGTAAAATTTATCGTTATTTTAGTGACTACTACAATTATATACAAAACATAAAAATAAAAATAAAATATTGATCGTATTTTAAAAGACACATTTTTTATTGAAGTCAACGTCCTCTCTTATCAATCTTTTTAATCTATGGTTTTCATGGGGACTCCTATTTTATCTGGAGGTAATTTTATTGTGGATTTGACTCAACTTCATCAAATGGGAACCATCCAATAATATTAAGCAGCAATTGAAGCACTCGCCAACTAGATTGTAAGCTTCTCTAATGTTTTTTTCTCATGTTACTTCATCAGTGGTCTTAACAATACAATTTGACATGATGTTGAAATGTTTAGTCCTCACATAATGATAGAATTTGTAGACTTAGCCAAGCTCACTAAATATCACATCAACTAGAAATATCTCTAAATAATGCCCTCTCATACTGCAAAATCACCAAAAGTAATCGAGCACTCCTCTAATGAGTCCATTTAGAAAACCACCATGCTCGAGCAGACCCCAACTGAGCCCAAGATGACAACCACAAATCCTAAGCAAGGAATCAAGGCTTTACTTCCATCAAGGAACAACACTAAGGGGGATGGTATGTACCCTCAGTTGGTTCATAAGCAAAACTATTTTTTGCACCCCTATTCTAGATTTGAGGTGAACATTGCTAAGCTTTAACTTTCATTGCTCAACTCTCACTGCCAAATTCTAGTTGTGGTTATTCCACTCATCCATCTTTATGCACATCTACCTCATATTTTAATGCTTATGTTCACCTTATTATTGTACATGTTCCTATCACAATATAGATAGAAGAAGTGAAAGTAAAAATGAATGCATGGAAGAGCTTCCATCTAGTCTTCAACCTATTTTTGGTCTTACTTTTATTTGGTCCTCCTATTTCTTATCATGTTTCAAGGGAAAAACATATTTAAGGGGGATGGATTGTACCTAGAGGGGTAAAATAGTATAAGGAATAATCCCACATGCATTATAATATGAAGTGGGTTAGGTAATAAATAGTATAAGTATAGGGGCATCTTATGTTATAGAGTATCTAAAAAGTTATTTGTAATAGAGCATTGCTTTTAAGGAGGTATCCCCCTCGAAGTGGCCTATGATTCAAAGTTTTTCCTTCCAAAAAAGGAATATATATTTAATATATGCAGTATTAATTAGATTTCTAGATTGTAGCATTTGGGTTACTATCATGTGTGTTCCATCTCTGCTCTACCTACACATGTTGTCTCTTTTGGACATGTATTCGAGACTTAGTGTACAAGTTTAATCATGCATGAGGAGAATAATGATTTAGATATTAGCTTGGTTATACTAGGAAAATTTGATTAGATTGTCATGTAACAAAAGACATCTTCTCTTAAATATAGGGAACTAATATAAGGAAAGAAAATGTTGAACATAGAAAAAACTAATCTAGAAAGCATGAAATATACCCTAATGAAAGCAAATAATAGAAAATAGGAAACCTAACTAGGAAAGTAGTAAACTTAATCTATTCCTACCTCTACTAAAACATTTTTTATCATTCAGGAACATCTCTAGATGGTACAACCATGAAGTGTTGCTTCAAAAATTATCCATTGACTGGATATATTAATTCATTACCTTGGAGGTCCTTTCAATAAAAAGAGTTGTTACCCAAGATCTTTGATATCTGTTAAGGCCATCCATAAGGGGGTGAACTTGTCATGTTGTCCTTTCTTCTCATAGGCTTTATCCCATAAAATCACTAAATCAGATATTTTAAATGCTTTAGGTTTTGATCTTCTGTTGAACCATATTTTGACTAGGTCCTAATGCTCACTGAAATTGTGAAAATCTTATATCCTTAAATCTTCCATCTCTATTATGCCCAACAATCGAGACTCCACTTTCTCATTGGGTTTCATATATTCTTACAAGAACTGATATGTTGTTACTATGAGTATAATTGATAATATTGATTAAATTCCATACACTAACATGTATGGTGAAGCCTTGAGATCTTGCTTGTATCTAGTTTGATCTACCCACAATGCATACTTCAGTATATGATGCCACTTTTTTGGTTTATCTACAGCTCACTTCTTGATAGCATCAATTAAATTTTTATCTGTAGATTCAGTTAATTCATTTCCCTATGAGTAATGATTAGATGATGATCTAATGGTAATTTGGTTTTCATGGGTCAATTTAGTAAACTCAACTAAATGGAACACTAGCCGATTATCATAAACTAAAGAGATAAGAGTACCAAACCTTATTGTGATGTTCTCTTCAAGAAAATTGATTACATCCTATACTTTAGAATTTCATGTCACTACTGCTTTAGTCCACCCAGTGTAGTAGTCTATAACTATAAGCAAAAACTTATGGCCAACTGAGGAATTTAGATTGATAACACAGATGAAATCTAAGCCTCATTGAGAAAATGGGCTTCTTTCAAATAACTGATTGCAATGGCATTGCTATGTATACTTCTCTTTTTTCAAAGACTTGGCATTCATAACACGTCCTCACATGGTTGTGTGTCCTTAAAGACTATTGGCCAATAATAGTCCATTCTAAGAATCTTATGTGTTGTGTTGTTTCTAGATGGATGACCACTACCTATATTTTGATACAGATTCTCCATGATTTCATGAGTTTATTCTTATGATATGCATCTTGAATAAATACCTTCATAATTTCTTCTATAGAGAATCCCCTTTCTAATCATATAATGAGCATATTTAAGCCTTATGGGTCTTTTTGTTATTTATTTAGCTTAATAAGACAAGTACCTATGAGTAAGTATTGAATGATATTAACATACCAGTCTCATGTAAATACCTAGGTCTCAAGGACTTCTTTAATTATGATGCATGAATTGGGCTCAATCATAAGTTAAATGATGCCTTGTCCTCTAACAATTTTAGAAAGCTTGATTTCTATGTTAAATTCCTACAACTTTACCATCTATTTACCTCTATGTTCTCCTAATTTGTTTTGTCCCAAATTAAGCTTAACAACTGCTCTAGCATGATAGCAATAGTTTTATATCTTAAAATGTGATGCCAAAACTTCTTTATTATTCTGAAAAGGGCATAAATACACTTTTTTATCATAGAGTATTTAATCTTTGATTCCTTTAGATTTGTGCTCATAAGCACAAGAGGGTGCTCACTCTCATCTTTTTTCTAGGTAAGCACATCAACAATTATGTGTTTTGAAGCAAATGAATATAAGAAGAGATCTTTGTTGAAGTTTGGGTTGATCAATATTGGAGCCTGGGTAATTACATCCTTGATGTCTTAGAAATGTTTTTAGACTTTTAGTGTTCATTATACCTTGGTGTCTTATTTAAGCATTAAATTTAGAGGCCTATTAATCTTTAAAATACCATAGATAAACTTCCTCACAAAATTAATCTTACTGAAGAAGGACTTGAGCTCTTTATTACTGCTTAGGAATGTTATCCTTGAGATTCCCTAAATTTTGTCTAAATCAATGGTGATCTCATCCTTGGTAATGATGTGGCCTAATAATTTCCATTTAGTGATAGTGAATATGCTCTTATTAGGGTTGCACAAAATGTCAAACCTTTTGCATCTCTCAAATATTGATTGTAAATGTTTTATGTGATTAGTTTTATTCTTTGAGAAATTAGTGAGGTCATCCATATAAATGATTATGTATTTACCTATTAGTCTTTGAAATACATGATTTATATCCTATTAAAAGTTAGTTCATGTATTAATCAGACCAAAAGGCATCCTTTTGTATCCACCAGTACCCCATTTTATAGTAAATGCAATCTTTATTTTCTCCTAAGATTTCATTAGCACGTGGTTATAACATGCAAACCCATCTAATAAGGACATCATTTTTGAACCACTAACTACCTGGATTACCTCATATAGAGAAGGTAGAGGGTAGTTGTCTTTCACAGAAGCTTTGTTCAGATTCCTAAAGTTGATAAATAATCTGATTTCCCCATTCTTCTTCCTGAATAGAACTAAATTAGAAACCCAAGTTGAATTCCTTATGGGGAACACTATCTAATCACTTAATATCTTTTATAATTCTTTTTGGATAAGGATTTCCAAGATTGGATTGACTGGCCTTTATCTTTGTCTGTATGGATTATGATCATGCTTTAGTGGGATTGTATGTGTGATAAATATCAAATTAAAAACCTTTAATTATTAATAATTTCATGTAATCACATATTTATAATAAATGACCAAATCTCTTACCCTTTGCTTGTCTTCTTGAGTACAACTGAGACCAATGTTAACATAGCATAGATTCCTCTCAGTCCCTAAGTTTTCTCTATTAAACCAATTTTAACATAGCATAGATTCCTCTCAGTCCCTAAGTTTTCTCTGTTAAACTTAGATTAATTAACTTTGAGTTGCCTTCATTCTTGGGCTTGAGGATCCATATCAAATGTTCTTTCCAAGGAAACCATTCCCAAAGGTATACGATTTTCTTTGGTTTGAATAACTTCTTCTCCTCTCAATTCATCCTATCTTGAATACTTGAAATCTTTATCATCAATGATTTTAGATTTAAATTATCCTAAACTAATCAATAATTGGACAATATGATCACCATCTTCAAATGCCTAAAAATTCTCCACATTATTACGAACTAATAAGCAAGGCATGAGATCTATAGAAAACCTTGACACTTTGAATTCCTATAATGGTGCCACATTGGTTGATGAAGTAGCTCATAAATCAGTTGCTTGGTTATGTTCTCTAGGAATAACCACTATATTAAATGCTTCAAATGGTTCAATCAAATATCAAGTCATGTGTTTGTACCTTTTTAAAAATGACAACTTGCATTAGTATTTATTCCTAACATGATCAATCACCAGCTTTGAATCTCCACATATCAATAATTATTTGTCATTGTTCTTGAGGGTAATCTACAATCCCAAAATGAGTGTTTCATATTTTTCTTTATTATTCATGCAATGGAATTGTAATTTGTATGATGCTAGTACTTCTCATACTATGAGTTAATTAATTTGACACCAACACTTGATCCTTGTTTAGATCTTGCACCATCAAAATAAAGAGTCCATAATTGGGAAGGTCCATGATATTCTTGCTCTTACACTTCATACTTCATGGTAAAGGTCTAGATCCCAAGATTAGGAAATTTATAAATAACCTCTATATTCTTGGTGTTGTATTCCATGATGGGATGCTTCATCTTAGGCTCCTGATGGATCTAAATTTGATTTGCAATTCCTCTCCATGGTAGTCATATGTGGGAAAAGTTTATTTCCACATACCCATTTAGTGTTTTTGACCAATCGCTTAGTAGTAATCCATGTCCTCCCAGAATATCTACCACAAGTGTGTTTATATTTGTTTGTACGTGTGGCTTATATGCCACCTGAATATGCACATTGTTTAACTCTCTAACTATGGTAGCTATTATCTTATCCAATTATTAAACTATACTCACGAACTTGTTTGGAATCAATCTAAGATTTTGACAAATAGACATTGGCATTATAGTAGCCAAAGCTATAGAATCAACTAAGTAGTTGCGTATATTCTTACCAAACTCTCTAATGGTCAACAAGAAGGGAGGAACTTTTAGCTTACTTTTGTATATGACATTTGTATGAGCAGCTTTTAACTTTTCTAGAATAGGTTTCCATGTAATAAACTTCCATAAGAGCTCCTTCTATTCTATAATTTGGTCCAACCCATTAAGAGTTATGTTCATTTTTATATTATTCATGTCCTCAATGATGTTATATCTTCCTTTTTTCTGCACCTTCTATTTAGGGGCTAGTCATTTCCTTTTGGGAGAGGTGGATTATTATCATCCTTTGAATTTAGAGGTATAATCATGTTATTTGGAGAATTAGATGTGGTAAACATTTGTTTGTTCCTCAAGTTGTAAGTACTTCCTTGAAATTGTTGGAAAGCATAGACCTCATCCAAATTGTCATTTAGTTATTTTTCATCTTTGTTTAGGAATGAAAATTCATGAGTTTTCAAGACCATAACTATGTTTGAGGAACTAGGAGCATAGGATGGTTATGGCAAATTGTTCATTATTTCTTGTCTCTCTATTTCTCTCAGGAAGATTTCAAACACTGCACAAAATTCAACATAATTAAGCTCACCATGTTGTGTTGTGTTGTGCTGTGTTGTGAACTCTACACCAATTGGGTAAGGTTATCTCTATCATGTTGATCTTGGGTAACTTATTAGCTTTTTATTGTCTATATTATTTACAGACTTGTTGAAAGGCCTATTATATCTTAAGAACCTAAAATTCTAATTATTATTCTATCCTAAAACATTACTCGCCTTATTTTGCATGTTCAAAAAGTCTTTACTTAACTTTTGAACCATTATTTATATAGCATCTAATTTTATCTTGGTATACTTTACACTTTGAGTGATTTCTACATTTCTAGGATTGAATGTTGACTTTGTTGATGATTACTTATTTATGCATGATTTTTCATGAAACCATGATTCTAATTTGATTTTAACTATGTTATAGGAGGCAATTCATACAATTGATTCCAATTGTAAATAGGAACATTTTGATTCACATGAGGTGCCATATATAAAATTAGGAAACCAACATTAAGGTTGGGAACTCCAAGCATCTAAGGATTGAGTTGCCCATTGATATTTATTACTTATTCATAAGCTAGAGCTAGAGTGGGAAAAATAGTAACTCTTCATAGTGATTGGATCTAAGACATTCTTGTACATTTCCAATGTTAAATCCTCTCCTGGTCTATATGTAGCATTCACCCACGTGTACATATTTTGGAACCTCATGTTGAAAACACATATTGACTAATTGGGATCTTTCTTCATATTAGTGAAGTGATGATACATAAGGCTTGGGCTAGAAATTACGCAAGAAAGGTGGTTTGACATAAGTTCCATGAAATAATTGAATTCTTTGGCAAGTTGAGAAACCAATCATAATCAACATCATGTAGTGTGAATAGGAAAAGTTTGCATGCAACGTATTCATCTATAACATTCATTAATCTTAAGGTAGCCTTGAGATAAACAATATGTTCTTTAATTATTATTCTTCTCAAATGGGAGAAAGAAGGTAGGTACTTCTCATGATTCCTTGGCAAATTATGCACATCTCCTAGAATAGAAATAATAGACTTGATTAACCAAGGGTGACCCATAGGTTGACTATTAGGTTGAGCACTTATAGTTGGATAAAGTGTTCTAGCTCGAGATAATATGAGAACACTTGAGGCCTTTGATGGGATGACAAGGGTGAAACCAAAATACTAGCTTGGGCTCAAGACCTGGTTATTATTTTGGGTGTCTCCAATGCAACTCAAATGTAGGGGATAACCTATTTTAGGGATGGACACACAAAGTGTGGGGCCTTCCTTCCAAAATTGAAATAGATATTGATGTGATTTTTTTTCATACCAAATCATGAATGAGGTAGCCTCTTGCATTTTAGGATTTCTATGGATGTAAACTTTACTTAGGGTATGAGTTTTAGGGATGGGTTAAAACAACCAGGTGGTGGAATAGTTGGTTGAGAATGTAGGTTGTTAACTAGATGCACATGGATGAGTGAAATCTAAAAGAAACCAAAATACTATTTGAGTTAGATGGGTGATAGTATAAGCTATGGTGGGTAGATCTCAAAAGAAATTCAAAAAGAGGGAAGGTAGAGTAGAAAAGAAAGTTTTATGGTCAAGAGAGAGATTAATTCCATGTTGGTATTATACATGGACAAGTATCTTTTATACTAATGCTTGCAACTAGTAGATATTGCTCACATGCACAAAAAAATAGTGAGGAATATTGAGGGTACATGATATAGTAAACTCTAAGATTTCAGCTAAAGGTTGCTCTTGTTTAGAGCAGTTGTTGCTCACCCTTATAACAAATGATTATGACTCAAATCAAGGAGGTATCTAAAGTAGTTGTTTGATTTATAAATCTATATCATGAATAACACTTATACACACTTAAATAAATGAATCAATCAACCAAGTATTGATTAAAATTACCGATTTTAGCCAATCCTCAAATAGTTGTTGCACATCCTATATTAGCATATATTAATAATAACAATAAAGAATTATAAGTAACTTTTTCACACCTCAAATTGATAAATCAAAAATAGGGAACCAATCACAGTCAATCACACAAATTTGGAGAAGAAACTCATAAGCATATTTGCATGACAATTGAAAATATGTCTTCGTGTATTAATTAAATTCCAAATCCCATAAAATGGGAGAATTAAAAATATATATAGATTTGGTGAGGGATCACCTCATCCTCGAAATTCATATAAAATATGGGAATTACATGTAAATGATTAGAATAATAGTTATATTTCATTGCAAACTCTACATGTATAATTCAAAATGGCCAAAACTATTTCTCTAAAATAGGATACATATTACAAAATCATGTAACATGTGCATGTTACACGATTATACAACTAATACTTACATGTATCATGAGTATAAAATAGGAGCAATATTTAACTACATACATTAACTCTTATGTAAGAAACACATATAATATTATCTTAGGAAGCTAAGGTTTATTTGATGTCAGAGCTTGTATGGCCAAGGGAGTAACACTTGAAGTAGATGATGGAGTAGGAGTGGTAGGAAAAGTTGAACTAGAAGTCCCTATTATAACTTGTTTCTTGCCTTCAAGTCTAAATGACACTTATATGCCTGATCATACTAAGCTTTGATTACGTCTAGGTTGAGAAGGGATGGTCTATGTACCCTGGTGGCTTCTTTAAGTAGGTGTCCATGATCTCCCTTTGAAGTTTTGAACTCTAATTTCATGATTTGAACCTTTGTTACCTTCTTCCTTGTAAAACCAATCTATTGTTGAATATCCTCTCTTATGCATCCTTGAAAACTTTGATTAAAATTTGCAACATCCATCTGAAGTAGCTTATCAAAAATGGCTCTATCAATCAATTTCCCCAAAGTGTCCCTTACTTGAGATAATTTCAATTCCTATAAAATTTGCATAACTTGTTTATCGTTCTCAACCTATTTTGGAATTAAGGCATTTGCATTAGCTACCCATTCACAAGTCTCTTATGTTCTAATAACTACCAAATTGAGTGCATTGGCTATCTCAAGTGGAGTCATCAGATCTAAATGGCCAAAGGCCTTATTTGTAGTGTAAGTTATGAGAAATTTTAATTTATTTTCATCTTCCTTCAAATAATTAAATAATTTATCGATCTCAATCAAATGGGGAGACATTTCAATATTTATTTTATTAATAGTGTCAAGAATGTCATATGGCCTGAGGGTTGCATTCTGCATAGCATCCTCTATTTCACTAGGGATATGTATGATTTATTATTGTTTCAGTAATTGATTTGATTCTTGTTGAAGCTCTTGCCTAGCTTAATTAGTTCCTATATGGAGTTCCATTAAGGATTCTATATGTGTTTCCAAATAAGTCACAAAATCTTCATTGTATGGAGATTCCCCAATTCTTTGATTATTCCTTTTAGACAAGGAAAAAGTATCATATCTCTCTTCAAGAAATAGGCCTTTACCATATTCATCTTGTATCTTTCTCTTTCTAACCCTCTAAACTATCTATGTAGATTTTTCAAAAATGTAACTAATTGCAGGAAACTCAAAAATCCCCAAATTCGGCCTTTGAGTGGCCTAGGCTCTTAAGTCCGCTGCCCAAGATGGAATTATCAACACCCCTATGTCAACTGGTTGAGTGTCCTGGCTAGTTACCTTTGACATAATATCCTCTAAAGATAGCATTAATGCACTTACTTGGAGTGGGTCTAGCAGAGATGGGAATATTATATTTTAGCAATCCAAGTTATAAGTCTAGGGAATAAGGTACACAATGTAGGTTGTCTACTTATCAGCTCTTGTAGATGACACAATGGAAATTGGTTGAGTTATGCTAGATTGGGATATATACAAACCTAGTTGGGTGGATTAGATAGATGGTTGTGCACTTTGATAAAAAAATAGGGACTCCTATAGTTTTCTTAAAATGGACTTTCTTATCCCTAGTAGCTCTTATCAAAATTTAATAAGCAACAAAATTAGGACTTGCAATGGTTAGTCAAGTGGTTTGTGGGTACAATGTTGTAGTGTTATCCATATATTGTTGAAAATAATCAAAAGGGGCAATAGGAACTATATAAGGTAAACTAGAAACAACCATAGGACTAGGGACACCTTGTAGTTTTTTTAGTTTCTATTGGTGCCTTACCTTTCAATCCTTGGAGACTCATGACCTTGGCCTTTGAAATATCTTCCTCCTCACCCTCTTTTGGTGTTTTTCCTTCACCCACATGCTTCTCTTATGACACTATCTCAATATTTAAACTCATAAGTGTCTCAACTATTTGAGGAAGGCTATTAAGAGCCCTTTACCTACTGTAGACCTTAATTCTTGTCCCATAAATTGAATGAGTGGCTTGTGGAGTAGTAGTAGATGAAATATCTACTCTAAAATTATTGGCATTATGCTTAAAGTAGAAAGGTTAGAGTGTGAAGAGTTGGAAGAATCAATATTAATTGGCTCCTCTACTCCTCCAAGAGAACTTATTACAGTAAGGGCCTCCTCCACATCCTATTATTTCTTCATAGTTTCCATGGAATTTTGGGATGTAGGTTGGGAAGGTTCCCTTTTTATTTGAATTGATCGAAAGGGCTTCAAGGACCAATAATCAGTTAAATCTCATCCACTTAGAGGTGGAGCTTGATTTTGAGCCTTTGCAATTATGAGTGATGGATCTTTTTGGATTGCCCTTAGAAGATCTTCTATCCACCCAGCCATATGCATCTTGACTAATACTTCAGCATCATCTTTGGCATTTAGGAAGATGGAATCATGTTCATAGGGTACATTCTTGTATAAGATGCATAGGCCAATAACATGTTTTTGAATTCTACCTCTTAAGTTCCATTCTTAGTGTGGTAAATATGCCAATGAATAAAGCTCCCCTATGCCTCCAAAAACACCAAAGTGTTTAATGTTAGTGTAATTCATTTGGCCTAGAATTAAATAATAAACATGGAAAAGGCCTTTATGCTTATTTTGCATATCTTCATCTATGCTCCACCAGAGCTGATATGCCATCTCCTATTATATAATCTTATCTAGAACATATTTGGGCAAGCACAAGGTTCCCACCTTGGTTCCATCAATCATTATAACTCTATAGTCCAAATAAAACCAATAGTCTCCCCTTAGTCATACTATATTCTTGATATTATTAGAGAATTGGGCTAGTGATTCCTCTTGGGGATAGATGTTCTTAGTAATTCAAAATATATTATTCATGTAAGATTAAATGTGCAAGAAGCAATAAAAGTCATGTACCCTATTCTTTATGTAATCTGGGGCCGGGCTATAGAGTGACCCATTGTGCACATACACCACAACCATGACAACATCTAAAAAGTAGGACATCATAAACAAGTGACAACCAAATGGCCTCTTATCCTTTTTAAACATTTACTCTTGGATTTTGACATTGATGATCTTACCCAAGGCAAAGGTCAATTTTGATGTTAGCAGTAGGTCAAGTTGCAGCACTTATTCAAGTCAAAGATAATGGATGCTAGCACACCCATATAATTGTTTAGAAAATCCATCCCAATGCAAACTCCCATTTTGAACTTGGCAATTGGCACTAGAGAAGTAGCTTTAAGGCTTACCTTCTCTCCTAATATCCACCTTCTCAATGTAGCTTCAACTATGTTGCTCTTTCTCCACAATGTGATCTTTATCCTGTCATATGTGGCATATCTGAGGGGAAGCCATAGGTACCTTTGAAAATCATCCCCTGAAATATAGGCCATGACTATCCTTTTGTGTACATGATGTAGGAAGACATCAAATACCTTGCCTATGAAGAACAAGTCTCAAAGTAGGTCATTGCAAGGCATCACTTCAGGCTTTGTTGCTACAAAATGTAATTGTTAACATTTCAAGGGTATCAAATCTACCATTAATTATTTTTCTTAATTTTTTAAGTTTTCCTCACATGATTAGACATAAACATTCTCCATAATGTCCTATAGAGTTGTTTAATTTACATAATTACTGTCAAACACAACAGAGTTGAAGATTGTATATGTATACTCAATTGAATCTTTAATGGATAACTTTGACAGTAATAGAGTTCCTCTATATGCCTTAGATGATGAATCCGTTTCTAATTTCTAGATTACCTATGTAATTCATGTGATAATTTAACTTATAGCTTGTTGGAAGTAAGTTGTAGGCAAACATGTAAAACTAGGGATTTTAGCTCTTCATTGAATGCAAGTTTGCTTAAGCTCTTTGATAATCAATAAGTGATATATCTCTTTACAATTCGATCATATAGCTTAAAGATGTCAACTTTAATTCTAATTCATGTGCCATTATTATCTAATGGCTCTAGGCTTATTTTTCTCATTCAATTTGAATTTGGCAACTTACTTTAGTGAGAATGCTACATAGACTTCTCATGTGTTCAAAAAATGCCACACTTTCACTTCTATAAAAGTGTCACCCAATTGTTAGTTTTGTGTTGATGCAATTATGCCACTCAACATGATCTCAGAAGTTGGGTGTCGTAACTTTTTTCAATTTCTATTTCATTAAATCAAGTAATGCCGTGGATATACAAAGCATGAAGACTCATGGCTTTTATGTGTTAAAAAATATTCCATTTGGCATGAATGCATGAAGACAAAAGTAACAAAAACCAAAACACATGAAGAAATAGAGACCAATTTGAGTGACACTAAAATCTATAAAGAATAAAATAATGAGAACCTAAAAATCATGAAGTACAAAAGTTACAAAATGCCAAAATCCATGACGCATAAAATTTGCAATGACCAAAAGTTATAAAGTGCCAAAAGTTTTGAAGATCAAAACACGTGAAGTTTAAAAGACATGAAAACCAAAGTCTGTGAGGACCAAAAAAATTAGGATTTTTAGATTGTAATCATCTCACAATTTCAAAGAAAGTTTGCATATATGTAACAACTCTAAAATTTATTAATAGGTTAGTTCGAATAAATCACACAACGTTGAAAAAACCTTAATATGGGGAAATTCAAATTGCATTGACATAGAGTAGCACACTTAACAAGAACCATCAACATGGGAATTAAGAGATTTGAAACCTCAAACTCCTGTTAAGTACCCATATGATTGCTAATGAAAAGGATTTTCAAATCATAAACTAGTCTTTCAAATAATGATGGGCTCTTAATCAAAAAAAAATGAGAGTGGGGTGTGTTGAATACAACAATAACTTCTTGTTGGTTAGATGGAATACGTTGTTGGTTTGAAAAGGCATAGTGTTGATTAGAAATAGTGTGTGGTTGACCAATAAGAATGTGTTGTTGATTAGACAATGTCTATGGGGGATTGATTACCACTTATTGAGGTGGGTGATTAGTCACCACTTGTTGAAGTGGGGGATTGGTCACACCTGTTGAGGTGTGGGATTGGTTACCACTTGTTGAAGTGGGGATTGGTCACCACTTGTTGAAGTGGAGGATTGGTCACCACTTATTAAAGTGGGGGATTGGTCACCACTTATTGAAGTGGAGGATCATTAATAACTTGGTGTTATGGCTCAAACATGTTTATAACCTATTATTGCAGAGTGTTAAAAATGTTGGAATAAATAACTTGTTGGTGATTTGAGAGAATGTTTTGTTGTACTTTGGATGACACTTGATGTGGATTGAAATGCACTAGTTGAGAATTAGCAACCACATGCTAAGAATAATACAAGAGGTAATTTTGATAAATATTAGCCAATAAATTACTTTCAAATATAGGTGTGTTAAATAAATACATGACTAATGTGTTACTAGCAAATAGATTGGTATTGGGTGTAAGATGGACTAGTAAATTTGGTTATGGTTTAGTTGGTGGATTTAGCTCTATAAGTGGAAGCTTTTGAATATAAAGACTACTTAGGGAGGTAGTTAAAGTAACCAAGATCTAACTAGCCTATTGTATCTGAGAGGGAATGAATTGGCTTTATGAAGGTGATTCAATACAATAAGAATGTGTTGTTGATTAGACAATGTCTATTGGGGATTGATTACCACTTATTGAGGTGGATGATTAGTCACCACTTGTTGAAGTGGGGGATTGGTCACACTTATTGAGGTAGGGGATTGGTCACCACTTGTTGAAGTGGGGGATTGGACACCACTTATTTAAGTGGGGGATTGGTCACCACTTATTGAAGTGGAGGAGCATTAACAACTTGGTGTTATGGCTCAAACATGTTTACAACCTATTATTGCAAAATGTTAGGAATGTTGGAATAAATAACTTGTTGGTCATTTGGAATAATGTTTTGTTGTATTTTGGATGGCACTTGATGTGGATTAAAATGCACTAGTTGATAATTATCAACCACGTGCTGAGAAGAATAAATGAGGTAATTTTTATAAATATTAGCCAATAAATTACTTTCAAATATAGGTGTGTTAAATAAATACATGACTAATGTGTTACTAGAAAATATATCAGTATTGGATGTAAGATGGACTAGTAAATTTGGCTATGGTTTAGTTGGTGGATTTATCTCTATAAGTGGAAGCTTTTGAATATCAAGAGTACTTAGGGAGGTAGTTAAAGTAACCAAGATCTAACTAGCCTATTGTATCTGAGAGGGAATGAATTGGCTTTATGAAGGTGAGTCAATAACTTGACCTTTTCCTTTATTAGATGCCACAAGAGCTTGGTCATATGTTGGTATAAGAGTCTGACTTTTGCTAAGAGTAAATTGATTATTTGGTAATGCAACAGGTGTCTCTTCAAGATCTCTAACCAAATATTTTAAGTTCTCTATTGGAAATCTATCCCCAATCTTTAACAATCTTACAAGGTTCTCATCTTTGTTATCGAAAAGGTGTTGTGTAAATTCGTCTTGTCAATATTATGGAATAGATGACACATTTTGGAGGTATCATTAATGTTATCTATGTTTGTGATGTATTATTTATTTTGTCCTTGGTTGGTATTAGATGGCATATTGGTAAGTTATTATTGGTTTTATTTAGGTTTGGCATTAGATGGTACATTGGTGAGGTATTGTTGATTTACCTCTTCTTTGACATATTGTTCATAATTGTATGGATTGTAAATTACCTCTTCCTCAAAAGAAGGGTTATAAATAGTTCCAATGCATGTATATTTCAGCATGTTTGGGTTTATGATCTTCAACTTGGAATAAGTTTGCATGTTAGAAATTTACTTGGAATTAGAATGTAGTTTTGATCAAGGTAAATTTTTGGAATAAGTTTTTCAACATGAATGTTAGAAGTAACATATTTTTCTCATGCTAAGGTGAAAGTCACAATGGAATGGTTCAATCAAAGGTGTGCTAATGTAAGTGGTCTAGTAAGAAGTGTATGTGAACCAATTTTGTTTTCAAAGATGCACACAAGTCCTAAGTTTATTAAACATTTTCAAATGTTTGTGTCTTATAAAAGTTGCAAGCACTCAATGAAAAGTGTTTGAAATTTGATTTGATTTTGAATGTTTGAGATTTGAATTAAAAAATAGAATTAGTCTTTGGATTTGGATTTGGAAACTCAACTCATGAATGTAGAAAAGGAATTTGATTGCTTGGGAATATTTGAACTTATAATGCTTGTTTGTTTGATTTGATTATAAACTTTGACTTTGGATTTAGACAAGTACACTTTAGGATACTAGTTTGATTTGAAGCTATGTGATCATTAGATCAAACTTGGATTTAAATAATGTTTAACTTGAATTGAACTAAGCTTTGACTTTCTAAAAATGAGAGTTTGACATTTGAATTTGGAACTAGAAGATTGACTTTGTTTGACTTTAGAATTAGAACTAGTATCATAATTCTGATTAGGTTTGAAATAAAATGGAGGGCAAAACTACAATGGTTTAACAAGAAATTAGACCTTGATTTTAGAAATGGTTTAGAATTAGAAATTAGTATTTTTTTGTAACTAGGAATGGTTCAAAATGGACAACATACCAACATGGTTTAGACAAGAATTGTGTGTATTGGGACAAAGTATGACATCTAGAAGGGGTGATTTTTTACTTAAAATATAGATAGAGTAACGCCTTATCACATAGGAGTGTATGGACTATGTTTTAGACCTAGTTTAGTTTTGGCTTAGTTTTGAAGAGAATGAGTTTTTACATAACATCTAAACAAACAAACATCTAAGTATATGATCATATCTTAATGGTAAATTAAGAGTGCATCACAAATAATGAGCCTTTAATATTCTTACTTTGAGAGGAAAATTTTAATATTCATTTTATTTAAGATTATCTAGTGTAAGTGAAATACCCACCCTTTCTCAAAATTCATACGTGTGATATAATCTCTAAGGGTTATTCTTGTTTCATGTAAATTTTCACTTAAGTTATAAGAAAGAGAGAAAAGAAACTCGATATGGGTATGTTTGAAAAACCTGTTTGGTTGTGTGTATGTTGAATTAGAAGATTATGAAGAGCTCCTCTTTGGCTTGGGAGGAAGACCTACAAATAAGAAAGCACTAAAGTAAACTTGTTCATTAGACAGATAGTTGGGTGGATTTCCTAGTGATAGCTAGATCTTAGAAGTGAGAGACTCCTTAATAAGGGTTGTCAATCCACACATCTTAAATAATTAAGTTTACAAAACTATAAAGAAAGTACTTGCATCAATAATCAAAAAGGTACTAAAATCGAATACAAGAATGCTTGTTTGAAAAATAGACTAGAAATGATTAAATTAGTGATAAACTAATTAATACTAGTGTTAAGGGGTTGGGACATGCTTTAAAAAATCTAAAAGAGGCCTGTGGACAAGTAAAAACATAGAAAACTAAGTTTGGTTAAGGGTAGATGGGTGAAAATAGCTTGTTAGTTTTCACTGCCACAGTGACCATCAATGGTTAAGGTGACTGTTAGCGGTTAAGGTAGTGACCATCGGTGGTCAAGCTAACTATCAACAGTTGGGTAGACCATTGATGGTTGAGTCAACTATCAATAGTTACTATGTAAGCTCTAGGTTGTTAATTAATGAATAATAGGATCCAATATATGGTTTTCAAGAGACGGGCAAGGGCTAGACTGATTGTGAAATGTGAATAAAGTAAATAAATATTAATAAACAAGTACTTGTCTTACCAAAATTTGATTGGGTGACTGGTTGAAGCAGTTAACCTATTGGTGGAATCTGGCTTGATTCTAGTAGAGTAACGATACTCAAGAACTTGGTTGAGAGGTGACGGTGAGTTGGCTCTCAATATGATTATTGGATTGTTGATGATGTTTTATGATGTTAATGACACTAATTTACCTACAAAAGAAACTCTTGAATACCTACGCTCTCTAAAATTATTGTAGATGGATTTTGACCTCCCAAGCTCTTCTTTTTTTATAGGCACAAGTAAGAGATGGAAGTTAAGGTGCAACTAGGCCATATAAATATAATTTTTCCATGCAAAAGGCTTGAAACAAGATTTAGATGAGCTATATTTAGAAAATCTTAGTGGAGGGTTGCATGCTCTTGGTTAAGGAGGTACACCCTGTCGGTAGTCAGGGTTTCCCAAGGGTGACCATCGGTGGTCACTGTCACCATCAATGGTCAAGTCCCCAAAGAAAATGGTCCTAAAGGTTAGGTTGAGTCAATTTTTGAAACTAACTATGGGTGAACTTAATTAGGTCAGATTGGTGTAGATTGGTCCCAAGAGGGTCCTACGTAGGTCCAGGGTGATTTTTGACATTTAGAATCGTAGTGTGTAAATTTTTAATGTCTACATTTTGCCTTTTTTTATTATACAGCTTGTGTGAATAAGCTACAAAAAAAATGGATTATGGGTCAAGGGTTTGGTTGCCCTGAGAGTAGGAGAAGGTGTTCCCCCTCAAATCGAGAGTCGATGAGGTGAAACTAAAATTAGGTCATGGTTTGATAAAAGGAATATGGTGAGTCACAAAGTGGTGACATGAGGTTGGGCATTTGAAATGCAAACTTGTGCACAAAAATGCAACTAAGTGAGATTAGTCAAGATCGTATAAAGACTAAATATGCCAATGTTGGCAAAAATAAGGGTTGGTTCTAGAAGTACAAGTAATAAGGTAACCAATCTACAGTGTTAGGCATGGCTAATTGGGTGACTCTATAAGTCCTCTAGATAGGGTCAATGTTGGGTACAAGTATCTAAAGTAGGAAGTGATCTTACAAAATAACATGATTAGTCAGGTTGTATACTAGGTGGTGCAAATTCAAATGGTCAACATGGAAAAATGGTTGATGTAGTCAAGCAGACCAATGTAAGGTCATCACAAAATGAGAGAGTAATATAGGTAAAAAGTAGCTAGCATTGAGGTGGATGTGGTCTAATTATGGGTTAGATAAGGGTAATCTCAAAATTCCAAGTTCTATTTGAAGTGAGATGAGGTGATATCTAAGGTTGGGGACCCTGACTGTTGATGGTCAAAGGTCTTAGGGTCGACTGTCAGTGATCTCCCTAACCATCAATGATCAGGGGAAACCTTAAAAACCTAAGGGTAAAAAAGTAAAATGTGAAATCATTTTTGCCACCATACTTGGTGTTGTTCTCCCTAGTGATTTTTTGTGTTCAGGGTCTTGCATTTGATGGTGGAGAAGACAAGCTTTGTTGGAGCATGTGATTTGTGGAGGTGTCAGATTTGACTGGGGAGGTTGATCATGAGTGGACTAGATGAAGGGTGGATGATGATGTGACTAGGTGGGGAGGTTAGGGCTTTGGTGCCATATTAGTGCCCATGTAATGAGGTAGGAGGTGTTCTAAATTTCATAGCTCAATTGATTTTATTAGATTGGGATTGGGATTGGTAGGGTTTTGGGGATTTATTCTAGGCCCTGATGCCCTAACGTCCATTTTTTAAAAAATTGGGTAAATGAATGGGTGAAATTGAGGGTAAAAAGGTAGTTTAAGTAGGTAAGGGGTGGTTGATTAGGTATGGGTGAGGTTTTTGATGTATTTTAGGTGTTTTTACAAAATTTGGGAGGTCTAGGGTATGAGAGTTTCACCATCGATAGTCACACATAGTGACCATCGATGGTCACACATAGTGACCATCGATGGTTGACCCTAACCATCAATGGTCAACCTTGGAGGTAAAATGCCCATAGGGGATAATCGATGGTTCAATAAACCATTGGTGATCTAAGGGTTGAGTTTTTTAAAAGGTGTTTGAGATATTTGAGGGTATAAATAAAGTGTTGGATAAAATAGTTTAAGTTTGTAGATTTGTGAATGTTAGGGTAGGTTTAGGATATTAAAGTGGTAATAATGGTTGATAGTTTGATATTGATAGGTTGTTAAAAATGATATGTTAGATAGGTCAAGGAGTTGATGGGTATAAGTAATATAAATATATGGGTGTTTAAAATGACTTTATTTTTGTAAGGTTCATATTAGGTAAAGGGGGAGCAAGGTTTTGTGATAGAATCATATAGGTCAAAAAAGGGATGTGGTTAAAATGTATAGCATTTGGGGTGTTGTTTAGATCATAAATGTAAGTGGGTAGCGTGAAACAGGTTGAAAAAATTAAGTATTAGTGGGTACTTAGCTTGAGGTGGAAAACTAAGTGCACATGTTAATATGATTGTTTTGTAGGCATGTGAGCATATCCAAATGTAGGACTGAGTCCCACAAATCTTTGTAAAGGTCCATGATGGTATGACAGATGATGAGTGGTGTCATATGGAGGATGTTGGTGTAAAGGCCATGAGTTATTATCAACATATACCTCAAGATGTAGTGATGATTGTGGCTCTGATCAAGAGATGGGATCTAGCCATGAACACTTTCATGTTACACACTAGAGAGATGACCATCTTGCTAGAGGATGTGGATCAAATTACATGATTGTCAATGCAAGGGGATCTGATCTACCACATAGAGAGTGAGTAGTGAGACTACTATATGGAGTGGATTTATAATGAGGATAGGGAATAGGTGAGATTTCATGTAGGTGGCATGCGGTACATGACATTATATTATAGGGCACCAAAGGACAGGTGTTTATTGATGATGATGATGGGGATATCTCGCTTTACCCTCCCCAATTTGAGTAGTGGCCACTTCCCATATCTACTTATAGGGGTGTTAGGAGAGATGTTCTTGGGGAGGACCATGTTTGGGTGGGCTTCCACTTTATTAGTACAGATCTATAGAGAGCTCTGGGTTTTTTATGCACATAGGAGGTATGGGATTAGTGTCAGGTTCATACTCCACTATTGGGCATACAAGCATATTAGAGTGCTTAGACCACTAGGTCTCCCATGGGATGGCTTTGTGCCTACAAACTATAAGGTAGGCTTTATTCAATAGAGAGGTGACTTGGAACTAATAGGGGTTGGTGGAGGTGTCTAAGATATAGAGTGGTTTAGAGATGCCCTAGATGGCTTGGTGGTTGGTGATGTGTTGTGGAGACCTTACTTGGGCTGGCTGATCTAGGTAGGATATCACACTTTATCATTATAGAGTTGATGATGGATACATGGGATATGAGAGGGTGAGATTGAGCTCATCCTAGTTGACAAGGTGTGGAGGTAGTTTGAATTGCTATAGGGGATCCATTCATATTTTCCTCGATACAAGAGGGAGGATGTTGAGTTCTTACTCCAAGATTCATAGCTAAAGGAGGGTTGTTCTAGACTATGTGGAGTTACTTGTGAGAGCTCTTATTAATGATGTTGGAGTGCTAGATGGGTATGCATCTTGGTACTAGGCTATATATGTAGCTATTAATTTTGGATGGGGGTATAGGGACTAGTAGCCTATGGTTGTGTACCTAGCATAAGCATAGGCATAAGATGCATAGGTAACAAGAGAACTAGCAGTAATAGAGGCCTAGATTACAATGTTATATGGATAGGTGGCCGCTCTGTAGGCACAAGTGGTGACTCTGACTAGTGAGCGAGATTAGGCATAGGCATCCTTTGGGGTAGTCACGCAAGAGAGAGATGTTCTTAGATAGAGGGTAGCAACAAGAGGGGGACCAACACCAATAGTAGGAGGACCACCAAACATAGTTCTAAAGCTCTAATACTTATCCACCATTAAATAACTTAGGTATTATGAGGTGATGGTGTTGGATCGGCTATCATAGGCGATAAGATATGGGGAGTATAGGGCTAGTTTGGTCAATGGGTTGTTGATAGCTACTCCAAGACAGTGGGCCTCTATAGTGGGCCATGTAGGGATACCAGGGGGCCACCACCAAATGGGAGTATAGGGGTAGGTAGTAGTGATGCAAGTGCTCTAAGGGCATGATTTACATATGTTATGATATATTGGTATAGATAGGTGTACATTATTTTGATACCATCTTGTGTGTTGATGTAGCGAGATGTACATGATTTGAGAAAGAGTTTACACATTGTTATATGTATTTGTGATGACATGATGTATATGATGATGATATATGGTTTATGACGTATGTTTATGGTTCATGGTTTGCATGTTATTGTGGGTATTTATGTTCATGTTTATGGTTGATGGTCTATGGTTTCCTACACATGCTTTATGAGATGTTAACTCAGTAGCTTAGTTATGTGCTGTTTGAAAGATGGTTATGATGTTCTAATTGTGTTCATGGATGTGGTAGGATGTGTTATGGATGGATATACATCATATGATGATGTGATCATAACTAGCTTTGTTTATGGTTATGTTGGTGTGGTTTGCATGGGTTGATGTTATAAAATGCAATGTGGTAATGTTATGGTAAATAGATAGATTGGTAGATGACATATGATATGGCTCATCATGTTTTGATCATTTATTTTGTTCATGCTCATGATAATGATTGGTATAATTAAGATATGATATATGTTCACTTGATGTTGTTATTGTAGATAGATAGGATGATGTTCATGGCATGATGTGATATGATGCACTATCATGGTGTTTTTATCATAGATAGGTAGATGATGTGGTTCATGTATATAGTTCATAACGTTATGCTTTTGATTTGATATTTGTTGTTTATGGTCATGGAGATAAAATGTGAACATGGTTAAGTATGCAATGAGAATACATAAAGTAAGTAAATAACAAACTAAATGTTTAGGAAAGTGATAAGAATCATGAGAGGTGCGTCTACATGAGCCCATAAAAGATAAGAAAATAAACATGATGCCTTTTCAGTGGTAAGGACAAAATTGAAACCCAAAGATGGATTAGCTTAGTGAAAATAAGCCTTTCAAATGCTTCACATTAGCATGCTTAGGTTGATAAACAAGTATCTTGATCACATTATGTCAAGTAAGCTCATAGTCCCATGCATATGATATATCGAGGAAGGATGGGTGAAATCAGAACATTTTTGTGAGACTAGCATGCCTCATCTATAGGCTTCTAAGAGGATAGTATAAGGGTGTCTATGCTCATATATAAAATGTAGAATGATTGATGCGAGAAGTCTACTGAGGAGATTTGATTGTGGCTTTCCAAGATTATTAATTTTAGGAGAGCCAATTGCGGTATTTCTCATTACTTTTGATAATGGGTTTGTTGTTTATTTTGATTTTGCTTGGGGGCTAAGGAAGTTGATCAATGCAGGATGCTTCCAAGAAATATCTAGCATTGATAAGTGCTTTACTCAGCCATCCTTCAAGGGAGTGTTCTAAGTTTATATGCTTAGTTTAAATGTTTTTGATATATAGCCTTCAAAGGAGTAGTCCACCTTATGTTTTCAATTCTGAATAAGTTTTCAATAGCTATCCTTCAAGGGAGTAGTTTATGAATGCTAGGAATGGCCCATGATTCATTTTTGACTTTGATATTACTTTTGATTTTCGTTAATTTTCTTTGACATAGACTTGCTTATACATGCTCAATTGGTTATCTTTATGAAGGCAAGAGTAAGATCACAAGAAGGTTGCTTAGGTGAAAAGAAGATTAGGTAACAATGACCATGGGAACTGATCTTAAAGAGGGATGGGAAGTACCATGAGAATCATGCCATGGGTAGATCCATGGTCCTTATAGTTCATGATTAGGCTATGATTTTGATGGATAATCACATGATCCAGCTATAGTGGGTTGCCCCTAAGAAAAGGGAAATGAATGTGGTTGTAGGGGATGAGCTAAAGTTATACAAATCATGATTGTGACCCCTCTATAACAAAAGAAAGGATGCAGATGTGAAGCATTGAGAGGCTCAAGTTCTATTTTTCCTTCAAGAGAGGATAAATAATAAGCTCCTAATCCATACTTATGGGTTATGATGTAGGGTCCAAGCCAATTGAAAGCAAATTTACCGCTTTTACTTTTCTCTATATTAAGTACATGTTGATTTTCCTTGAGAATGAGATCTCTAATATTGAATTCTCAGACTTTCAGGTGTTTTTTATAAGCATGCTTGATTCATTCTTGATTGACATGGAGATGGGACAAAGCAACCAAATAACTCTCATCAAGTATCTCAAGTTGAGCTAAACATTCTTATTAATAATCATCTTCTAAAATAAGGTCATGAAAAGATATGTAAAGATAAGGTATTTAGACTTTGAGAGGCAATACAACCTCAACCCCAAACATGAGAGAAAAATTTGTATCACCTGTAGGGGTTTAGACGCTAGTGTGATATGCCCATAAGGTGAAAGGGATGTGCAAGTGTCAATCCTAACCTAAGGTATTGACCATTTTGGAAAGCATGTTATTAAGGGTTTTATTAGAGGCCTCTACTTGTCCATTTGCTTATGGGTGATAAGGTGATGAAAAGCTTAGTTTAATTTCAAATACATCACAAAGGCCCTAAAATTATTTTTAAAGGATTTACCATTATCGATGATGATCTTATGAGGAAAACCAAAGTGGTAAATGATGTGATGGGTGATAAAAAAATAATAATATTTTTGGCTTTTGTCAAGATGAGGAATAGCCTCCACCCATTTGGTGAAATATTCAGTTGTCGTGATAATAAAGTGATGTCACTATAAAGAGTGTGGATTAATTTCACCAATAAGGTCCAAACCCCATTATGAAAAAGGACATAAGTCAGTGGAAACTTGAAGGCTATGGCTGGGTGTATGATGTAAATAGCATGTTGTTAACACTTAACACACTTTTTCACATAATCATAATAGTCTTGGTTCAGGGTAGGCTAGTAATAGCCCAAGTGAATGATGTGTTTAGCCATAGTGAGTCCACTAAAGTGACCCCCATAGATACCATCATGTGTTTTCTTGATAGCGTGAGAAGCTTTTGGACCATGAAGACAATGAAAAAGGAGACCATCAAAGCCACACTTGTAAATAATTCCTCCGATAATGGTATAACAAGAGATGCTCTGAATGAATGCTCAATAGGCATTCTTAGATAGGCTAGAGGGAACAATGCCAAGGTTAAGGAAATCAAAGGTTTTCTGATACCAAAGGTCAGGCTAGATCCCTTCCACATTAAATATGGTTGGAGTGTTTGACTTAACATAGGAAGGTTTAATGAGGTGTGTTGTCCCCAAAAATAGCTTTCTCATTTTTGGGACAACATATGACCTATTTTGGTCTTACAAGACCAAAATTGTCTCTTCCCTTTTCAAAATTTGTTCTGTGCATTCAAATTCTCCTTTCTTCAAAGCTTTTCAGAAATCTACAGACTCCATAGGCTCATTTCTACGGACTTTGTAGGTTAGTTTCTATGGACTCTATAGGAAAGAAATAGGTTCAACGGGTTCAATCAGTTTAAAGGAGTGCCTGAAAGAAAGAAGCCCGTAAGCAGAGTGTGTCAAGTGTCATCTGTCAGGACACAGTTTCTAATTAAGTTTCAAAGCAGTGGAATGTGCCACGTATCCCATTCTAGCTAAACAAAATGCAACAAGTGTCGGTGTCCACATTTTAGGCTTCTTATAATTTTCAAAAGCTTCTTTCAATAAGATTCTCTTAGGGTCCCACAAAAAGTGCCAAGTAGCAATTGCAGAAGGTTCTAATCTGTTTCTAAGAAGCTATGGAAGTTGCCACGTGTCCCTGGTAAAACTCAATAGAAGTTGTCGAGTGTCAACATCTACAGTTATTGAGTAAGGACTATGGTGGGCCTCGAGTAAGTCATAAGAACAAGTGAAACGTGCCGAGTGTCATCATCTGCATGAATCTAAATGAGTCCTAAATGTTTTTGTTGTCAGGATGCGAAACACCGGAAGCATACAATTGATTACCAAATACCAAGCAACTATAATATGCGAAAATAACCAGATTCAACAAGTAACTAGAATTCAAAATAACACAGCATATGAGAGACAATACACAACTTGTATTAACACTTTATACAGAAAAGAATACAATAAAGAAGATGCCACTTCTTCTCCACCACCTCTTCAGAGGCTCGCCACACCTCAAGTGAACAGTAATTCTTCTCCCCAAATCTCTCCCTCTCAGGTCCCAACACCCAACTCAAATACAGAGTTGGTGTTCACCTCCCATGCTCCACGCACACCACAAGTGCTCCACGCACTCCACAAGTACTCCACGTACTCAACAAGTACTCAAGGTACTTCAAGTAGATCTCCCATGAATCTGCAACAACCTGCAATTCAACAGACCATACTTATGGAAGGAACTCCCTTGCCTTCCTCTTTTCTCTATCCGAGTACACACCTGTACTCCAAGTAGATCCTGCCTGATACTGCTCCCTGTTGTGTTGCTGTTTATATGATCTTGCACACCTACAAATCAAACACGGTTCTGCTCACCTGTGAACCTTGACCTTGCACACACATACACCTGCAGATCAACGATCTTACTTACCATGTAGATCTCCTATATAGGCCATGCAACTATGACCAAGATCCTACACACCTGAAGAATCCAGCTGACTCTCCAAAACTAGCACCTACACCTGGTACTGTGGAACTAGGAGGAACACCCTTGCTCACCTCACACACAGAAGGAACAAACTTTGCTCAACTCAAACTAGAACACTTTTCCAATACAACCATGAGTCTATTATATAGATCTCATCCAAACAATAATTAGACATCTAATTACAATAATTAGATCCGCAGCTATGAGTCTAAAATTAGCACTCATCATGCAAACACTTGGTTCGTCAACCAACTGCCCGTAATTAACTCGCAGTCAAACCACACAGGCGACCGACGTCGGTCCCTGTCTGCCTGGAGGTGACCGACGTCGGCCGATATATGACCGACGTCGGTTGCTTTTCTATGATATCTTGCTGACGTCGGCTGATCAGACTGACCCCAACTTCTCTGCAACTCAGCAACCTTCAGCAACCTCCTCTCATGTTTGCATCAGTGAAGCTTTTAGCTCCACAACCTAACAATCTCCCACTTGGAGATAAATAGCTGCACTGTACCTGTACCTGTACTCTGTCTAATCTATTTTCTGGTTTGTATCCCTCTTCAAGCTCAATCCTGAAGACAACCCACAACGCATCCCGTGGTGTACCACCTGTCATCCGAGTACCCTGCCACATCCAAACCTACAACACCTGTAGTGAAGTCCTGACCCTGCATAGCAACACCTGCTGCCAGTCCCTCTCAAAAACCTAAGAACCCACTTCCCCGAATTGGCTCCTAACTCTGACAGCTCCCACTGCATGGGAATACTCAGGTCTATACCAGACCTCATGTGATTTCAGACACTGTACATGTCCAGCCCTTAGTGTGCTCCGGCTCTGCATCCTGAACCTCGCCAACACCTGATTCACATCAGCTCCCACTGGAGACAAAATCTACCTGTGATCTCCATGTCTCCCATGTCAAAGAATTCCGCTGCTCCAAACTCCTCATGACATGCCACTGAAACTAATCTTACCCTTAGCTCAGCAAAACCCTGTATGTACAAACCTGCTATAGCAAAACATATCATCCACATACAGCAACAGAATGATGTTGCAATCATCATCCCCCTGGTAAGTCAAACCACAGTAGTTACCCTGACACTGACTAGAGTCATGCTCTGTCCTCCACCTGTCAAAACCTGTACCACTGTCCTGCAACTCCTCAAGACCATATGACCTGGTCTTCCGTCTCACATATCCGTTCTCTCTATTCTTCTACTAAGGCATCCATTCCTCTCTGTGCTTTCATCCAGCTGGCAAACCTACCAAAACACCCGTCTGGTTCTGCATCATAATCCTGCCATCCTCCCACTTGTTTCCTGGATCCTCCCTGCTCTATAGTCAGCAACAAGTATGAAGAAGAGGAACACGAATTTGAGGGCCTACTTACACCTTCAGTCCTCCGTATGGGTGTTTGAGACTCCTTGACAACATGCTGTCCACCCAAAATTCGTTACAGTGACCGACCTCGGCCACCCCACAGTCTGCATCCGATCGACGTCGGTTCCCATGCGCCTGTACCTGACTACCAACCTACAACTGCTGGTGTCCCTGCTGCCAACGTCGGTCCTCCTGACCGACATCGGTCTTACCCTGCCCGACATCGCCGGCTTCGGTCTGCACATGACCGACATTGGCACTTGTCTGTTCGACGCCGGTTCCTCCTGACTGATGCCGGTACCTGTGTTCGCCTGTGAGTGATGACTTTTTACCCGCGAGCTCCTTTGAATCAAAACACATGTCCAAACTGCTCTGCTCAGAAGTATCCAGCCCCATCCACTGGTTTCTGTCTGCCATCTCCTCCAAGTACACCAAGGCTTTCCAGTTCTTAAGCCTGTCAAATGTATCTGTCTTCCACTTAAGAACATGCATCTCCTTCCTGCTCATGTGACCAAGCCTACGAAGCCACGTCTCTGCAACAGAAAAAGAATCAGTAATATAAACAAGTAGATAAAGAGTACCTGTCTTCTTACCACCAGCTAATTCAAGTGCTACCGCTGTGAGAGTTCTTGTGCATCTCTCATCACCCAATCTTTCTGAAGAAATTAGCCAAATCTCCAAACCTGGGACCTACATGACCTTCATCAACACCTGTGTGTTGGCCGCCTGCAATTTCAACTTTACTTCCCCTTTGCCAATTCTTTGGCAAGGCTCACCAGCTCCTCTACCTGGGGCTGCATGGAAAGAGGCAACCGAATCTTTTATCCAAGATTCAACTTTATCCAAGAAACCTCCCAGAGCATCCTGTGCAACAAGACCTGCAACATCTGCTTCTTCAGTTTCTTCATGCTGATCTGCTACCAACCAACAATATCCTTTTACCTGCTCTTTCTTTCCATCAGACCGTGAGTGACCGTCTATGCTTTTCAACTCCTCCATCCTTAGCTTACTTTGATCTGCCGTTGCTCTACTCCCACTCGATCAGAAACCCCTGAGAGTGCCCTGTAACCAAACACAACCCTGCTTCCTGCAACCTGGCTCTGATACCACTTGTCAGGATGCGAAACACCGGAAGCATACAATTGATTACCAAATACCAAGCAACTATAATATGCGGAAATAACCAGATTCACCAAGTAACTAGAATTTAGAATAACACAGCATATGAGAGACAATACACAACTTGTATTAACACTTTATACAGAAAAGAATGCAATAAAGAAGATGCCACTTCTTCTCCACCACCTCTTCAGAGGCTCGCCACACCTCAAGTGAACAGTAATTCTTCTCCCCAAAGCTCTCCCTCTCAGGTCCCAACACCCAACTCAAATACAGAGTTGGTGTTCACCTCCCGTGCTCCACGCACACCACAAGTGCTCCACGCACTCCACAAGTACTCCACGTACTCAACAAGTACTCAAGGTACTTCAAGTAGATCTCCCATGAATCTGCAACAACTTACAATTCAACAGACCATACTTATGGAAGGAACTCCCTTACCTTCCTCTTTGCTCTATCTGAGTACACACCTGTACTCCAAGTAGATCCTGCCTGATACTGCTCCCTATTGTGTTGCTGTCTATATGATCTTGCACACCTGCAAATCAAACATAGTTCTGCTCACCTGTGAACCTTGACCTTGCACACACATACACCTGCAGATCAATGATCTTACTTACCATGTAGATCTCCTATATAGGCCATGCAACTGTGACCAAGATCCTACACACCTGAAGAATCCAGTTGACTCTCCAAAACCAGCACCTACACCTGGTACTGTGGAACTAAGAGGAACACCCTTGCTCACCTCGCACACAGAAGGAACAAACCTTGCTCAACTCAAACTAGAACATTTTTCCAATACAACCATGAGTCTATTATATAGATCTCATCCAAACAATAATTAGATCCGCAGCTATGAGTCTAAAATTAGCACTCATCATGCACTTCAACAAACCATACTTATTGAAGGAACTCCCTTGCCTTCCTCTCTTGCTCTATCCGAGTACACACCTGTACTCCAAGTAGATCCTGCCTGATACTGTTCCCTGTTGTGTTGTTGTCTATATGATCTTGCACACCTGCAAATCAAACACGATTCTGCTCACCTGTGAACCTTGACCTTGCACACACATACACCTGCAGATCAACGATCTTACTTACCATGTAGATCTCCTATATAGGCCATGCAACTGTGACCAAGATCCTGCACTCCTGAAGAATCCAGCTGACTCTCCAAACCAGCACCTACCCAGGTACTGCTGTGGAACTAGGAGGAACACCCTTGCTCACCACACACACAGAAGGAACAAACTTTGCTCAACTCAAACTAGAACATTTTTCCAATACAACCATGAGTCTATTATATAGATCTCATCCAAACAATAATTAGACATCTAATTACAATAATTAGATCCGCAGCTATGAGTCTAAAATTAGCACTCATCATGCAAACACTTGGTTCGTCAACCAACTGCCCGTAATTAACTCGCAGTTGAACCACAAAGGCGATCGATGTCGGTCCTTGTCTGCCTGGAGGTGACCGACGTTGGCCGATATATGACCGACGTCGGTTGCTTCTCTATGCTATCCTGCCGATGTCGGCTGATCAGACCGACCCCAACTTCTCTGCAACTCAGCAACCTTCAGCAACCTCCTCTCCTGTTTGCATTAGTGAAGCTTTTAGCTCCACAACCTAACATTTGTAGTGTTTCTAAAGCTCGGTGGAAGCTGCCACATGTCATCTTCCATAGGACTCTCAAAGGTTTCTATAGCTCCTATAAGTTAGGTGGATGTTGCTAAGTGTCCTCACCTATTCTAGTGAAAGATGCCACATGTCACTTGTTAAAAGCAATAAAATGTGCCATGTGTCAAAGATGGAGCACTCCCAATACAAAGACGCAGAGCCAAGAAAAGATTTCCTTCAGACATTTTGTTTGAAGGAAATAATGGAATAATAGCCTACAGAAGAATGAAAGCCCAGAGACCACTCAAAGGATCCTGAAGGGTAGATACCCTTGTGGGAGGCTCTCACCAAAGGAAAATAGGTCTTTCTCAAGACCCCGAAGGGATTCTTCCCCTTTGGGAAGGACAAAATGAGAATACTTAAGGAATTTCTAAGGAGATTAACAGGCCCGTAGACATCAAATTTGTGGCAATGAAATAGTTGTTGATCCTTGCAGACTTAAAGGCAGACCCGAATGCATTCAAAGGCCTAAAGACCAAAGCCCAAAGGAATACCCGCTGATGATAGAGCCAAAAGATCTAGCAAAGGGGAAAAAGTAGCCTGAAGGCTCAAATCGTACCAAAAAAAGACAAAGAGGGAAATATCTATAATAGTTATTTTAATAGCTAGAATAGTGCACAAAAATAGATATTTGAGCCCTCAAACATTGAAGACGATGTCCGTTTGTCCCCCTTGGAGTAAAGACAAAGTGGACAGCTACACAAACAAGAGAAGATAGATGAGATGACTCAGGGCCAAGAGGAGACACTTGAGATGAGTCAACACGCCACAGTTAAGGCAGCCGCCCGGTTCTAGCATGGCCCTCCTTGACAAAACTTAAAATGCATTCAAGACATTGAATGCAGCATGGGCCACTCTATGGAACAAAGTGCTAGACCTTTCTTGGCTACTATATAATGTAATCTCTTTATTTGTTTTAAGGGAGATCTTCCCGTTACTAAAAGTAAAACTCTGCACAAATTGAAAGGTGAATACTGAGACTTTGAGCTCAGATTGTTGTTCATAATATTTTATTTGAATGAGAAAGCAAGTGACTTGCAGACTTTGTGTTGTTATAGCTTGTATCATTTTAGGAGATTGTTCTTATGTATATCTTTTGAATATGTTCTTGTTTATTTGATCTAACAAGCAAAACTAGTGGAAGTAATCAGGAAGGTGCCATGAAGCTAACTATGGAGAGACTTTGTGCCCCCACAATCACCTTCAATGTGTTTTCTTTCGGTTCTTGTGTAAAGGATCTTGGGATGACTTTGTACCCTCATTATCCTTCATATTTTATTTCTATGTAAAGGACCTTGGGATGACTCTGTGCCCTCATTGTCCTTCGTATCTCACTCTTGGGCAGTCGAGGTGGAGACTTTACGCTACATCTCAGGCTATTGGTTACTACGCCCTTGGTTACCAGTTACTTGTCACTACCTGAAAGAACTGTTGGTCCCTACAAGAACACTTTTGAAAGAAGAGAAGTGCCTTCAGTGTTTTCACCAAAATTTTCTCCTCTATTTGTGAACATCATCTCTGAAAAAAGAGAGATGGATGGTGTATCCTACCCCTGAGTGTTATTTTCTACTTATATATAGTATATAGCTCTTGCATATTCATAGGGAACCTCCCCTTGATGAGAGGAGAGATTTGTCCCCTATTGATGTAGTAAACCTGCACATCTGGCCGACCAATCTCCCTATGTTTTGGTTGAAGAGACCTATTTTGCTCACCAGTTAGCTGGTTGACAAAATATTCACCCAACAGTTTTTGGTGACTCTATTGGGGATGAACGTGCAATCTAAAGCCTCAAGTTTTAGATTGAAGCAATCCCTACCCTTATCCATTATAGACTTTAGTGGCTCCATTCTATGTCCTACCCACTATCATTATAGCCTTACCATCTTCCTCCACCCCCATGCTAACTAGGATAGAACACGTAGTTTGAAGTCTCAAGCTTCAAGCTAAAGCAGGGCCAATTCTTTCCCATTTTTGTTCTACAATCTGGCAACTCCATGCTATACAAGAAGCCGAAAAGCTCAAGGTGTTGTTGACCCTGTCTTTGAGTTGGTGTAGTAGGGCAATTTTGATTTGTTATCCCCACTTTCCACAATCAAAACATGTGTCAGACTAAACCAGCAAAACAATAAGCTATGGTAGTGGACCATACTGCTACACTCCAAAATTAGCAAAATGAACTCTTCACCAAGAGAGCAAAGAGTTATGGTTTTCAAATTAAAGACCATGTCTTGCCATGGGGCAAGAAGAGAGAACCAAAAGGAGTGCATAAGAAATGTGATTCCTGGTGGAGAGTTCCATTCGCCCATCACTGATTCTGAGGACAAAATGGTTTCTTGCTGGTATATCAAGATGGCATGCTCTTTTCTCTACCTCACAATGGGCAGCATCTAAAGCACTTCAACTCTTGAAGTATCAGATGAGTTTCCTCTACATATGTATATATGTATAGCCTTTGTTTCTATTGTGTGCTTTTTGTTTTCATTTTTTGGGGCCTTTCTTTTTGGGCAGCATGACTCCATAGCCCAATGGCAACTTCAAGGTACTAAAGATTCTAGTTTCAACTCCCCTCAGTTGTTCCAAGTTTTCATCTGAAGGAAGTTCCCCAACTGGAGCCAGTTGTTGTCTCCAAAAATAGCTTTCTCATTTTTGGAACAACATATGAACTATTTTGGTCTTACAAGACCAAAATTGTCTCTTCCCTTTTCAAATTTGTTTTATGTGTTCAAATTCTCCTTTTTTCAAAGCTTTTCAAAAATCTATGGACTCTACAGGCTCATTTCTATGGACTCTGAAGGTTAGATTCAATGAACTCTGTAAGAAATAAATGGGTTCAACAGGTTCAATCAGTTTAAAGGATTGCCCGAAAGAAAGAAGCCCATAAGCAGAGGGTGCCAAGTGTCGTCTGCCATGACACACTTTCTAATTAAGTTTCAAAGTAGTGGAACATGCCATGTATCCCATTCTACCTAAGTAGAATGTGACAAGTGTCAGCATCTGCATTTCAGGCTTCTTATAAATTTCAAAAGCTTCTTTCAATAAGCTTCTCTCAGGGTCCCACAGAAAGTGTCAAGTGGCAACTACAAAAGATTGTAATCTATTTCTAAGAAGCTATGGAAGTTGCCACATGTCCCTAGTAAAACTTGGCGAAAGTCAACGAGTGTTGACATCCATAGTTATTGAGTAAGGATTGTGGTGGGCCTCGAGTAAGTCGTAGGAACAAGTGGAATGTGCCAAGTGTCATCATTCGCATGGATCCAAATGAGTCCTGAATGTTTCATTAGTGTTTCTAAAGCTCAGTGGAAGCTACCACGTGTCATCTTCCATAGGACTCTCAAAGGTTTCTAAAGATCCTATAAGTTAGGTAGATGCTACCAAGTGTCCTCGCATGTTCCACTGGAAGATGCCACATGTCACTTGTTACAAGCAGCAAAACGTGCCACGTGTCAAAGATGGAGCACTCCCAATATAAAGATGCAAAGCAAAGGAAATATTTCCTTCAAACAAATTGTTTGAAGGAATTCCTTCAGACATTTTGTCTGAAGGAAATAATGGAACAATAGCCCATCGAAGAATGAAAGCCCAGAGGCCACTCAAAGGAACCCAAAGGGTAGATACCCTTGTAGGAGGCTCTCGTCGAGGAAAATAGGACTTTCTCAAGACCCCAAAGGGATTCTTCCCCTTCAAGAGGGACAAAACAAGAATGCTGAAGGAATTGCCGAGGAGATTGACGGGCCCGTAGACGTCAAATTCGTGGCAATGAAATAGATGTTGATCCTTACAGAATTAAAGGTAGACCCGAATGCATTCAAAGGCCTAAAGACCAAATCCAAAAGGGAAGACTCACTGATGATAGAGCTAAAAGAGCCAGCAAAGAGGAAAAAGTAGCCCAAAGGCTCAAATCATAGTAGGAAGAGACAAAGAGGGAAATATCTACAGTAGTTATTTCAGTAGCTAGAATAGTGTGCAAAAATAGATATTTGAGCCCTTAAACATTCAAGACACCACCTGTTTGTCCCCCTTGAAGTAAACACAAAGTGGGTAGCTACGCAGACAAGACGAGATGACTCAGGCCCAGGAGGAGACACTTGAGATGAATCAATACACCATAGTTAAGGCAGCCACCCAGTTCCAGCATGGCCCTCCTTGACAAAACTTAAAATGCATTCAAGACATTGAATGCAGCATGGGCCACTCCATGGAACAAAGTGCCAGACCTTTATTGGTTGCTATATAATGTAATCTCTTTTTTTTTAAGGGAGATCTTCCCGTTACCAGAAGCAAAACTCTGCCCAAATTGAAAGGCGAATATTGAGTCTTTGAGCTCAAATTGTTGTTCATATTATTTTATTTGAATGAGAAAGCAAGTGACTTGCAGACTTTGTGATGTTATAGCTTGTATCATTTTAGGAGATTACTCTTATGTCTGTCTTCTGAATGTGTTCTTGTTTATTTGATCTAACAAGCAAAACTAGTGGAAGTAATCAGGAAGGTGTCTTCAAGCCAACTGTGGAGAGACTTTGTGCCCCCACAATTGCCTTCAGTGTGTTTTTTTCAGTTCTTATGTAAAGGATCTTGGGATGACTTTCTGCTCTCATTATCCTTCGTATTCTATTTCTGTGTAAAGGACCTTGAGATGACTCTGTGCCCTCATTGTCCTTCATATCTCACTCTTGGGCAGTCGAGGTGGAGACTTTGTGCTACATCTCAGGCTGTTGGTTACTATGCCCTTGGTTACCAGTTACCTGTCACTACCTGAAAGAACTCCTATTGGTCCTTGCAAGAACACTTTTGAAAGAAGAGAAGTGCCTTTAGTGTTTTCACCAAGATTTTCTCCTCTATTTGTGAACATCATCTCTTAAAAAAGAGAGATGGATGGTGTATCCTACCCCTGAGTGTTATTTTTTGCTTATATATAGTATATAGCTCCTACATATTCATAGGGAACCTCCCCTTGATGAGAGGAGAGATTTGTCCCCTGTTGATGTAGTAAACCTACACATCTAGCCGACCAATCTCCCTATGTTGTGGTTGAAGAGACCTATTTTGCTCACCAGTTAGCTGGTTGACAAAATATTCACCCAATAGTTTTTAGCAACTCTGTTGGGGATGAACATGCAGTCTGAAACCTCAAGTTTTAGATTGAAGCAGTCCCTACCCTTATCCATTATAGACTCTCATGACTCCATTATGTGTCTTACCCACTATCATTATAACCTTACCATCTTCCTCCACCCCAATGCTAATTGGGATAGAATGCACAGTTTGAAGTGTCAAGCTTCAAGCTGAAGTAGGGCCAGTTCCTTCCCATTTTTGTTCTACAATCTAGTAACTCCATGCTATATAAGAAGACAAAAAGCTCAAGGTTGTGTTGATCTTGTCTTTGATTTGGTGTGGCAGGGCAATTTTGATTTATTATTCTCACTTTCCATAATCAAAACATGTGCCAGAATGAACCAGCAGAATAGCAAGCTATGGTAGTGGACCATACTGTTGCACTCCAAAATTAGCAAAAGGAACTCTTCACCAAGAGAACAAAGAGTTATGGTTTACAGATTAAAGACCACATCTTGCCATGGGGAAAGAAGAGAGAACCAAAAAGAGTGCACAAGAAATGTGATTCCTGGTGGAGAGTTCCATTCGCCCGTCACTGATTCTGGGGACAAAATGGTTTCCTGTTAGTATATCAAGATGACACGCTCTTTTCTCTGCCTCATAATGGGTAGCATCTGAAGCACTTCAACTCTTGAAGTATCAAACGAGTTTCCTGTACATATGTATATTTGTATAGCCTTTGTTTATATTGTGTGCTTTTCAATTTCATTTTTTGGCGCCTTTTTTTTTGGGTAGCATGACTTCATAGCCTAATGGCATACTTCAAGGCACTTGGCAATTTTGGTTTCTACTCCCCTTAGCTGTTCCAAGTTTTCATCTGAAGGAAGTTCCCCAACTAGAGCCAGATGTTGTCCCCAAAAATAGATTTCTCATTTTTGGGACAACATATGAACTATTTTGGTCCTACAAGACCAAAATTGTCTCTTCCCTTTTCAAAATTTGTTCTATGCATTCAAATTCTTCTTTCTTCAAAGCTTTTTAGAAATCTACGGACTTTGCAAGCTTATTTTTACAGACTCTACAGGTTAGTTTCTATAGACTCTACAGGAAAGAAACAAGTTCAATGGGTTTAATTAGTTCAAAGGAGTGCCTGAAAGAAAGAAGCCCATAAGCAGAGTGTGCCAAGTGTCATCTGCCAAGACACAGTTTCTAATTAAGTTTCAAAGTAGCGTAACATGCCATGTATCCCATTCTAGCTAAGCAGAACGCGAGCAAGTGTCAGCATCTACATTTCAGGCTTCTTATAAGTTTCAAAAGCTTCTTTCAATAAGCTTCTCTCTGGGTCCCACAGAAAGTGCCAAGTGGCAACTGCGAAAGGTTGTAATCTATTTCTAAGAAGCTATGGAAGTTGCCACGAGTCCCTGGTAAAACTCAATGAAAGCCATTGAGTGTCAACATCCATAGTTATTGAGTAAGGACTGAGGTGGGCCACAGGTAAGTCACAAGAACAAGTGAAACATGCCAAGTGTCATCATCCACATGAAACCAAATGAGTCTCGAATGTTTCTGTAGTGTTTCTAAAGCTCAGTGGAAGCTACCATGTGTCATCTTCTATAGGACTCTAAAAGGTTTTTAAAGCTCCTATAAGTTAGGCAGATGCTGCCAAGTGTCCTCACCTATTCCAGCAAAAGATGCCACATGTCACTTGTTAAAAGTAGCAGAACATGCCATGTGTCAAAGATGGAGCACTCCCAATACAAAGACGCAGAGCCAAGGAAAGATTTCCTTTGGACAAATTGTCTGAAGGAATTCCTTCAGACATTTTGTCTAAAGGAAATAATGGAACAATATCCCATCGAAGAATGAAAGCTTGGAGGCCACTTGAAGGATCTCAAAGGGTAGATACCCTTGCAAGAGGCTCTCACTGTAGGAAAATAGGCCTTTCTCGAGACCCCAAAGGGATTCTTCCCCTTCGAGAAGGACAAAATGAGAATGCCAAAGGAATTACCGAGGAGATTGACGGGCCTGTAGACGTAAAATTTGTGGCAATGAAATAGCCATTAATCCTTATAGACTTAAAGGCAGACCTAAATACATTCAAAGGCCTGAAGACCAAAGCCAAAAGGGAAGACCCACTGATGATAGAGCTGAAAGAGCCAGCAAAGGGGAAAAAGTAGCTTGAATGCTCAAATCTTAGCAAGAAGAGACAAAGAGGGAAATATTTGCAGTAGTTATTTCAACAGCTAGAACAGTGTGCAAAAATAGATATTTAAACCCTTCAACATTAAAGATGCCACCTGTTTGTCCCCCTTGGAGTAAAGACAAAGTGGGTAGCTGCGTAGACAAGAGGAGACAGATGAGATGACTCAAGCCCAAGAGGAGACACTTGAGATGAATCAACATGCCACAGTTAAGACAGTTGCCTGATTCCAGCATGGCCCTCCTTGACAAAATTGAAAATGCATTCAAGACATTGAATGCAGCACAGGCCGCTCCATGGAACAAAGTGCCAGACCTTTCTTGGCTGCTATATAATGTAATCTGTTTGTTTGTTTTAAGGGAGATCTTCCCATTACTAGAAGTAAAACTCTACCCAAATTGAAAGGTGAATACTGAGACTTTGAGCTCAGATTATTGTTCATATTATTTTATTTGAATGAGAAAGCAAGTGACTTGCAAACTTTGTGTTGTTATAGCTTGTATCATTTTAGGAGATTGTTCTTATGTCTATCTTCTAAATGTGTTCTTGTTTATTTGATCTAACAAGCAGAACTAGTGGAAGTAATCAGGAAGGTGTCTTGAAGCCAACTATGGAGAGATTTTGTACCCCCACAATCGCCTTCAGTGTGTTTTCTTTCGATTCTTGTGTAAAGGATCTTGGGATGACTTTGTGCCCTCATTATCCTTCATATTCTATTTCTATGTAAAGGACCTTGGGATGACTTTGTGCCCTCATTGTCCTTTGTATCTCACTCTTAAGCAGTCGAGGTGGAGACTTTGTGCTACATCTCAGGCTACTAGTTATTATGCCTTTGGTTACTAGTTACTTGTCACTACCTGAAAGAACTCCTGTTGGTCCCTACAAGAACACTTCTGAAAGAAGAGAAGTGCCTTTAGTGTTTTCACTAAGATTTTCTCCTCTGTTTAACATCATCTCTGAAGAAAGAGAGATGGATGGTGTATCCTACCCCTGAGTGTTATTTTTTGCTTATATATATAGTATATAGCTCCTGCATATTCATAGGGAACCTCCCCTTGATGAGAGGAGATATTTGTCCTCTATTGATGTAGTAAACCTACACATTTGGCTGACCAATCTCCCTATGTTGTGGTTAAAGAGACCTATTTTGCTCACTAGTTAGCTGGTTGACAAAATATTCACCCAACAGTTTTTGGTGACTCCGTTGGGGATGAACATGCAGTCTAAAGCCTCAAGTTTCAAATTGAAGCAATCCATACCCTTATCCATTATAGACTCTAGTGACTCCATTCTATGTTTTACCCACTATCATTATAGCCTTACCATCTTCCTCCACCCCTATGCTAA
This sequence comes from Torreya grandis, assembly GCA_037957365.1. Taxonomy (NCBI): domain Eukaryota; kingdom Viridiplantae; phylum Streptophyta; class Pinopsida; order Cupressales; family Taxaceae; genus Torreya; species Torreya grandis. The sequence goes on from JARHVA010001578.1 coordinate 2,398,799, forward strand.
CTGGGATAGAACACACAGCTTGAAGTCTCAAGCTTCAAGTTGAAGTAGGGCCAATTCTTTCCCATTTTTTTCTACAATCTGGAAACTCCACGCTATACAAGAAGCTAGAAAGCTCAAGGTGTTGTTGACCCTATCTTTGAGTTGGTATAGTAGGGCAATTTTAATTTGTTATCCCCACTTTCCACAATCAAAACATGTGCCAGATTGAACTAGCAGAACAGTAAGCTATGGTCGTGGACCATACTGCTACACTCCAAAATCAGCAAAAGGAACTCTTCACCAAGAGAGCAAAGAGTTGTGGTTTTCAGATTGAAGACCACGTCTTGCCATATGGCAAGAAGAGAAAACCAAAAGGAGTGCACAAAAATTGTGATTCCTAGTGGAGAGTTCCATTTGCCCGTCACCGATTCTAGGGATAAAATGGTTTCCTGGTGGTATATCAAGATGGCACACTCTTTTCTCTGCCTCATAATGGGTGGCATCTAAAGCACTTCAACTCTTGAAGTATCAGATGAGTTTTTTATACATATGTATATTTCTATAGCCTTTATTTCTATTGTGTGCTTTTCATTTTCATTTTTTGGGGCCTTTCTTTTTGGGTAGCATGACTTCATAGCCCAATGGCATACTTCAAGGCACTAGAGATTCTGGTTTGTACTCCCCTCAGCTATTCCAAGTTTTCATCTGAAGGAATTTCCCCAACTAGAGCCAGTTTTTGTCCCCAAAAATAGCTTTCTCATTTTTGGGACAACATATGAACTATTTTAGTCCATCAAAACCAAAATTGTCTCTTCCCTTTTCAAAATTTATTTTGTGCATTCAAATTCTCCTTTCTTCAAAGCTTTTCAGAAATCTACATACTCCATAGGCTCATTTCTATGGACTCTATAGGTTAGTTTCTATAGACTCCATAGGAAAGAAATGGGTTCAATGGGTTCAATTAGTTCAAAGGAGTGCCCAAAAGAAATAAGCCCATAAGCGGAGCATGCCAAGTGTCATCTACTAGGACACAGTTTCTAATTAAGTTTCAAAGCAGTGAAACGTGCCACGTATCCCATTCTAGCTAAGAAAAATGCAACAAGTGTCGGCGTCTACGTTTCAGGCTTCTTATAAGTTTCAAAAGCTTCTTTCAATAAGCTTCTCTCAGGGTCCCATGGAAAGTGCCAAGTGGAAACCACAAAAGGTTGTAATCTATTTCTAAGAAGTTATGGAAGTTGCAACATGTCCCTGGTAAAACTCAGTGGAAGCCGTCGAGTGTCAACATCTACAGTTATTAAGGACTGTGGTGGGCCCCAGGTAAGTCATAAGAACAAGTGGAACATGCCAAGTGTCATCATCTGCATGAATCCAAATGAGTCCTGAATGTTTATGTAGTGTTTTAAAAGCTCAATGGAAGTCACCATGTGTCATCTTCCATAGGACTCTCAAAGGTTTTTAAAGCTCCTATAAGTTAGGCAGATGCTGCCAAGTGTCCTCACCTATTCCAACAAAAGATGCCACATGTCACTTGTTAAAATCAATGGAACGTGCCACGTGTCAAAGATGGAGCAATCCCAATACAAAGACGCATAGCTAAGGAAAGATTTCCTTCAGACAAATTGTCTGAAGGAATTCATTCAGACATTTTGTCTAAAGGAAATAATGGAACAATAGCCCGCTGAAGAATGAAAGCCCAGAGACCACTCGAAGGAAACTGAAGGGTACATACCCTTGTGGGAGGCTCTCGTCGAAAGAAAATAGGCCTTTCTCAAGACCCCAAAGGGATTCTTCCCCTTCAGAAAGGACAAAATGAGAATGTCGAAGGAATTGCCAAGGAGATTGACAGGCCCATAGACGTCAAATTTATGGCAATGAAATAGCTGTTGATCCTTGCAGACTTAAAGGCAAACCCGAATACATTCAAAGCCCTGAAGACCAAAGCCAAAAGGGAAGACCCACTGATGATAGAGCCAAAAGAGCTAACAAAGGGGGAAAAGTAGCCTAAAGGCTCAAATCAAAGCAGGAAGAGACAAAGAGGGAAATATCTGTAGTAGTTATTTTAGTAGCTAAAATAGTGCACAAAAATAGATATTTGAGCCCTTAAACATTAAAGACGTTGCCTATTTTTCCCCTTGGAGTAAAGATAAAGTGGGCAGCTATGTAGATAAGAGGAGACATACGAGATGACTCAGGCCCAAGAGGAGACACTTGAGATGAATCAACACGCCACAGTTAAGGTAGATGCCTGGTTCCAATATGGCCCTCCTTGACAAAACCAAAAATGCATTCAAGACATTAAATGCAGCATGGGCCACTCCATGGAACAAAGTGCCAGACCTTTCTTGGCTGTTATATAATTTAATCTCTTTGTTTGTTTTAAGGGAGATCTTCCCGTTACCATAAGCAAAACTCTACCCAAATTGAAAGGTGAATACTGAGACTTTGAGCTTAGATTGTTGTTCATATTATTTTATTTGAATGAGAAAGCAAGTGACTTGTATACTTTGTGCTATTATAGCTTGTATCATTTTAGGAGATTGTTCTTATGTCTATTTTTTGAATGTGTTCTTGTTTATTTGATCTAACAAGCAGAACTAGTGGAAGTAATCAGGAAGGTGTCTTGAAGCCAACTATGGAGAGACTTTGTGCCCCCACAATCGCCTTCAGTGTGTTTTCTTTCAATTCTTATGTAAAGGATCTTGGGATGACTTTGTGCCCTCATTATCCTTCGTATTCTATTTTTGTGTAAAGGACCTTAGGATGACTTAATGCCCTCATTGTCCTTCATATCTCACTCTTGGGTAGTTGAGGTGGAGACTCTGTGCTACATCTCAGGCTGTTGGTTACTATGCCCTTGGTTACCAGTTACTTGTCACTACCTGAAAGAACTCCTATTGGTCCTTGTAAGAACACTTCTGAAAGAAGAGAAGTGCCTTCAGTGTTTTCACCGAGATTTTCTCCTCTTTTAGTGAACATCATCTTTGAAAAAAGAGAGATGGATGGTGTATCCTACCCCTGAGTGTTATTTTATGCTTATATATATAGTATATAGCACTTCATACTTATAGGGAACCTCCCCTTGATGAGAGAGAGATTTGTCCCCTGCTGATGTAGTAAACCTACACATTTGGCTGACCAATCTCTATATGTTGTGGTTAAAGAGACCTATTTTACTCACTAGTTAGCTGGTTGACAAAATATTCACCCAACAAGGTGATAGACAATGATTGATAGCTTGGAGTCTAAGGGTGCTAACAGGATCTAAGAGGTAAGAGAAGCCATGGAATCGATAAACTTGTTGGTAGATTATGGGATGGCTTAAATATGGTAGTGTTTAAATGATGATAAGAGCTCTATAACTAAATGTCTATATATTTGCAAAATCTCATTCTTACACTAATAGATTTGATTGACTTGATTGACCACAAGTTAGGAGTCACCAAAGATGTTGATTGTTCTGAATCCTAAGGCTAAGACAATATGGAAACCTATTACTAGGGCTTCATATTCAACCACATTATTAGTACATTCAAAGTCAAGTTTAAAAGGTAAAGGAAGTGGTTCACTAATAAGGGGGATAAGAATGATACCAGCTCCCCCACCACATTAATATTTAGAACCATTAAAGAACATGGTTACGTGATTGGTGAAATCTGCTTGGGATAGGCTTGCAATAGACTTATCTAAAAATTCAAGAGGAGGAGGTTGGTTGTCTGGTAGGGGTGTCTCAACCAATTGGTCAGCAATGATTTTCCCCTTAATTAACTTCTACTTTAGGAACTCAAGGTCAAACTCAGCTGAAAGCATGAGCCACTTAGCCATACGTTAGTTTTGATATGGCTTAGAGTGCATCTACTTAAGTGTGTCAGTATTGGTTATGACAAATGTTTTGTGGTTAAGAAGGTTGTGGCAAAGTTTGGTGGCCATAAAGACTAGGGCCAATCAAAGTTTCTTGGTATGAGTATAATGTGTTTCATAATCTATAAGGGCGTGGCTTATGTAATAGATGGCTTTCTCTTTATGTTGTTGATCCCAATGGGCAAGCATTGCCCCTAAGGAATGGTTAGTGGTGGAGATATAAAGGTAGAAAGGTTGGTTGTCCTTAGGGGGTGTGAGGATAGGTAGAGATAGAAGGTACTCTTTGAGTGAATCAATGGCCTTTTGAAAATCAATAGTCCACTTGAAAGAGATATCCTTTTTCAAGAGGTGATGGAAAGGTTGACATCAGTCAAAGAGCTGAGAGATGAAGTGGCAAATGGATTGGAGCTTCCCTTGTAGATTGTGGAGTTGCTTAAGATTGGTCAGAGGTAGCATCTTGAGGATGGATTTAATTTTAGCTACATCCATTTCAATTCCCCAAAGGAAAATGATGAAGCCAAGGAGTTTGCCCAATAAGACCCCAAAGATACATTTCTTTGGATTTCAATAGACATGGTAATAGATAAGTCTCTCAAAGATAATTTAGAGAATGGATAAGTGGTCTTTGAGATACTTAGACTTTCCAAGGAGGTCATCCACATAGTCCTCGATAATTATATGGATAAGGTCATGGAAGATGTAGGTCATAGCGCATTGGTAGGTTGCCCCAGCATTCTTAAGACTAAAGGGCATGACTATATAACAAAAAGTTCCCCATGGGGTGATAAAGGCAATTTTGTGTTGATATTTAGGGGCAATCACAATTTGATTATAACCCAAGAATATGTCCATGAGAGACAACATCTTGTGGCCTGCTGTAAGATCAACAAGCTGGTCAATACTAGGTAGAAGAAATTCATCCTTGGGGTAGGTGAGGTTAAGGTCATGAAAGTCCACAAAGATACATAGTCCCCCTATGGATTTAATGATAGGCACGATGTTTTAAACCCATTAGGTATAATCAATGAGTTGAATTAAGTTGACAAAGAGGAGGTGTTGAAGTTGTTCTTTAATAAGAAGGGCTATGTGAGGATGTATTCATCAAACTTTCTATTCAACAAGCTTGGCTTCATGATTGGTTATGATGTTGTAGGTGTCAATGGTCAGGTCAATACCAGGCATGTCAGTATATGACCAGGTGAATGCAATGTTATAGTCTTGGAGGAAGGTAGAGAAGTCCTGAAGTTCCTCAGTAGTGAGAGATTGGCCAAGTTTAACAACATAAGGGTTGTTCAAAGTGCCTATGTCAATATCCATAGTGGATTCATTCAACATGGTTGAGGTTTCTAGAGGTAAGGATTTGTAGATGGAGGAATCAGGTGCACCAAGGTAGGTGAGAATAAAATCATCATCCTAGCATTGAATAGTGTTTATCGTAGGAGAATCTTCTCCCACAAGTTTAGGATGGGTCAAAGGGATGGACAAGGGTACCCCTTCCTTTTGATAAGTCAGGGGGCTGAGGGTGATCATGTTGACAAAAAAAAAGTTAGGTGGGATGATGTCTTTATCCTCATACTCAGGTGTAGTGGATGTTGGTGAAGAAGGGGTTTCTTCTTCAACAATGGTAGTAGAAGGTTATGTGGATTTCTTCTTATTGGGTAGAATCAAGCCAAGGCCTTGCTCCTCATGAGGCTTTTGAATCTTAACCAAAATCAATGTGTGCAGATCAAACTCATGTCATCCTTAGTTAAACCCTTTCTAGGCACACCTATAACGGTATATTTTGGCAAAGTCTAGGTTGTCTAAGTAAAAGAAGGTAGAGGTGAGTGGTTGAGGTGAAGAGAGTATGATGGAAATGTTAAGTGGCTTGTCAAGTCCCCCATAGATGAAGTTCATTTGATAGCTAGGAGGTCCCAAAGGAACATTGGCTCTAATGTTGGGATCATAACTTGGTTGATGATTAAGTTTCCCATATCTTTGGGGAGTTTGGAAGGCATCAAGGGTGAGGAGATGGTTTTCTCCAAGGGTAAGGCATTAGAATGTAGGTTCCAAGGAATCAATGGTGGGTATCTATTCTATGAAAAAATATGAACTAGTATATGCCTCTGAGGAAGGGGAAGTAATGGCTTTATTTCTCATGGTTGAGGGCTTGGAAGCAGATGTTTGGGGTGCTTTTGTTGAGGGTAGGTGCTACGCCCCTAGCCTATCACATGTATGCGGATAGTATTAGCTGACTTGTGGCTTACTTATCCCTCTTTGATGTTATATTACATTTATCTATGCTTTCTTTTGATTAGTAGGTTGGCTTATGGAGTAACCATGGCCTAGATAGACTATATATAGGAGGTAGTGGGTAATTATTTATCATATTATGAATTATGCTCTTATTGAAGCTTGTGAAGGTTGCCCCCTCGAATTTGCTTATCTATTATCATATATTTGGATATATTTTAGTCATATTTGGATATAATTCCGCTATTATACTTAATTCTTGAAGTAATTGATTTGGGCAATCTTCTGGGCAAAACACTAAATTTTTAAATTTTGAGATATATAAAAAATGGTTGCAAATTTCTCTACAAAATTTTTAATTGAGGTGATCAATAATCAAATTAAGCTTCCATTAAAATTTCAGCTCATTTAGATCTGTTTTAAAAAAATTATAGCTATTTTATATTTTTTCATACAATTGCTCTATAGTGCACAATTCAAAGAATTTTTCTGAGTTATTTACATTTTTGGAAAGATTAGAAAAATTTGGCTATGTTATGTTCTTTGGATATTTTTATTTGAGGCTGACATAATTCCAAAATCACTTGGTCAAAGTTGGGTCAAAAGTGCCAATAAGAGTCGACATCGTAAAACCCTTTTATGGCAGGTCCACAAACTCAGGGCCGAGGAAAGGGTGCTAAAACTCTAGGTAAAACTCCTAACAAGGAAGAGATGAAGTTAGAATGGGGATGTACTTGACCCTTTATACTAAGGTTTTTTGACATAAATCACAAAGTGAGCCAGCTTGACTATAGTGTGCAAGGCATTCAGAGTGAGGTGCAAGACATACAATCTAATATGCAATCCATACAAGATATTTTGGGAGATATCATGATGGATTTGAACATTAATCAGTCAAATCATCAAGCTAACTCTATTGCACAAACCCACCAGGGTGGTTCTCCTAACCAGTCTACTTCAAATCTAACGCCATGGCCACAAAGGAACTTATTACCAAAGGTGGATATGCGCAAATTTGATGGAAAAGATCCACTCAATTGGATCAACCAAATGGAGAATTTTTTTGGCCTACATCATATTCTAGGTGGATAAAAGGTTACCATGGCATCCTTGTATCTTGAACCTGATCAATTCATTTTGTATCGATGGTTGTGTGCTCAAAAGAAAAAGATGACTCTCAATGTCACCTAGTCAGTTTTTATAGAGGAGCTACAATTACACTATGGCAATAGTGTGACAGAGAATTACTTCAACCAACTGGAAAATTTGGGGCAAACTGGCTCTGTCAAGGATTATATTCATCATTTTCAGAACCTATCCTTACGTGTGGAGACAATTTCTGAAGCAAACTTGAACGACCTATTTTTTGGTGGACTCAAGGACCACATTCAACATGAGGTACACATGTTTAATCCACTTAAGATTTTTAATTCTATTATCATGGCACGTAGAGCTGAGGAAAAATTCATAGCCAACAAGAAGCAGCCATTCACTCACTTCAAAGATCATAGCATATCGTCACCAACATTTCCTCCACCTACTAGATTGACCCCTCAGCAAATTGAAGAGAAGCGTACAAAAGGATTATGTTTCAGTTGTGACAACAAGTGGAGTAAAGGACATAGATGTGCTGAGAAGAAGTTATTCTACATTGAGGGACCAAATGAAGATGAAGAAGCAGATGATGCCTCCAATGATGATGAGGAAGATATAGAGGAGGTACCTAAAGATTCCCAACCTACAATCTCTTGTCATTCACTTGCAGGTATCAGCACTCCACAAACTCTTCAGGTGGTGGGTTTCCTCAAGAAATAGAAGGTGACAGTGTTGATTGATTTAGGGAGCACACATAACTTTATAAACCATAAGTTGGCCACTCGATTGAACTGTTTCATCTACCTAGCACCAAAATTTCAGGTGATGATTGCAGATGGTGGCACAATTAATTGTTCAAGCAAATGCTATAGTATTAAGCTTACTATGGGTGGGTAAAATCTTGACTCTCCTATGTTTGCTATTCCTATGGGTAACATAGACATTATTTTGGGAGTCCAATGGCTCACAACCTTAGGTACCATTGAGATGAAATTCCAAGAAATATTCATGTGCTTTCATTCTGAAGGTAAGAAAATTGAACTACATGGATTACATGCAAAATCTCCACAATTGATTAGTTCACATCAGATGACCAAGATGCTAAAAAATGGGGAAAAGGGAATTATTACATGATTATGCTCCATAGAAGTTCAACCCACATAGGTATCTACACATCCTGATCTATAGATAATTCTTGAGGACCACTCATCTATTTTTGGGGCCATGCCAAAAGGACTACCACCAAAAAGAGAACATGATCATGCCATTCAACTTATTCCAGGTAGTCAACCACTAAATATCATACCATATAGATATTCATATGCATAAAAGAGTGAAATTGAAAAGATGGTCCATGAGATGCTGGAGGCAGGGATCATCAAGCATAGCCAAAGTGCATATTCATCACCAATGGTCATGGTGCAGAAGAAGGATGACACATGGAGGATGTGCCCAGATTATAGGGAACTCAACAAGTACACCATAAAAGATAAGTTTCCTATTCCAGTAATTGATGATTTACTTGATGAGTTGCATGGTGCTAATTATTTCACAAAATTTGATCTTCGCTTGGGGTACCATCAAATTAAAATCAAGGATGAAGATGTTCATAAAACTGCTTTTAGAAAACATGAGGGCCATTATGAGTTTTTGGTAATGCCCTTTGGTCTTACAAATGCACCATCTACTTTTCAAAGCTTGATGAACACTATTTTTAGGCCTTTTTAAAGGAAATTTGTGCTAGTTTTCTTTGATGACATATTGATTTATAGTCAGACATGAGAAGCACATTCGCAACATGTGAAACAGGTGTTGATAGTTTTGGATAAGCACCAACTTTATGCGAAGCCATCTAAATGTGCTTTTGGAGTACAGGAGGTAGAGTACCTCGATCACATTGTTTCCCATGATGGTGTCAAAGTTGATCCCCAGAAGATCAAAGTGATAATGGAATGGCCCATGCCAAAAACTCTCAAAAACCTTAGAGGGTTCCTTGGACTAATAGGGTACTATAGAAGATTTGTGAAATGTTATGGCAGCATAACAACTCCACTCACTGCATTGCTAAAGAAGGATGCTTTCCATTGGAATGATGATGCCACCAAAGCATTTGAGAAACTAAAAGTAACTATGTGCACCACTCCAGTTTTGGCTACTCCAGACTTCTCACAGACATTAACTGTTGAATGTGATGCTTTTGGGTCTAGATTGGGGGACCCATTACATTTGAAAGTCATCAATTCAAAGGTAATAATCTACAAAAACCTATCTATGAGAAAGAAATGATGGCTATTCTTCATGCAGTTAAACAATGGAGGCCTAATCTGATGGGTAGACACTTTAAGGTGAAAATAGATCATGATAGTCTCAAATACTTTTTGGAGAAAAGATTATCATCTGAGGAACAACAAAAATGGGTAACCAAAATCTTGGGTTATGATTTTGAAATCATCTACAAGAAGGGTAAATATAATGTAGTAGCAGATGCACTATCTAGATGGGATGCATCCACAGAAGCATTACTTTGTGCAATGTCCATTTTGCAAGCAGATTGGGTGGATGAAGCTAGTTTACAATGGGAGCAAGACAAGGATACACAGGGTCTGATTTAGAATCTCCAACAAGGTAATTTATCCTCTAACAAATTTGAATGGAAAGGTAATGTCATATGGTATAAGGGTAGGTTATACTTGTGCAAAAATTTAGAGCTTAAGCATAAGATTCTTGCAGAGTTGCATGCATCTCCAATTGGGGGACACTCGGGGTTCTTGAAAACTTATCATAAAATTAAGAAAGAATTATTTTGGGAAGGACTCAAGAGAGATGTACAAAAGTTTGAAGAAGAATGTTTGATATGCCAATAGAATAAAGGTGAAATAATTAAGACCCCAGGTCTGTTACAACCGTTAGCAATTCTTAGTCAAAGGTGGGAGGAGGTTTCCATGGATTTCATCACTGGGTTTCCTTGCTCTAAAGGTAAGAAAGTTATTTTGGTCATTGTGGATAGGCTTACAAAATATGCCCATTTTTGTGCTCTCTCATGCCCATTTTTAGTAAGTACAGTAGCGGCTATTTTTATGGAAGCAGTTCTCAAATTACATAGAATCCCAAAAATAATTGCAAGTGATCATGATCCTATTTTCACTAGTAATTTCTGGACTAAACTATTTTCTTGTTTGGGTACTCAGCTAGCTCATAGCTCATCTTACCACCCCCAGTCTGATGGACAAACTAAAGTGGTTAACAAATGTTTAGAGGGGTATCTCCATTGTTTTGTATCAGATAAACAAGATCATTGGGTTAAATGGCTACCACTTGCAAAATGGTGGTATAACACATCTTTCCATACCACTTCTAAAATGTCTCCATTTCTAGCACTATATGGTTACCATCCACCTTCCATCACTTCTTCATTAAAGGTGCACACCAAGGTTCAATATGTGGAAGAGCACATTCAACATCAACAAGAGGTTTTGGCTAGTTTGAGAGAGAATTTGGCCTTGACACAAAATAGGATGAAGCAACAAGCAGATCAACACCATAGTGAGCAAAATTTTGAGGTGGGTGACTGGGTATTTGTTCATTTGTAGCCTTACAAGCAGATGTCCTTGAAGCAATAGAAAAAGGACAACAAACTTGCTCCTAAGTATTATGGCCCTTATCAAGTTCTATAAAAAATTGGAAGTGTGGCTTACAAGCTCGAGTTACCTCATTCATCTCACATACACCCAGTATTTCATGTTTCCTATTTGAAGAAGGTCATTGGATAGAAAGTTTCCACCTAAATAGAGCTCCCAGAACTAGATGATGAAGGATGAGTCATTTTGGAACTAGAGAAGATCCTCCAAACATGTACTAAAAGGTTGAGAACTAGAGAGATTAGGGAATATTTGATCAAGTGGAAAAACTAGAGCAGTGACGATGTAACTTGGGAAGGTGAAGATTTTCTGCAACAACATCCAGAGTTGTTCAACATTGAGGACAACGCTGGTTTGAAGGGGAAGGGCATACTATGCCCCTAACCTATCACATGTATGAGGATAGTATTAGCTGACTTGTGGGTTACTTATCCCTCTTTAATGTTATATTACATTTATCTATGCTTTCTTTTGATTAGTAGGTCAGCCTATGGAGTAACCATGGCCTAGATAGACTATATATAGGAGGTAGTGGGTAATTATTTATCATCATATTATGAATTCTACTCTTATTAAAGCTTGTGGAGGTTGCCCCCTCGAAGTGGCTTATCTATTATCATATATTTGGATATATTTCAGTCATATTTGGATATAATTCTGCTATTATACTTAATTATTGAAGTAATTTCATTAGAGTAGGATGATGTCATTAGGCCAATAGGTCATGTTGCAAGCTACAAAAGGGTTTGGGTCAGCTTGTATGGTGACAACCTGACCTTCATTTTCAAACTTGACACAATAATGGAGGGTAGAAGGTACACAAACTATAGATCATATCTAAGGTCTTCCTAGTAGAATGTTGTATTGGAATTCTCCTTTGACCACATAAAAAAGTTTGGGGAGCGTGCAAGGTCCTAGACAAATATAGAGGACAACATTTCCTAGGGTAGTGGTCATGATGTTGTTAAAGGATTTAAGGATGGCTGAAGTTTTGCCATGACATTATCCAATAATTTGAGTTGGTCATAGGCATGGGAAGAGATGATGTTAATGCTAGCTCCCCCATCGATCATAACCCATTTGATGTGGGTTTGGTTGATATGTGTAGTAATAAAGAGAGGAGGATCTAGTTCTTTGGGTTGGATAGAAGGTATCTCAGAGTCCTTCAAGGTAACAAGGATGGAGAGTTGGAGAGCACCTACAAAGGCCTCTATAGGTTAGGAGTCTCCTGGTCTAACCTAAATGTCTTACATAACCTCTATCATGGCCTGGCGATGGTGAGGTGAGGTATAAATGAGCTCGAAGAGGCTCATCTTAGCTAGATTCTAGTGGAGTTGCTTAAAAATGACCCTCATAATGGATTTAGAGGGGTTATCCTTAGAGGTGCCTAAGATGGTCACTTTGGGCTTAACTAAAGATGAAGATATTGGGATCTAGTTTGGTTTATGGTAAGGTGGGTATGTCCATGGAATAGACACCTTGGCCTTCCCTTTATCCTTTTGTTGTGATCATGTGACCACATTAATGGTGTGAATAGAGGGGTAAGATATGATAGGAGGTTGGGTAGTTTCATCTTCTCTTTGTGGTGAGAGTGGGGGATTAGGCATGCTTTAACAAATGGCAATTGGGTGTGTTGGTAGAGGGGTTAGGGGTAGCTCATCTGACAAGAGGTCATCTTCCTCATAGAGTTGATGGATAATGACCAAGAGAGCTCTGTAATTCTTTGTCATGCCTAGGTATCCTATGATAAGAATAAATTTGATGATCATTATACCAAGCTGGTTTCAAACCAAGAGGATCAAAACGTCTGATAGGAGGTAAGGTGAGGCAAGAGGCTTAGAATAAAATTTGAAAAAAGGTTGTATAAGATTCAATCAGAGTTGGGAAAGGTCTAGAGGATGTGGTTTTGGTTGGTAAGCTAGGTGTTTTGGTGATAATGGGTTTGTTTTGGGTGTGTTGGTGGTTGGAGTATTTGAGGTTGATAATCTAGCCATTGGTAATTTGGGAATAACTAGCCTATCAGATAGTAAGTGGGATGGTGTAACCAATAATGGTGGGTAGCATATGTTAAAAGGAGCCTATTTCTCAAGCAAAGTTGGGGGATGAGGTCCCAAGATGGAAGATAAGGTGGAGGGAGGTAGAGTCCTAGCCATATGGCATTTCAATGGTTTCACCTCTTTGGTTGGTTTGGGTTGAGGCTTGGTATAGGTTTAGATATGGTTAATTCCAATTTCAAATATGGGTGGACCAAACTCCATGTAGGGAAGGCACCAAGATTTTTTAAGGGTTTGGTTGGTTGTTTGATTGCTTGAGACATGATTGCCTTGGTTGATTGAGAGGGTGAGGGGTTGGCATAAGTTCTGATTAGTTTAAGAGGGGGTGGAGAAATGATAGATTGGTTGGTTATAGGTGTGTCGAAAGGTTGGGGTTTGTTGATGTAAGGGAGCCCTAACTATTGCTAGAAAGTGGTTTGTTTCATATCCAATTTTAAGGCAAATTCTAATTTTTGAATTAATATAGAGAAAGGTTTGTGTACTGGTCTTAATCCCTGGGTAGCGGATGCAAAGGATAGACTCATAGGATGGGGAGGATGGGTGGTAGTTTGGTCCATTTCCTCGAGTGAGGGATGTAAGGTTTAAATAAGTAGTTTTTGCATGAGAGGTGTTGGTGATAAAGTTTATCCTTTAGGGATAATGTCCATAGGAGTAGTGGTTTGTTCAGTAGTTAAGGGAGATGGTGAATTAGTAACAGTTATTTTCTCATATATGCTAGTAGAGGTGGTATTTGATGATTCCAAAGCCTCTTTGAGTGAAGCTAAGGAGAAAAGGACCTCTTCAGTTGGGGTCTCTAAAAGAGGGGAGGGTGACTCCACCACCTCGGTAGATGAGATGGGGGAGAAGTAGGTAGATTGGATGTTTGAGTCTTCATGGATGAGTGTATCAAGGACCATGTTGATCATGTGGGTGTCATGAGAGCATTCAACCTGTATGTCTTGTTCGGCCTATATTTACACTAAGCCAATCCAACTTTGGGTTTCATTTTGTCCTTACCAATGAAAAGGCATCATGTTTCTTTTCTTATCTTTTATTGGCTCATTTAGATGCACCTCTCATGATTCTTATCACGTTCCTAAACATTTAGTTTGTTATCTACTTACTTTATGTATTCTCATTACATCCTTAACCATGTTCACATTTTATCTCCATGACCATAAACAATAAATATCAAATCAAAAGTGTAACATTATGAACTATATCTATGAACCACATCATCTACCTATCTATGATCAAAACAACATGACAATGCATCATATCACATCATGCCATAAACATCATCCTATCTATCTAGCATCACAACATTAGGTGAACATATATCATATCCTAATTACACCATCCACTATCATGAGCATGAATAAAATCAATGATCAAAACATCATGAGCCATATCATATGTCATCTACCAATCTATCCATTTACCATAACATTACCACAATACATTTTATAACATGAACCCATACAAACCACACCAACATAACCATAAATAAAGCCATTTATGATTACATAATCATATGAAATTTATCCATACATATCACATCCATGAACAAAATTAGAACTTCATAACCATCTTTCAAACATCACATGCCTAAGCTACTGAGTCAATATCTCATAAAGCATATGCAGGAAACCATAGACCATCAACCATAAGCATGAACATAAATACCCACAATAACATGTGAACCATGGACCATAAAAATACATCATAAACCATATATCATCATCATATACATCATGTCATCATATATACATATAACAATGTGTAAACTCTCTCATAAAACATGTACATCTCATTGCATCGGTATGTAGGTTGGTATCAAAATAATGTACACCTATCTATACCAATATATTAGAACATATGTAAATCATGCCTTTGGATCACCTACACCATTGCCACCTACCCCCACACTACCATTTGGTGGTGGTCCCCCTGGTATCCCTACATGGCCCACTATGGAGGCTCACTGTCTTATAGTAGCTATCGATGGCCCATCAGACAAACTAGCCCTATACTCCCTATATCTCATCACTTGTGGTAGCTGATCTAGCACCATTGTCTTGTAATACCTAAATTCCTCAATGGTGGCTAAGTATCAGAGCATCAAAACTATTTGGTGGTCTTCCTACTACCAGTGTTGGCCCCCCTCCTACTACTACCTTCTATCTAAGAGCATCTCTCTCTTGCGTGGCTGCCCCAAGGGATGCATTTGCCTGATCTCACTCACTAGTCAGAGTCACCACTTATGCCTACAGCATAGCCCCTATCCCTATAACACTATAATATAGGCCTTTGCTACTACTAGTACCACTATCACTTATGCATCTTGTGTCTATGCCTATGTTGGGTCTACATCTATACGTTATTGGCCCCCATCCCCCCATCCAAAATTAGTAGTTGCATATCTAGCTTGATATCAGGTTGCATACTCCTTTAGCTATAGCTCTAGGAGTAAGAACTCAACATCCTCCCTCTTGTATCAAGGAAAACCAAGAGGGATCCCTTGTAGCAATCTAAACTACCTCCAAACCTTGTCAAATGGGAAGAGCTCAGTCTCACCCTCTCATCTCCCATATATCTACTGCTATCTCTACAATGATAAAGTATGATACCAATATCTTGCCTAGATCAACCAGCCTAGGTAAGGTCTCCACACCACATCACCAACCACTAAGCCATCTAGGGCATCTTTGAACCACTCTATATCTAAGGCACCTACACTTACCCCTATTAGTGTCAAATTGCCTCTCTATCACATAAAGCCTACCCTATAGTCTATAGGCACAAAGCCATCCCATGGGATCCCTAGTGGTCTAAGCACTCTAATACACTCATATTCCCAGTAGTGGAGTACAAACTCAACACTAATCTTATACCTCCTATGTGCATGAAAAGTCCAAATCTCTCTATAGATCTGCACCAATAAAGTGAGAACCTATCCAAATGCGATCCTCCCTAACAACATCTCTCCTAACACTCTTAGTAGTAAATATGAGAAGTGGTCACTACCTAAATCAATGAGGGCAAAGCAAGATATCACCACCATCATCATCAGCAAGCACCTATCCTTCGGTGCCCTTTGGTATAGTGGCCCATACCACACACCACCTGCATAGAATCTCACATGCTCCTTGTCCTCATCATAAATCCACTCCATATAGTAGTCTTATTGATCACTCTCTATGTGGTAGATCAAATCCTCATGAATCAATAGTTGTGTAATCCGATGCACATCCTCTAATAGGATGCTCATCTCTCTAGTGGCCAATACGAAAGTGTTCATGGCTAGATCCCATCCCTTGATGAGAGACACGATCATCACTGTATCTCAAGGCAGGTATTGATAATGCTTTGTGGCCCCTAGGCCAACCTCTTCCATGTGATGCCACTCATCATCCATCATACCATCACAAACCTTTATGAAGATTTATAGGACTCAATCCTACATCTGGATCTGCTTATGTGCCTGTAAAATGATCACATTAGCACACACACTTATTTTTCCACCTTGAGCTAAGTACCCACCAATACCTACTTTTTTCAACCTATTTCACCCTACCCACTTACATTTACAATCTAAACAACACCACAAATTCTATAAATTTTAACCACATCCCATTTTTTGACCTATATGATTCTATCACAAAACCTTGCTCATCCTCTACCCAACACGAACCTTACAAAAATAGAGTCATTTTAAACACCCATATATTTCTATTACTTCTACCCATCGACTCATTGACCTACCTAACATATTATTTTTAACACCCTATCAATATCAAACTATTAACCATTATTACCACTTTAACATCCTAAACCTACCCTAGCATTCACAACTCTACAACTTAAACTATTTTATCCAACACTTCACTTATAACCTCAAATATCTCAAACACCTTTCAAAAACCTCAACCCTTAGACCACCTACAGTTTATTGAACCATTGAGGATCCCCTAGGTGTTTTTTACCCCCAAGGTCAATCGTCGATGATCAGGGTCAACCACCGATGGTCATTGTGTGTGACCATCACTGGTGAAACTCTCATACCTTAAACCTCCCAAATTTTGCAAAAACACCTAAAAAACATCAAAAACCTCACCCATACCAAATCAACCACCCCTTACTTACCTAAACTACCCTTTTACCCTTGATTTTACCCATTAATTTGCCTAATTTTAACAAAAATGGACATTAGGGCATCATGACCTAGAATAAACCCCCAAAACCATACCAATCCTAATCATAATAAAATAAAATCAACTAAGTTATCAAATTTAGAACACCTCTTACCTCATTATGTGACCACTATCATGGCCAAAGCCTTGGCCTCCCCACCTGATTGCATCATCATCCATCTTTCATCTGGTCCACTCACGATCAACCTCCCCAATCAAACCTAACACCTCCATAAATCATGTGCCTCAGCAACATCCTATCTTCTCCACCATCAAATACAAGACCCTAAATGCACAAAAAAACCATAGAACATAACGCTAAAACATAGTGGTAAAAATGATTTCACATTTTACTTTTTTACCCCTAAGTTTTTAGGGTTTCCCCTAACCATCCACAATTAGGGAGACCTCCGATGGTCAACCCTAAGACCTTTGACCATCAATGATCAGGTTCCCCAACCTTGGAGGTCACCTCATCTCACTTCAACCAAAACTTGGAATTTTGAGATTACCCTTCTCCAACCCATAATTAGACCATGTCCACCTTGATGTTATCCATTTTTGACTTTGATTACTTGTTCATTTTGTGATGACCTTACATTGGTCTACCTGATTGCATCAACTATTTTGCCATGTTGACTATTTGAATTTACACCACCTAGTGCATGACCCAACCGATCATGTTTTGAAGGATCCCTTCTTACCTCGGATACTTGTACCTAATATTGACCCTATCTAAAGGACTTATAGAGTAACCTAATCAACCATGCCTAGCACTATGGACCGGTTGCCCTATCACTTGTACTTTTAAAACTAACCCTTATTTTTACCAACATTGGCACCTTTAGTCTTTACATGATCTTGACTAATCGTACTTAGTCACATTTTTGTGCACAAGTTTATGTCTCAAATGCCTGACCTCATGTCACCACCTCATAACTCATCATATACCTTTTATCAAACCATGATCTAATTTTAGTTTCACCTCATCAATTCTTGATTTGAGGGGGGATAACTCTTCCTACTCTTAGGGTAACCAGACCCTTGACCCATACTCTATTTTTATTTTGTAGCTCATTCACACAAGCTACATAATAAAAAGGGGCAAAATGTCGACACCAAAAAATTACACACTATGATTTCAAATGTTGAAAATTCCCCTGGACCTACCTAGGACCCTCTTGGGACCAATCTGGACTAACCAAGTTTACCCATAGTCAGTTTCACAAACTAATTCAACTTAACCTTTAGGACCATTTTCTTTGGAGACCTAATCATTGACAGTCAAGGTGACCACTGATGGTCACCCTTGAGAAACCCTAACCAATGACGATCAGGGTGTACCTCCTTAACCAAAAGCATGTAACCCTCCACCAAGATTTTTTAAATATATCTTGTCTAAATCTTGTTGTGAGCCTTTTACATGGATAAATTATATTTAGATGGCCTAGTTACACCTTGACTTCCACCTATTACTTGTGATTATAAGAAGAGAGGAGCCCTGGAGGTCAAAATCCATCTATAATAATTATCAAGAACTCAGGGATTTAGGAGTGTTCTTTTGCAGGTCAATTAGTGTCACCAGCATCATCAAGTGTCATCAGCAATCAAGTAATCATATTAAGAGCTCACTCACCATTGTCTCTCAAGCAAGTTCTCAAGTATCATTAATCTATCTAAATCAAGCAAAATTCCACCAATAGGTTAACTACTTCAACCACTCACCCAATCATCTTCTAGTAAGACAAGTGCTTGTTTGTTAATATTCATTTACTTTGTTTCCATTTTAAAATCAACCTAGCCCTTACCCATCTCCTACAATCCATCTTTTGGATCTCGTTATGTAGCAATCAACAACCCAAAACTTACATAATAACCATCAATAATTGACTCAACCATCGATGGTCTACCCAATCATCGATGGTTTGTTGACCACCAACAGTCACCTTAACCATCGATGGTCACTATGGAAGTGAAAACAAATAAACTATTTTCACCCATCTACCGTCAACCAAACCTAGTTTTTTATGTTTCTAATCACTCACAGACCCCTTTTAGATTTTTTGAAGCAGACCCCAACCCCTTAACACTAGTATTAATTAGTTTATCAATAATTTAATCATTTCTCATCTATTTTCCAAGTAGGCATTTTTGTGTTCAGTTTCAGTACCTTTTTTATTACTAATGCCAGTACCTTCTTTCCAGTTTTGTGAACTTAATTATTTAAAACATGTGGATTGATAACCCTTATGGAAGCTCTCACTTCCAAGATCTAGTTATTGCTAGGAAATCCACCTAACTATCTATCTAACAAGTAAGTTTGCTTTAGTATTTTCTTATCTACAGGTCTTCTTCCCAAGCCAAAGAGGAGTTCTTCACAATTTTCTACTTCAATAAACAAACAGGTTTTTCAACCATAACTGTATCAAGTTTCTTTTCTCTTTTTCTTAGAATTTAAAGTGAAAATTTACATGAAACATTTTGGCATGCCCGATGGGACTCGTGATGTCATAAGCTCTAATAAAGAGAGAAAAGAAACTCGATACGGTATGGTTGAAAAACCTATTTGGTTGTGCGTGTGTTGAATCAAAATATTATGAAGAGCTCCTGTTTGGCTTGGGAAGAAGACCTACAGATAAGCACTAAAAAAACTTGTTCATTAGACAAATAGTTGGTTGGATTGCCTGGTGATAGCTAGATATCAAAAGTGAGAGCTTCTTTAGGGGCTGTCAATCGACAAATTTTAAACAATTAAGTTCAAAAATTTGGAAAAAGATACTCGCAGCAATAATTAAAAAGGCACTAAAATTGAACACTAGAATGCTTTCTTGAAAAATAAACTATAAATGATTAAATTAGTGATTAACTAATTAATATTAGTGCTAAGGGGTTGGGACATACTTCAAAAAATCTAAAAGAGTCTGTGGACAAGCAAGAACACAAAAAACTAGGTTTGGTTGAGGGTAGATGGGTAAAAACAACTTATTGGTTTTCACTGTCATAATGACCATCAACAGTTAGGTGACCATCAGTGGTTAAGGTGATCATCAGTGGTCAAGTTGACTATCAGTAGTTGGGTAGACAATCAATGGTTAGGTAGACTATCAATGGTTGGATAAACTATCAGTGGTTGATTCAACCATCGATGGATATTGTGTAAGCTCTAGGTTGTTAATTGCTAAACAATAAGATCCAAAAGATGGTTTCTAGAAGATGGGCAAGGGTTGGACTAATTGTGAAATGGGAATAATGTAAATGAATATTGACAAACAAGTACTTGTCTTACCAGAAGTTGATTGGGTGAGTGGTTGAAGTGGTTAACCTATTGGTATAATCTAGCTTGATTATGGTAGAGTAACAGTACTCAAGAACTTGGTTGAGAGGTGACAACGAGTTAGATCTCAATATAATTGTTAGATTGTTAATGATGCTTGATGATGTTGATTGACCTGTAAATGAAATTCTTAAATACCAGAGCTCTTGTTAATTATTATAAATGGATTTTGACATCCTAGGCTCCTCTCTTTTTATAGGCACAATCAAGAGGTGGAAGTCAAGGTGCAATTAGGCCATCTAAATATAATTTATCCATGCAAAAGGCTTGGAACAAGATTTAGAAGAGCTATATTAAGAAAATCTTAGCAAAGGGTTACATGCTCTTAGTTAAGAAGGTGCACCCTGATTGTCGATGATCAGGGTTCCCAAAGGGTGACCGTCAGCAGTCACCCTGACTGTCGATAGTCATTTCCCCAAAGAAAAAGGTCTTGAAGTCTAGGTTGAGTTAGTTTGTGAAACTAACTATGGATGAATTTGGTTAGGTCAAATTGGTGTATATTGGTCTTAGGAGGGTCCTAGGTAGGTCCAAGGGGATTTTCGACATTTAGAATCACAATGTGCAGATTTTTTATGTCTATAGTTTCCTTTGCACCCCTACATAAATAAAGGTTTTACAACCAATAGGTCTTAATCTAAATTTTTCATTAGCTTACTAGATGGTCCCAAGATCGGTAAAAAATATGTCATAGAAGAGATCTAGGTGTTAGGTTGTTCATAGGGGGATACATCCCTTACCAAAGAGACCCTAGATTCCTCGATGATGACCTATTACTTTCATGAAACCCTTTATGGGAAATTTTTCTAAGCTCTAATGACACCTACCAATAATTCATATCACCAATTAGATGTACAAGTATGGTATGAACATTGGGGGATGAAATCCCAGTCAATATGCCCTATGACTTACATGAATGTGATGAAATCCACCCTACACAATCAAGAAAAGGAAAGGTATCATTGTTTTGATTAGCAGGAATCCCACTAGATGTAAGTGTAGAGCATACTTGGAAAATATCTTGGGATAAAAGAAGTAATCACCTTCATGTTTATGGGTCACCCTATTAAGGGGAGAGAATACATGTGAAGGAACCATATAAACACACAAGTAACAAGAAAAACTAGACAAGCATGAGAAAATAAATGACTTGGAAGTAAAGCAAGTTTTTAGAACCCAAATTGAAATTGTGGTTTCATTTTAAGCCCAAATTGAAATGTTTGAAAGGAGAAAATGCTTTGTTTTGAGTTATAAATCCACTTCTTTAGCCAAGGACCTACAAAAAAAGGGTTATAAGTTTTCAAAGTGGTATTGGGCAAGTGTAAGAAGTTTTCAAGGTGCTTGTTGAAGTCTCAGGTTTTTTACACAGGGCATTTTTATCGAAACATAGGACGTTCCTGTGATTTTGGGTGTTTTCACAATTTTTTGGAAAACAAACAAAAATAGAAATTTTGGCATTTTTACTGACTAACAAGGTGTTTCCATTGATTTGGGTGTTTCTACTAATTTTAATGATGTTTCTGTCTAAAATCAAGAGAAATAAAAAAATATACCGGAGGGTGTTTCTATCGTTTCCCATGTTTCTACTAATTTCATGGACATCTTCATTGATTTCCCAAGGCATTTACACCATTTAGTAATGTGTTTATACCAATTCTAGCTTCCTGTTAAAATACAAAAAATAGGAAATATGCCATTTCCACCATTTTTTAGGATAAAAGTGTTGAAACACAGTGGTGATTCTATCGATTTCACCTATAATAGAGATTTATAACTTTTTATAGAAAATAAAGGGAATTAAGCTAATTATTGGGTTAATTCTTGTCACTAGAAGAATGAAGAAGGATTATAAGAGTTTGTTGGGTGTCTAGGGTCCCATTGAGCATGCCATTATGTAGATCAAGAATCCAAAGAGAGCTAGTTTGTTATTTTTGAATATACATCCAAAATAATTGCATGAGAATAACACCTTAAGCCTAATCCCTATGATTGAGCAAGACTAAGCAAATGATGAATAAAATAAAATATAAAACATAAACATTTATACCTTCCTTTAAATACTTCATTTGTTTATTGGTCTAAAGAGGTATTTGCTTGCCTTGTAGAAAAAGAGGTTGTATACACATAATATTTTCAAACTTTTATCAATTACTAACACTTTTTTATCTTGTAGGAACCTATCAAATCTCAATCTCTCTAAGTGTGTATCCCTAAGGGGTACACTAGGAAAGGGGTGGATAAACCATTGGTGTTGTGTAGGATTGTTGTCCCTTATTACCACTTGTTACCAATCTACCCAGCTCCTAAAAACATTCCTCTAAGTTATTACTCCTCTTTTGCACACTCCTAAAATCATTTACAACCTTAATTATCCCTTTTCTTAACCTAAAACCCCTTTCAACAATTTTCATGACTAGGTCGACTGAGTTGACCTTGTACTCTTATTGGTAAAACTCATTTAGGGTCTAGGTCGACTCCTAGTCAACCTAGCCCATGACCTAGAGAGTTTTTGTCAATAACGATACTAGGTGAGCTTGTCGATCAAAACTTTCAGAAGGGTTTAAGATTATATTTTCCTATATAAACACATTCATTTTATCATTATTAGAGATAAATCTAGAGTTATTATTCATTTACGCTTCTTTACAATCTGCTCTTCCACTATTCTACTTAAGGAGTCTTAGCTTAGGGTTTTTACTTAGAGAATCTAATCTTGTGGAATAAATTTAGTTTCTTTGGCCTTTCTTAGTGATCCTTATAAACCACAACAACCTCTTGCAAATCATCTTTGTTTAAGGGAGAGATTAAGTTTCAATTTTTAGCTTCTAAGTAAGTATCTCTAAACTTTGCTCCTCTCTTTAGTATATAGAAGTAGCATAAGTATTGGCTTTTGAATAATATTACTCTTCTTCTCCATGTATTAGGGTATTACCTAAACATAGCTTAATTATGATTCTCTTATGAATGTTGACTTTTAGTGCTTTTTACCATCACTTTGTGCCATAAGCTTTGGTGAGCACTAGATTAGACTTTGTTTTACTTGTTATTAGTTTAGTGAATATGAAAACATAGGACTTAGTTAGAGTTATTACTTGGTTTTGTTTGATTGGAGGATTTGGAAACCTCCCTATTGATATTATTTATGATAAAAAATCCCTTAATTGGGTCTAGTGGATCCATATATTGGTCATATTCTCGATTATCTAATGTATCCCCAATCAGAAGTGTAAGTAGGATTTATCTTATCCGAGCTAGGATTGATTTATAAATCTGATGCGTTTTTGATTGCATACATTCTGGTGAACCTGAGGTGAATCTAACCCTTATATATTATCTTTCACATTCTTCATTTCTACCATTTTATTTATTATTTTTCTATATTTGTGATACTAGGTCGACAAGGCTCGTATAGTTCCTAACTTTTGTGTGCAGGTTTAACACATAGTCACATCAAAAATGACTTTGTTCTTTCCATGTAAATCTTTATTAGATATAGGTTACAAGGTCAAATGAGGTTTACATAGTACTCTTATTCACTTCCATATATCAAACTAGGACGAACAGGTCGACATAGTATTCCATACATCTTCCAAAAAACATACTAGGTCGACTAAACTGATATAGTCATCTTAATAGGCTTCAATAAATAGGGAATTACAAAACTAGGTCGACCTAATTGACATTGTTGGCAAAATTTTCAAGTAACATTCAAGGCACTTCAGCATAAATTTCATAATCTTTAGCATCTTCCAACCCACCAAGGTTCCTTTCTGTCTCTTTCAATTCAATTCTTCCTTACAATTATTTTTTATAAAGTTTGTAGTCTTTAAAATTTCAATCATACGATAAATTAAGTTGACCTAGTTTTGTATTTTGTATTTTGTCTTTTTCTTGAAAGACTAGGTCGACATGGTTGACTTAGTTCTTAAAGACTCTTGCTTTTTTAGTATGGTAGCGATATTGTCGACTCTATTCTGTAATGTTTGTATACACTGTCATTTGAACTGACTCTGTACTATGTTTCAAATTGAGAATTAACAATTATATGCTAGTGATTACTTCACACTTTTAATTTTAGTTTTTTGCATGCTTAGAATAGATCACATAGTCTAAATTAGGTGGTTTTTTCAATATATTGTTTACTTGCACTATATTTCTCTTTCTTGCACACACTGCCAAATCACATAATTTCAAAACGTATTTCAACATTTGTCTACCCAAGGTCTACCTACTTGGATTTCATCACCAAGGGGGAGATGACTTGGTTTCTTAGCAAAGTATAAACATGTGGTTAATGGTATATGTTGTCAAAACACCCAACACCCTTATCACTGCAGGAAAGTGAAGTAAGGGGGTAGGCCCAAATACCAAGCCAATACCACTACCAACATAGATCCCTTTCAGCCTAAATGTCCTGAAACCACCCATAGATTGATTTTTAGTTCCATATTTTCAACCAAATTCCCTATCACACTTACAAATAACACTTTATAATAATCTCATAGCATTCAGGATGTTCACTTAGCATTTACTTTTCAAGTTGACTGTTTGCTCTTTGCTCATTATATGTTGTATTGCAAAAACTTGTATTGGCCAATGTTGGTGCAAGGTTTTGTGATGTGCACCTGAATTGGATCATTATCTTTGATCCAATTTATTTTGATGTGCTTCCATTTCTTTCTTTCAAAGTACATTGTAAAATATTTCCCTATTTTTAGTACACTATCATTCTATTTGATACAGTCTCTTACAAACTATTTTCCTCCCTACCTATAATACTAAGTTGACCTAGTCGACTCTGCATCTATTTTACTAGTTAGATTATAATACTAGGTTGACCCAATTGACTCTATACTCTTATCAGACTTTATTTTTTCTAGTTGAAAGTACTAGGTCAACCCAATCGACTCTATACTCTTATTCTTGTCCTATTTATCTAACTCAGTTCTCTGTTTCTTCTTCCTTAGCATTATGTTCATTTTTCACAAATCATCATGAAGTCCCCTATTTAAATCTTCTTGGATAACTTAAATCCATTTGGATACTATATGGGATGTTCATTTATCCCTCTCTTTTCCTCCCAAGAGAACCCTCACTCTTGGAGCACCTCTTCCCCTCTTTCATCTGTGGCTTGTAACATGGTTCAGATCACACCTCAAGATGAAGTAAGTGGATCTGATCCTTTTTTTACCTATCAATACAATTCTCATCTTCAAACACTTCAACATAATATGGGATCAATTGACACAAATCTATTCAATAATCCCACTAATGATCCATCTTACAATAACCCTCCTCCTAATACCAATTCAGGGAGTTCTACAAACACCAATTGATGACTCGACTTCTTGTACAAGTCATACAATAAATGAACATAATGCAAACCTCTGACACCTCTCAATTGATGCAATTATGATTTCATTTGATCAATATGGCTAATCGTCCTCCAGCGATCAATACTCAAGCCACCCCAAATTTTATTCTTCCACCTCTTAGAGATGCCTCAAAAAATGTTATTCCTCAACCTATCATGAATAACAAAATGCTTCAAAACATAATAAATGATCCTTTAACTCCTTTCATTATGTCCATTGATATTGG
Organism: Torreya grandis; assembly: GCA_037957365.1. Classification (NCBI taxonomy): domain Eukaryota; kingdom Viridiplantae; phylum Streptophyta; class Pinopsida; order Cupressales; family Taxaceae; genus Torreya; species Torreya grandis. The sequence goes on from JARHVA010001578.1 coordinate 2,424,759, forward strand.
TAATATATCTCTAAATGTCAAGTATGATAGGAATAAAGACCCTGCATCCTTTCTCAAAGCCTTTGGCAATATTTACAAAAAGTGGATCCAAACTAATACTTTCACTATAACTAAACTTCTAGTTAAAACCTTCACTAACGATGTATTGGAATGGTACAACCAACTTCCCCAACATTCCATTTAGTAACTTGATTATTTATTCAATCCTTTACTTAAATATTTTCAACATAATGATCTTCCAGAAAATTATTTTAGCCATTTCATCAATGCTAAGCAATCTCCCACCAAATCAGCTCATGATTTTATCAAACAATGGAAATCTTTGGCTCATAAAGCCAACCATAATATGACTAATGACAATTTGTTTAAACTCTTTATAACTACTTTAACTCCTTCTCTTCAATATAAGGTTCAAACTTTTTCTCCCTGAATATTTAATGAAGCTCTTGACCAAGCTAAACATCAAGACTTTCTCATGAAGCAATTTGTACCTAATACCAAATTCCTTAAAGGATATTTTCAAACTTTTAATAATTATATCACCAACAATACTCCTCAAACCAAACCAAGAGTTGCCAATGCTGACATTCCCCCATCTTTTAACATACCACTAACTGTGCAATAAATGAAACAATTTTTAACACCATCTAAACCCTTTACTTATCTTAATAATCCTCCTAAGTGGTATGACCCTAATAAATTTTGTTGGTTCCATGTTGACATTGGTCATTCCCATGAATATTATATAGGGATTACTAAATTTGTTATCTCCTATATGTTTGATGATTCCTTTAATCATGAAACTATGATCAACCTTTCTCGTCAAGACTACAACACTACTTCTCAAAACTGACATGCTTCAAAAGCTTCTTCTAATAACCAAATTTTTTTTTACACATATAATACTCAATAAAACACCAAGGATGTTTGTGTTATTGATGCTGATTTTGACCAATATTACAATAATTCTCAATATGTTAATACAACTAAGGTCAATTATCATCACAAGCTAGTTCATAAAGATCCTATCACAAAACCTAAAAAACCACTTTTAGAAGAACAACTTCTCAAATACACTACAACCACTAATATAGTTGTGGAAGCCCCTAAAGAACCACCTCCTTCTTTTGAACCCCCAACAACTTCAATTCCTTCCAAATCTTCCTTACCTTCTAAAACTCCCACTAGTTCTTATAAATCCCATTGGAACTTTCTTGAATAACTTAACTCTATGTCTTGCAAGATTCCACTTATGGAGTTAGTTTTTACTTTCCCTTATCATCACAAGTTCCTTATGCAACAATTATAAGAAATTGAAGATCCATATCCTATAGATGAAGAAACACCTTCTATTGAGCCTCAACCTACCAACGTGTATACCATTTAAACTATGTCCTTCCTCTAAACCAGCTATTAATTTTTTTGAAAAAGACATGATTAATGATGAAATCTTTTTTTAAATTGATGATTCATCAATATTCATTAAAATAGCCATTAATACTACCCTTATCCATAATTTTTGGTTGATGAAGGGTCTGATATTAATGTGACATCTTTATGGTATATCCAACAACTTGGTTATAATAAGGATCATCTCAAGCAAACCCGACTTACCTGTCATGGATTTGATAAAACTAATCAAAAGCTACTTTTTTATATTTGGCTTCCACAAATAATTAGACCTAAGACTATTCAAACTAAACTTATGGTCCTTGATTTACCCATATCTTATAACACACTCCTTGGTTGCCCATGGACTCATAAAATGAGGGCCATCACTTCTTCAAGTAGCCAATGCATTAAATTTCTTACATAACGATAAAGATATAAGCATGAAGTTGATCCCAACCCTAGGATTATTCAACTTCCTAATATGAAATCTCAATATTACATCCCTACCATTCCTACCATCAATAGTGCTCCCTTACCTGAGTTCATCAACATCAATCCAGATTTACAACTCACTCTTGTTGATTCAGATGATGATGAACCTAATAACTTACAACATACTTGTAACACTACCAAGTTACCTCCCTATATATCAAATTCATTTTCTCCTTATTTATTATCTCATGACCGTACTATTCCTCTCATTGATGAGATCAATGATTTTTCCCCTCCATGCAATGCTTAGGAGCCTTCTTTATAAAAGATGCCTTCACATGCAATGATTATGGAGTGGCCAAATTATTTCAAGATCCTCTCATCATGTCTTCATGTAAATTTAGTAATATTGGGATTTCACCTACTAAAAATCCCCCTGAATCTCAAGCATGTACCATTTCTCCAAACTATGATGATAATTACATAATGGCCTAAGCTCCATTTTGAGACCTGGATGTTCAACATTATGAGAAGACTTTAGCTCAAATATATGCTTTCAATTGGGATGTTCATACCATTTTCATGGATCGTGACTTAGGTCCCAAAGGTCATGTACCTCCTATCAATTCTCTAATTCTTGATACTCCTTGGGTGGTAGAACAAATCATACCTTTTGAACCTCTAGAGATTCTTGCATCTTCTCTACCATCTACATATCCCATCGCTATATTTGACCCTTCCCCTATCAAATATTTTAATGATACACCAATCCCATCCAATCCATCTACTTGTCCTACTCCTGAGATTATATTAGATACCAAGGCCATAGATGTCCATTAGATACATTCTGAATATGATTTTCATGGTAATAAAATTCTCGATCTTGAAGTAAATGTTGAGTATTATGGTCATCTTCCCACTCTATCTAGTGATGAATTTATTCTTGAATTACTTCATGCCCAAGAACCTCAACTCCCTTAGCAACATCATAAACTTGGGAATTTAAAAAACAAAGTCCCTTGTTTCAACAACTTCATTGCTAGCATCAATCCTAAAGCTAATTTGATTTCTTCTTTACCTAATGCACCATACCATTTCCAAGATGGAAATGTTATAATTATCAAAGAAACTAATCACATTGAATATGGTACTTCATCATGCCCTCAGCCTATTACCATCTCTCATGAACTCTCACCTACTAAACATGATAATTTTAGTCTATTTGTTGATAAATATCATGAGATCTTTGCCTGCTCCTATGAGGACATGCCTAATATTGACCCTAGAATTATGGTGCACAATATCATCCCCTATCTTGATTTCAAACTTATGTGTTAAAGTGACAAAAATTTCCTCTTAAAGTTTCCACCTTATGTCACAAAGAAATCATCAAACTTCTTGATGTTAAGATTATCAAACCAATGGATTATTTTGAATGGGTTTCTGAAATAGTCTCTATTTAGAAAAAGGTCACTATGGTCATTCGCATCTGCATTGATCTACATAATCTTAATCTTTCTTATCCCAAGGACAAGTTCCCTTTATGTTCAATATATGCCATTGTCAATTCCATAGCCGATTATGAAATGTTATCTCTTATAGATGGTTTCTTAGGATACAATCAAATCACATTGCTCTTGAGGACCAACATAAGACCATTTTCACCAAAAAATGGGGCACCTATTGCTATATTAAGATGCCCTTCAACCTTAAAAATGTCAGAGCCACTTATCAACGATAAATGACTCATATATTTCATGATATTATCCAAAAATTTATAGAAACCTATGTGGATGACCTCGTTGATAAATCTAAAAGTCACAAGAATCATCTTTTTGATCTTACCATCATCTTCAATCATCTCCTCAAATATAAATTTTAACTAAATCATTATAAATGTGTCCTTGGTGTCACATTTGGTAAAATTTTAGGATGCTTAGTCTCTCTCTATGGCATCGACATTGACCCAACCACGATTAGTGCTATCATCAACATGCCCATCCCTCATTCCATTTTGGACATTCACACTTATCTCAATAAAATTGGGGCAACTAGATGATTCATCCCTGAAATGGCTTACCATATCCACTATGTCAATTCCCTTCTTAAAAAAGGTGATGCTTCAAAATAGATGGATCCTTGTCAAAAAACATTTGATAACATGAAAGAATCATTGCTTCATCCACCCACGTATTATCTTCCTTCAAACGATCAACCTTTTTTCTTATATACTTCTTCTACACCCATATCAGTTGGCGTAATGCTTTCCCAATAAGATTTACCAACAAGACGATACCAAAAGAGAGTATGCCATCTACTATATCATTCAAGGCCTTATTGATTATGAGAAACGTTACAAAAAATTTGAACATGATTGCCTTAACATATATTTTGCAGTTAAAAAGCTTCAACATTATATGCTTTATCAAACCACTTATGTTATCTTTCATTCCAACCCCCTTCATCACTTCTTATCCAAAGCCTTTATTTTTGGAGATAGAATTATCAAGTAGATGGTTCTTCTTGAATTTGATCTCCAAATTGTTACTCAAAAAGCTGTCAAAGGATTAATCGTAGCCGATCAACTTACCGCAGCTCCTGTGCCTGCTATCGATCACCTTCAAGATAGTCTTTTTGATGATAATATACTCTATATTGATGGTCTCAACAAAACCATATCTCTTAAAGATTATTTCCATAACTTCACTATTGATCTTGAAGTGAGTAATCTCAATGAATCTGTTATCCTCCTTGATACCACTAAACCAAAAGTAGTTATTGAAGAACTTCCTAAAATTAATGTCAATTTACATGAGGATACTTATACCCTTCACTTTGATGGTTATAAATACCTTCAATGAGTTGGGATAGGTTGTATTCTTATCAGTCTTATTGGAAAAAACATCCCTTTAACATTTTGCTTAACATTTGACGTCACTAACAATGTGGTAGAGTATGAAGCTATAATCTTAGGCATGAGAGCTGCTCTTGATTTAGATATCCAATATCTACATGCTTAAGGTGATTCCCAACTCATTTATCACCAAGTCAATGGTGATTACCAGTGCAAAAGCAAGAATCTCATTACTTATCATCAAATTACAACTACTGTTACCAAAGATTTCATTTTCTTCACTATCGAGTCTATCCCTCGAGATCAAAATTCTATTATTTATTCCCTCACTTCTTCAACATCTCTTTTTCATCCATATCAAGTTCTTACGGATCCTACTTTTATTATCCAAATAATAAAATATCCATCCTATATTTAACCACATGATTCACTTGTTTTCCCTATTAAGGTTGTCACCATTCAACGAATCCCATGGTATAAATACATCATTCAAATTTTGGAACACCAAACTTATCCTCCCAACCTAGATTCTTGTAAAAAGACTCGCATTTGCAAACAAACCATTAAGTATGTACTTCGATATAACATCCTTTATTATGATAATGTTGAAGGTACCTTGCTTTGTTATGTTATACAAGATTTGGTTCCTCCTCTCCTTAAACAAACACATGGGGGCATTTGTAGTGGCCATTGTAGTGAACATGCTACAACTTGTAAATGCCTATGTATAGGATACTTTTGGCCCACTCTTAAAAAGTATGTTATTGAATTTGCTAAAAAGTATACTCTTTACCAACTTCATGATAATTTAATCATTCACCTCTAGCTAAGCTTCAAACTATCAAATATCCTAGGCTATTTTCCATGTGAGGATTAGATCTTATAGACAAATTACATCAATCTCAAGATGGGCATGTCTTTATAATCACAGCCATAGAATATTTTACCAAATGGGTCTAGGCTATACCCCTTGTTAATGTCACCAATACTACCATCTCTAAATTTATTCTCAATAAAATCATTTTCTACTTTGGTGTCCCTCATACTATCATTTCAGACAATGGTGGTAATTTCAAAAACAAAGATGTCAAATAGCTCTATGCTAAATTTAAAATCAATCACAAATTTTCCACACCCTATCATCCATAATGTAATGGCTAAGTTGAGGCCACCAACTAAATTCTTAATAAAATTCTCAAAAATACAATTCATGAAACTGACATGGATTGACACCTTCATCTCTATCCCACTCTTTGGGCCCATCACACTAGCATACGTATTGCCACTACGACAATGTTATTCTCTCTAGTCTATGGTTATGAGTTAGTCCTCTCATTAGAAGTTGAGATTCCCTCTCTCTCTATATCCCTTCATGGTATCATACCCAATGAATAATTACGTGAATCTCGCCTTCATGCTCTAAATCTCGTTGATGAACATCATCTTTTTGCTTTGCAACACAATCGCTAATACAAGGCTCGTATTATCAAACAACAAAAAAAATGTGTTAAACTTCACACATTTAATTTTGGTAATATTATCCTTAAATTAGATTACACTCATGAATAATAAGTCAAATATGCCCAAAAATGGTGGGGTCCCTATTTAGTCAAAGATATTCTTGGTCTAAGTACTTACCACCTTCAAACCAGTGAAGGCCATGTTTTCAAAGAGCCCAATAATAAATAATTATTCAAAAGCATTTTTCCTAATCCTTCCCTTCTTTTCATGCTTTCTATATGTTATTGTCTAAAAAAATTTGTAGGTTACTTACACAAGGTCTCACCCATTGCAGTAGTTCTCTCTTCTCACAAACATAAGTCCTTCTTTTTGGTCTTTTGGTTTCCCTTTTTCTCATGAGTTGCATTGTAAAACTATGGATAGGACCTGGTCCTCCTCATGATGTATTTTTATCCTCTTTATTTTCTCACTTTTTACACACTTTATGGTACCCCTTGGGTTTCTCTTTTGTGAGTGTCAATGTAAAACCATGGATAGGACCTCACATTCCTCATAAATACCATCTTTTTCTTATCCCATTTATTTTTCCAACACTTTTTTACACCCTCATGGGTTTCTCTTTTATGAGTTGTAGTGTAAGACCATGGATAGGACTTGATCTTTCTCATAAAATCACCATCTTGTCATTCATTCTTCTATAATATGCTTAGCATTGCTTACGAGTTTTTTTATCATTGTTCTCAACTTTAGCTTTTGCTTCTTTTGATAGATAGAATTTACATAATAATATATGTTATGTTTTCCTCCATTTCCCTCATTCTTATGATAAGGAATCACACTTTACTGTGATTGTATCCTTTTTTTCACCCTTTGTCACATTTTTTGTGATTTGAAGTAATTCAAATTGTTTAATGTTTCATTCCTCTTGATTTCCTTTCCTTTCAATCCATATTAGAAAAAATAAGTTAAAATCCAAGATAGCTCTTTCATTTCACCTGACATTATGAGACTCTTAGACACCATGCTCTTTGAGTTATCTCTCTTAGTAACCAAGTCATATGTATTCAAATGAAAGTTAACTTTAGCACCCATGTTTGGGTTTCCAAATTCGTATGGATGAGGAATAGAAAAATCCATCAAGAAATTTAAAAGCCAAATCATTTAAAACAAAAGGTAATGATATACAAAAGGCAACATGCAAATCTCAAAATTCAAAATCACACCAAAAAGGCATGATTACAAGCACACCTCCTATCTCTAATCAAAGTTCAAACTCCACAATTGACCTCACAATAGAGTCAAGGTCCATTGAGGTGAAATAGGCCAGTAGATTATAATAAGAGAATTCAACAAACTCTATGCTGCTACATACTTTCTCACATAAGTACCTAATCTTCGTAGTAGACTAACAACTCTATAAGGGGTCTTGAGGAATGGCGAACACATTTGGGAAGGTAGGTCTATTTTACTTTTTATGCATATAGCCTTCATGGGATGATCTACATACTTCTTTATTTGACCTAAGACTTGTGTGGCTAAGAGAACCTTTAGAGTCATTAAGGTCAAAAGTTCTCTTGTTTTGACAAACCTAATTTGAGTGTCTTAGCTTCGATAAAGAGTTCCTCTACCTTGGTTTCTTTTTCATTCTCCCCTCCACCCATTTCATTTCCCCCTTGATAGGTAAAATGTGATTCTAAATTTGTTTTCCCTCTTCTCTACTTCCTTCTTTTTCACATCTTAAAAACATGTTATCACTACTTTGTTTCAGTTTTATTTATCCTTAGAGCAAAACAACATGTTTGAGCAACTATGAATTACTTTCTTTACACCATGGATTTACATTTATAAACATATTTTGATTTTTTTTACCATTTATCATTATTGTACTAGCCTTGTTTATGAACACTCGAGTTTGTTTCTACTTTCATGTACTTTTTCCATTGTTGAGTGAGGTTGGTTTGTTACTTCTCACTCACCAATGTTGTTTTCCCTTTTATGCACCTTTTTCCATTGATGATTAAGGATTGTTATTGCTCACTCATCAATGTTTTTTTACCATTTTTGCTTACCCATCTTTATTTAAGTAAGGATTGCTACTGCTTTTACATTAATGTTTGATTACCATCCTTTTTGATATGTATCCTTGGTTTGATTTGGTGAGTTTGCCTTTCTTACTTAAGATTTACTTGTTTGAGTTATTTGATCTTTAGTAGCCTTGGCTTTTCAGTTACTTGATTTACTCTAAAATTTTGACTTGGTGATTTGGTCTAACATAGCACTTACCAACCCAACTTTCCAAATTTTCAGGTATCTCCCATCCACATACCATTAATTATCTTGGCTTTCCAATGTTTGTTTGTTTTTTCTCTTTAGTTTTATATTCTTAGGTTTGTTGAAAGCAGTCTTTACGCCCTCCATAATTAGAACTACACACATAACATATAATTATCTAGGAATAAAGGTAAGTCAAGGTATGCATACATTTAATTTTTAGTTATTTCCCTTTCGATCATTTACTTTTAGTTATTTTTGCTTTAAAATATTGCAAGTTTTTTTTAGCCTCAACATTGTGTGTTACTATGTTCTTTCTCAAAGCACCATCCCCTATTGTACCTGAGTGACATGTGATGAGCTTCGATTGGGGCATATGTATACACATAATTTTTTTTTAAATTATCAATTTCTGACTCTCTTTATCTTTTAGGAACCCATCGAGTCTCAATCTCTCTAAGTGCATGCTCTAAGGGGTGCACCGAGAAAGGGGTGGGTAGACCATTGGTGCTTCATAAGATTGTTGTCCCTTATTGCCACTTATTACCAATCCAACTAGCTCCTAAAAAACATTCCCCCTAAGCTATCACTCCTATTTTGGACACTCTTCTAATCATTTACCACCTTTACTATCCCTTTTCCTAACCTAAAACCCCTTTCAATAGTTTTCATGACTAGGTTGATTACGTCGACCTTGTACTTTTATTAGTGAAACTCATTTAGGGTCTAGGTCAACTCTTGGTCAACCTAGCCCATGACCTAGTGAGTTTTTGTCAATAATGATACTAGGTCGACTGGGTAAACCCTATCGATCAAAACTTTTAGAGGGGCTTAGGGTTAGATCCACCTATATAAACACATCCATTTTGTCATCATTAGAGAAACATCAAGAGTTATCATTCATTTGCACTTCTTTACAATCTACTCTTCCACCATTCTACTTGAGGAGTCTTAGCTTAGGGTTTCTACTTGGATAATCTAGTCTTGTGGAGAAGTCTTGGATGCTTTGGCCTTTCTTAGTTATCCTTAAAAACCATAACAACCTCTTACAAATCACCTTTGGCTAAGGGAGAGATTAAGTCTTGATGGGTTCATCTTCCAGGTAAATATCTCTAAACTTTGCTCCTCTCTTTAGTAGATAGAAGTAACATAAGTATTGGTTTTTGAATAATACTACTCTTCTTCTTCATGCATTAGGGTCTTACCTATACATAGCTTAATTAGGATTCTCTTATGCATGTTTGCTTTTAGTGTTTATTACCCCCACTTTGTGCCACAAACTTTACTGAGCACTAGATTAGACTTTGCTTTACTTGTTATTAGTTTCGTGAATATGAAAGCATAGGACTTAGTTAGGGTTATTACGAGGTTTTGTTTGACTAGAGGCTTTATAACCCTCCCTAGTGATATTATTAATCATAAGATATCTCGTAATTGGGTCTAGTGGATCCACATATTGGTCATGTTCCCAATTATCTAATGTATCCCCAATCAGAAGTGTAAGTAAGATCTATATTCTCTAAGCTAGGATTGATTTATAGATTTGATGAATTTCTAATTACATACAGAGGTCTTTTGTAATATCGATTCTGCATGCGAGAAACATCTCCCCTTATCTACACTTGGTTTGACTTGAGAATGGGCATGAAAATGGTGAAGCTCCTTATGTATTTTGGTAGAGTAAGTTTAGGTCTAAGAAGCTTACCTATAATGGAGGGATGACCTTAAATTTATAGACTATTTGAATTAATGAGGACCATCCATAATGATATTTAAATGGATGGTTACAGATGAGTCATTACCTTCATTAATGTTGGAGGTTGGAAATGTAAGAGGGTCCATTTAAATAAATTTGGAGTGTGGAAGAGATTTGGAAGAAAAGTATAAGCATGACCTCCTTTGAAGTGTGTAAGAGGGTGTAAGAGGGAGGAGCGTGGAAGAAGGTGTAAGGGAGTGTAAGAGCTTGCTTGAACTTCTCTCCTTTCCCATTGAATTTCCTTGTGATGTTACCTAGATGAGCTAATATTGCAGTTTTTATTTTAGACAAATAGATAATTCCAAATACATGGAATTTTCTATTAGAGGAAGCTTAGTTTAATTAATTAACTTATTAGGAGAATGTGACGTTTACAATGTTTTTTTGCTAATCAAATATTCATTTGATTATCTTATAATAATATTTACAAAGGGTGAGGATCATTTAGGGTGCATTTGATAAAATAATTATGATGTTATGGTGCATTTCTGTAATTATGAACATGTTATTACAAATTTGGATTAAATCAATATTTGTGTGTAAATTAGATCAATTTATAATGTTTGGTTGATTTTGTGTGTGACTGCAAAAAGTCACTTCGATTGTAGCTCAAACATGGAAGTGGTGAAAATGAAGTGTCTACATGCATCCCATGGTCAATCATAACCTATGTGAGACTAGTAACTACCTCAAGGGTGTCTATCTATGTACTACAATTCAAGATTTTATGTATAAAAGTATGTCATTGTCCTTCTTTTTCACTTGAACTTAGTTATGGCAGTTTTGGTCCCACTTAGGACTGGGTCTTTTAAATGAGGACACACCTCCCCTACCTTGGGAGGCCTTCATGTCAAAATAATTTGGAATTTATTGTAGCACAAACCCATAATAAAGATTTCTCAAAAAATATGATGCAACCTCATTATTATTGCATGGAGGCTCATCAAACACCATCCAACACCTATCCCAAAAGTTATTTTTTATCTTTGCATGAACACATCAGTCAATGCAAATGTGTTTGTAACTCGTTGGTGGTGGTTGGTTGGTTCCAGGGTTAAGAAACAAAGCACACACTTCTTCTTTTATTATATTTTTTTTAACATCCTCATATGATAATTTATTAGAATAGTATTGTTTCAACACCTCTCTTTGATGCAGCATTGCATTGATATTTCCCACTTCATTAAAAATGGCCTCCAATGTACTAACTTGTGTGAATTATGTACACTATGAGTTTAAAAGCGATGTGAACTATTAATAATAATTTTTAACTATTATCATTTTACATTATATTGTTCATACAATTTAGCTTTTTCTTTTGTGAAGACAAATTGCTGAGGGTTTTGATCACAACTTTGTTTAAAATTTTATTTAGGTAATGGGTCCATTAAATTTTCAATATAGATTTATAAAAATATAAGTTCTATTCAGGTAGTGTTAGATAGTTTAATGCAACTTTAATTTAAATACCCTAAACATAAATACATATAAATGCAAACCGTGAAATTGAAATTCAATAATAAACATACTTGAGATCATGATCAAAATGTCGAATCAAGTTGGCAGGATGCAAGGCTAAAGCATCCACATCCTTTTCAAGACCTATTCTAAAATGTGAGAGCTCCAAATTAGAAAAATTGAATCGCATGTTCGAGGAATTTGGGGGAAAAAACAAAGTTTTAAGAAGGGCATACACCTTTTTTGAGCCACATAGGGTGCACTCCCTTTTTGAAAAGGGTGTACACCCTTTGTGGGGTAAAGGATGTATGCCCTATAACCATAAAGGGTGTACACCCTTTTACTTTGGCACCATGCCAAGCAAAAACATGCATGGAATTTTATAAAAAAAGGTGTACACCCTTTTGAACAAAGCATATGCCATTTGTAAAAAAAACTCTTCCCAAGTACATCACCTTTTTTGTCCTCTAAATTCTTGCATCTATGTACATAAGGATGAAATTACTAGGTTAAAGGAAAGACAAATCTACCGTGATGTGCACAACACACCTTGTTTTGGCTTGAGCTCTATTTAAAATTTGTTGTGTGTATGACCTACAACCAAGAGCATGTTATAGGTGTAATTAGTGCATATAATGTGAAAATGAATATTTAAAATTGTTTGAAAGAAAAGAGAGCAATGAAAGAGTACACCTATGTGTTGATGCAACCATATTGCCCCTTAGTATTTTATTTTTGTAAAGATGCTTCCTAGTTGAAGCATTAGAGAGAGGTTTACTATTGAACATTGGAGATGTGAAGATGGGAATTGGAGGGTGATCATGACCCCAAATTGGTGCAAGGATGAGTTGTACCAATTCCATTGAGATCATTGAATCTCAATCACACAACCTAAATGTAAACATAATCCAGCTAATCTTGCCCGATTTAAATGGTGTAACCATATCAACTTGCAATAATAAAAGTAGTGTCAAGTCCATGAATGGTGTTGAAGCTCGATCACACTACTCAAGGGATCTAACTACTATAGTAGATAAAAGCTCAATCGGTGCATCTTGGTAAGGTTAGTACATGAATATTAGTATAACTGGATAATGTATTTATAGTTTCAATGCATTTGCATGGCATATGCACCTTCAATGTGTCTCAAGTTGAATTATATGTCAAAATATAACCTTTGATCTATAAAATGTATATACTGTTTCACAAATCTGAAAAACTTTGTTCCAAATTTATGAAAATGAGTGCCAAATGAATACAATTATGTCACAAGTGTATATTTGAATCATGTAAACTATATCAAAGTTTGTCAATTTCACCAACTGTATGTATGTGGACTCATGTCTCTATGACATGTCCCCACTGATATGATCAAGGGGAAAAAAATGTGATAGTCACCTTATCTCGAAAGAATAAGATAACCAAGATATATATATGTATGAATCATGTCGTAAAGAAACATATAGTGGTACCATGCCTAAGTAGATGTATCAATGAATCTCATAGTATCCAAATATAACAAGCCCTAATATGCATGATATGGATCATGTAAACATCTATAATAAACAAGTTCAACAAACAATCAAGCACACACACAAGAGCACTCAATGTCATTCAAAGAGAGGTCTAAGGAGATTGTAAATAAGGGGCATGTTGAAATTTTGTACACATAAAGGGGAGGACATGTTCAAATGTATAGACACCAAAGTATCAATCAACACTCAAGGAATTGGGGCTAAAACAAGGAATGTGTTCAAATGTTCTACAATCAAGACAAAGAAGTAAACAAGAAGTACACTCAAGTAAGCCATGTGATGAAATGAAATAAGTGAAATATTAGCAACTAGCATAAGCATGTCATACTAGTCCCTACACATATGTGTTAGCAAAATGTCCTATAGAATAACATATCAAGTATATTATGTAATACAATAACATGAGTATAGGCATCTGTAAGTGTCAGTATATAATTTCAACATGATAATGTAAAATGATCATAAAATAATAGAACTTGTATCGATCATTATCAATAGAAGCAAGATGTCCCCAATGTAATGTGTCACGTGGGTAGAGTAAAGGTCCAACATCTGCATGCTTATGTATCATGGATCTAGTGTATGCCTGTATCACACTAAAGTACGTGTGAGATATATGTGTATAAAGAAATGATGTGCTATCTACTAACATAAAAAAAACAACATATGCCAAAGCTAGTAAACACAATATATGCTAAATATTTTTTTATTTAATTGAATGTTTTTATATTTTATTGGTTTTTGTTTTAAATTATTGTAATAAATTGATGATTAAGATTGATCTGATAAATCATCATCCTTTGGATCAAACATTTTAAAAGCATATAGATACATAACATGTTTCTCTTCTCCATTGACTGGTTGGTTTGTATCACCATCATGTGGTATGTTAATTAAGCATTCTTTATGAGAAAATGTAATGCCATGATAATTATGATCAATTGTGGCATCCATTAAGTATAACCAAAATTTTCACAATGTAAACTCATGTTGATATATACGAGACATGATCTATACCTTTGTAAGGACAATCTAGGTCCACAAGTAATAGGGAATATAGTGTATCCCAAAGAGTCTTTCCACTATCCCCTATGATATAATGATGTTGAAAATATGCTCCTCACATGAATAATGTAATTGTCAAATCATTATGGTGAGATCACTCTTTATTTGCTAAAGGTGTAGGTGGTGCTTGTTGAATTTTTGCAATAGCAAGATTTTATTGATTACGTATTATGCCAATGGTGCCCTTTTGTTTGCACTTTTGAATTGTAGAATCTATGATATACTATGATTGTGAGGTGGTGATAGAAATTGAATCCATTCATGGAATCCATTTTTGAATGTTCTGTGGGATTGCCTTATGGTCAAGCTTTCCCTTATGATTTTTTTTTTGATAATTTGTTTTTATTAGGATCATTATGAACAAAGTCTTTTCCTTATAATGAAGATACTTTTGATATTTTTTTATTGTCCATAGGTCATATTCATACTTTTTCACATCCATATATAGATTATCAAATGAATTTTAAGGCTTATGCAAAGATCTTTCTTTAAGTGGAAAAAGAAGATCAATATTGAATATGAATTTTAATTCCTAATTTCAGGGTCAAAATGTCAAGGAATATAATGTATCTTTGAACCTTATAACGTAGTCATGAATAGACTTGTCATTATGTTGCCTTAAGTCTTGTAAATGATCCAATGTGAATTTAGGCATGTCATGTTTACAAAAATCCAATAAGAACATTTATTATAAATTTTAGAAAGTGGATAAGGCACCATTGGGAAAACTATATACCCAATCCCAAGCCATTTCTGTTAGATTTTTATGGAAGATTATTAATAAGATGCACCCATTTTCACCCAATGACCAAAAGAATGTACATATTGGAATAAATGGATGGATGGGTCTCCTTGAACATCAAATAATGGTAACTTGGGCATAATAAAATTAGTTGGATAAGAATATTCAAAAACATCATGTGCAATAGTTTGACCTTCTATGATATTATTATTAATTTGAGCATGACACGA
Organism: Torreya grandis; assembly: GCA_037957365.1. Classification (NCBI taxonomy): domain Eukaryota; kingdom Viridiplantae; phylum Streptophyta; class Pinopsida; order Cupressales; family Taxaceae; genus Torreya; species Torreya grandis. The sequence continues at coordinate 2,439,955 of JARHVA010001578.1, forward strand.
GAACAACTAAAATTTGAGAATAGTAAAATGGTTTTGAAGATCTCCTTTAACACTCATCATTGACACCACATGATTTATGGGAATGGTTAAATTTTGAGAATATGTATACATGGGTTACAATTTAGCACTGATTTGAAATATGGGAATAAAAATAATGATCTTTATCATGAGATTTCACATTAGGTGAACATGTAGGAACTTTGCTTAATTGTAAATGTTTGCTTGAAGGAACATTCACATCATTTGACTTTTGCAAGGAAGCCATGATCTCACTATGAAATTTACAAAAAATTGCATGATTAAATAAAGGAACATTTGGCTCATGTGCATCTAATTGGAGGGAAATAACATGTTGATTATATCCATAATGTGATAAACTAGTTTGTTGGTTATTAATAACATAGATTACAGTATCCAATATAAGTTGTGGGTAAATATTAGGAGCGGGATGGTGACTATTACAAACCTTGAATGTAGACGGGGTAATGAAACTTGTCATACATGTCTCTTGTTGTCTACTTGGTTTTGGAAAGGTTTTTGATTTTATATTGCAATAATGATAATTTAACATTTTGGATTGCTTTTGTTCAATATCAATGGCATTACAAATATATCATTCTTCTTGTTCATAAGTTATGATTGATTTAAAAATTGTGTTCATTGAAGGAACTTCCCTTTTAGCCTTGGTAATCATATAATGTTGAGCCATTTTATGATAAAATATGGAATAGAAGAATATACAAGATGATATTATAAACAAATGATAATGTTAGAGAAAGCTATGGTTGTGCAAAGAAAACTCAGAGGTTGGGTTCCCCAAATGCTTAACCCTTTTTATAAATAAGGATTAAAGGAAAGAGTTACCTAATCAACTAAGGATAAGACTACTCTAAAAATTAGGCCAATTAAATGAATTTAGACTCTACTGATATTTTGGTAAGATATACCAAATCTAACAATATGCTAAATATAAAAGGTACAACATTCAATGTTCTGATAATAGTAATACGAAGGAGAAATTATACTTAGTTCTTGTTTACTGATGTCTAGACAAATCTATTTAGTGCAACTATAGAAATGGATTATCTAAAGATTTGGATATTCTTTTTAGATTCTAAATATTTACTTTCTACCATTTTTAGTACTTGCATCACTCTGTGGATGCTAGTGTCCTGATTTTACAACTAGTGTCTAGTATGAAATATTGACTCTTTTTTAGAAATTCCACATGTGTTTTTTGGGGTTGACTGTCACCTTGTAAATTTTCTATTTGGATCATGCACAATATTTTGATATCAATATTTTGATCAAAATCTTAGATCTTGTAATTAGGGCATGTCACCTTGTAAAAATAGGGGTCATAGGTGTAGTGTTGGATTAAAAAGAGGATTAGTTCAAACATTAGTCATGAAAAACACAAAAGAATGCATAAGAACTAATAATCTAGGCCAACCTATTTAACAGGGTTTGCAAATGACAATAAGAAGCAATTGAAAGAAAGCACATATACCTATTACCTTCCTAAGTGATTCCACCAGCCAAAAGCAACTCCAAACATGTTTTTCCCCTTGATTTGGTATTCTTGTCTTTGTCAAAAATGGATCCCAAGCTCCTCCATCATCTCAAGATCACCATGCATAATCTAGGCTCATGATACGAAATCACTAATATGCCTATCAAATGAAGTTATCCTATTGAAAATAAAACATTTATCAAACTACACAAATGACTTATGGAGAGAACCCTGCATTATAAGTTTATACAATTTAAGCTTAAAATGATGTTCTATGCCCTTCTATTTATAGATTTTTTAAATCGATCGAGATCAACCATGACCATCCATCTCAAGATTAAGATGTGTGGCCATGAATTAATATAATATTGCATAATAAATATATAAATATTCTCATAAATATTTGGGAAGAAGAGGCATTAATTAGGCATGGGTGCCCATAAACCTAATATTTGTTGCATTTATGGCTTATGGATGCCCTATTGATAATGTCATTAGGTAATGTAGATATTCAAAATCAATTTCCAATAAAGAAATATTCAATTTATTCCATGGAATTCTTACTTAAGCTCATAATTTGGTTCAATTTGCCTAGAATTAATTAAATTTAGTGTAATTCTTTGGAAATTGGTGCACAATTAATTAAAATGGTCAGAAAGTCATATTATTGGGTCATAATTTGACTCAGAAGGAATTAGAAGATGATGTTAGATGCATATGAACCGTGATACCATTTAGGATGTTGCCGACACAAAATAACAAAGGCACGTGATGTGTGCTTATGAATTAGAAGAAAAGAGTGATCCAAAGCACCAAAACGTGAAATTGTCATTTTGATCGAAATGATTTAAGAAAAGTTAGGAATCACATAAAATGCATTGCCCCATTTAGGGATACATTAGCCTAAATAAGCACTTGTATATGATAATATCAAACCATTTAGCACATTTTTAGTGATTCTAGCCTAAATTGTGCACTTTAGTGTAATTCAAGTAAGATTGATAATTTCAACATAAATGTTGTTAAGAATTGGACATCTACATTTTACCCCTATTTGAGAAGGCATATCAAGACATTCAGGTGAAGCAATGTCTTTTAAAAGAAAAGAGTTGTCAAGAAGAAAATGAAAATGGCCCATGATGCTCCCTCGATGAAAGAGGAAGGATTCTTGAAAAGAGAGAGAAAATGAGATTAACTCATGTTACTGATTAAATCCAGATGAGCTAATGCTTTCACATGTTGATTTCACCACTGATAAAAATATAATTAGAGTTATAATGAGCCCCAATAATGGGGGGAGTGGGAAGGATACAATCTAAAAATAGAAGTGATACACTTTAAACACACCCAAAGCTAGGGTACAAGCTGCGAGCTTTGGAATTGATTAATCCTGAGACAAGTTGCACACTAAAACATTACCATCGTGGGCAAAAGTGTGGAAAGCTTAGAACTAGAAGAAAAGAAAAACATGGTCTCTAAAGATAGAAGAAATAATAATGTGCTCCTTTATAGCATAATATAATCATGTGATCAATAATTTTGCCCCTGTAGGGCTGATTTTGATCATTGATAAACAAAGGTTAGTTTGCCCCTATAGGGATGATTTGATTCAATAGTGGGTATTGTGCTCCTACATGGGCAAATTTGCAAGCAATATCTCAAAGAAATAACCTTTTACATAAATTAAAGATGAGCGGCATAAACATATATGCGATGGTGTAATGGACTCACAAAAGGAATTGCAACCAGGCATAAAGAATGCATAAAGTGATGAAAAATTATGAAAAGAAAAGTGAAGGTGGTCGAGCTAACCTGAGATACGTCTATTATCCAAGCACTACCTACATAATCCAAATGGACCTCAATCCAATGTAGTTCACCTAGAAACAGGAAAGAATGGAATGAGGGATGATGAAAACTAACCATAAGTTTGATGAGACTCATGATGAATGAGTAGAGATGCACATCTAAGCATAGAGTCGAGTGTTAAGCCTATTGAGCCTAGATTATGCAGGGTGATCTTGAGATTTGTTTGTCGGAGTTGTATTGACATTTAGACTTGAATCCAAAGCACAAAGTGCTTGTTATAACAAAATAAATTAGGTATCATAAGTATGAGTAACTCATGATGATATTGTATTTCAATTGCATAGAGTCAGTTCAAATGTGAATACCTATAAATAAGGATAATGGTAAAATGACCAAAACCAAAGTTACAACTATTGACATTTAAACAAGAAAGCAAAGACAAAGAAAAATAAAAACATAAATGAACCTAGCTTAAAAATCAAGATATGAATAATCAGGATTCAAGTAGGAACAAGAATGTTTAAAAACAAAACAAGAACATCTTAACAACATGAGATCAAGATATAAATAATCAAGATACATGTGGACCATCAATATGTACTTGGAAAAACAAAAGAAAAGAACAATACCAAACAACAAAGCAAAAGACCAAATAAATAAACAACAATCAAATAAACATGCACACAAAAAATGTTTATGATTTTGTGGTGTTTTATGAATGTTTTTTGAATTTTATAAGTATCTCATCTTGATTGATAATTAAGAGATTCGAAAAGGTCCAACTCGTAAAACATCAAGGGCTTTGTAAAGAGTACTCGTGAAACAACGAGAGAGCGCCAACTTAAAATGCTTGCAAGACAATAAGAGCATAATGAAAATGGGGGACTGAGTTGACCTCAACATGAAGTGAGGAAAACCTATGTAATCCCATTAGGACCTCAAGTCACAGTGATTCTACCTAAACAAAAGGTGATGAAAAACTAACCAGGTCATAACAAGTTTGCAAATAGCAAGGCAAATGATAATAGTAATGACCAGATGATGCGGTAGTGCATGATAAAAAGGTGTTGTACCTAATTTACCCATAGGCAGTTATAATTAGGAAACAATGTCATAATTTTGATTTTCCCAAAGGTGGTTATAATCAGGGGTATCAAATATAATAGTGATTTTCCCAAAGGTAGTTATAATTAACGATGCCAAATAAGATGATAAATGAAAGATAACTTACCAGATCAAATGTCACACTACTCCCATAGACTGTGACTCAACGTAGCATTCTAAAATTGTTGAAATTGGGTTGGAATCTCCTTGTAGAAAGATGTAGGAAGAACCGAAGGAACCATGATCAAAATAGGATAAAAAAGATGGCTAAAAATAAGCCTTGGTCAATAGTAAAGGAATGGTATAATAGAAATGGTATAAATATAATGATCAGAAGATAATTGGATATAATGGTAATAAATTTTCCCCCAAGTGATGATTGGCTTAGGTTACTCGTAAAATGATGAGAGCATGGGCTTAGATTTCTCATAAAATGGTGAGAGCATTTAATCTCTAATAATTCGGTGAGAGCATGGTAAAGGTGACTGATTTGTCCTCAATAAAAATTGATGGCTGCCTACATAGTCCTGAAGGATCTCAAGTCAATGTAGTTCAAACAAAGGAACAAATTGAGCATAATGGTATAAAATGCCTAGAATGAAATGATCTATAGGTTTGCCCTTAAGAGATGAGGTAAGGTAATGGCAAATGGTAAATGGCTAATGAAAAATGGTTTTGCTACTCTTACTAACATGGAGATACTCATCCTAGTCAAGATATGAGGCAACTATAGTAAATGATCACAAAAATTTCTACCCAACACCCTTTCGAAAAAGTTGCTCTATCAAGAACTTGTTACCGATCTAGATCTCAATAATGTGTTCATGATCTTTGTTGGTCATTGATTTTATTTCTTTCAAATGTCGAGACAAAATATCTTTGTAGCCTCTACAAAGCAAAGTGTTGCTAGCAATGGTAAATAATGTTAGGCATAGGATAAATGATATAAGTGGTAATGAATATGTGAATGATAATGGAGTGTATAATGAATGGGTAACAAATGAAGATCGGGATTTCTAGGCACACACAATGTTGTTGATTTTGGATTCAACATAATTTTAGTTGTAGCAGGGCCGAAGAACTCTAAATATGCTCTCAGTAAGACCACCATATTTTTTTGTTGTTTGATCTTGAGAGTGGATACTCTCTGATTATGTTGTAGATTAGAAGCTATATTGATTTGTTGTTTGATAACGTCTTCATGAAGTAGAGAAGAAATTTTATGCTCAGTGGTTGGTGCCTCGATGATTTTTTATCGATGAATTTATCTTGATTATCCCATAGTGCCTCTAAGAAGGTTTCACAAAGAGATATTAACATTCAAATTTGATTATCTTCTAGAACCTTTGAAAAGGTTTCACTAAAAGATGTTGAATCTAAACTTTGATCATCCCCTAGTGCCTTTGGAAAGGTTTCACTGGAAGAGTGTTCTTTTAAATGAATGAATTTGGTCTTCATGCCCTTGATAATCTACACTTGATATGTCATCATAAATGTAGCTCAACAAAGTGTGATTATGTTGATCCCAATTGATGCTTATAAGAGGTGGAATGTCAATATAATTGCTATGTTGGGTAGTGGTAATGGAAAGATGAATGAAAACACAATCCTCATAGAAGATACTAGGATAACCTGTGTTGATGCCAAAGTAATCATCCTCAAAAATTGTAGAAGGATCACAAATATATTCAAATTGATCTACAAATCAATTGTAACCAATGTTGTAATAACCATGATTGTACTCTAATTTTGAAGTTGACTCTGAGTCAAGGGAGTCAAAATTTGATATCAATTTTGAAAGTGATTTTGCTTCTGATGCTAAATTTGATGTCAGTTCAGAAAGGGAACTTGACTCTAATGTTGTTTTTTCATCTAATGTGGTTATTTCTTTAATGTTATGTTAAATGCTTGGTATCAAACAAGTAATGGCCTATGATGGCATAATGGGCTCTATAAAAATTGATTCATCTAAGAAGGGTTCAACATAGACTGGCTCATCTAAGTGAAGCCCATCAAAGAGAGGTAACCACTTGAGGAATGACTTGACATAGTCTTGTCTATCAAAAGGAGACTCCTCAACGAGTGGAAAAAGATCAAGAGACAACTCTATAGAGACTATCTTGTCTAAGAAATGAAGCTCTTTAAAAATAGGTAAAACATGAATAGGTAATTTATAACAGGTTGACTCATCACAAATGGGTGTTTCAACAATAACATCATGATCTTGGTGTACAATTGTTTGCAAAATATCAACCTTGAACACATTTTGGTCCTCATAAGATGGCTCTTGAAGAGGTAATGGTTATTGTTGAGGTTCGTAGATTGGCATGAAATTTCTAAAGTGGGGAGCATTTAGCTTAGTATGAATAATGGTTTGTGGTTCAATAATGGGATCTTCAAAAATTAGACTATAGAAAAAGGGATCAACAATAATTAGCTCATCAAGTTGACGTGACTCAACAATAGGTTCAATAGATATAAATGATGGGCCTAGAATGGTAATGACTAGATGTTGCGTAGTTTGGTTGCTTGTGCAAACCAAAGGAGGAGGTCCCAAAATGGTAACCTTAGTGCACTACGGAGCATGATTGCTCACACAAGGTGAAGGAGAATAGCTTAAAATGGTAACCTTCGTGCATTTCAAAGTTTGATTACTTTCACAAGCTGAAGGGGGATAGCCTAAAATGGTAACCTTCAAGAATGATGCATAAATCAAAGGAGAATATCCTAAAATAGTAACCTTCAAGTGCAATACACATATAGAGGGGGAAGGACAAGGATGACATACGAAAATAGGGATGGATTGGATTGGTTTTCAATAAATAGGCTCAAAGAGGGTGACATCCCAAACAAGATAGAGTGTTCATGTCCACCATAAAAGTGCTCTACCTAGCAGTAGGACAACAAGAGACCCCAATGTGAGTATAACTTAGCATCATGTCTAGAAGATTGTTCTCTACATTTTCTTAAGATTTGGAAAATGTTTTGCAAACATTTAAACAAGGTGTGCTTTGATTTTCCTCTAAATAAGTGACAAAGTAAAGAAACTATAATAAAAAGGAGGGTGGTGTAGTACCAGACACAATTAGAATAATGTGTTCATGAAATTAATCAACCTTTGGTAGGGTTTAAATTGTATAAATTGGAAGAGGGTATGATAACTCAAAAACCTAAGTGTAACTAATACACCAAATGTAGGTTAAGAGATACGTCAATATCATAAAAGCTAGTTCAACTTTGACGAGTTCTAGTAAGAAACTAGAAAAAAACCCTTCGAATTAGAAATGAGACAATATGAACCAAGAAACTCAAGATGTAGAAACATGCAAGAATTCCAAAGTATAAAACTAGAACCAAATGGGCAGCACAATGCTACCACATGGCAATAGGAATGGTAGTATAAAATATGTTCTAGAACTTGGAGTGTGAGTAATACACCTAATGACCCAAGTTCACAATGGTGAGATGATAATGAACCTATAAATGGCCTTCAATCCAAATGGGAAATTAAACCCAAGTTCCCTCAAGTCAAGTGTAAATGGTGAACCTAATTAACACATCAACCTTATGAACTTAGAAAGGTGCAATTTTGAATTTGAACTATTAATGAAGGACTTAAAGATTTTGGGCAAGTGGTTTAGAATCAAATGGGTAGCATAACTATGATAATTATATGATATGACACAATATTTAAGATGACAAATTTGAACAAGGTAAAGATTGATTTATATTTGACCAACATAATGCCTCCTTGTTCAAGATATTATGGACAATGTGTCTGGTTATGATGTTTGTTTACAAGTAAGTTTTGACTCAAATCAAGACCAAGTAATCTAAAACCAAAAGATAAATACAACCAAGTAATCTTCATAAGCCCTAAAATGACAAGATTTGATTTGTATTGTTGAAATCCATCTATATACGTACGCTTGGAAGGAAATTAAGTGTTTATCCAAAATAAAATCCCATTAATTAGTAGGGCATTTTACACCCCCTTCTTCCAAGTGACAATATGGTGGAATGGACCTTTAGGCACACCTTGCATGAATAATACTTTGTGACAAGTGGGGATTTCTAAAACTTACAATTTATGACCATCTAGATGGTCCCAAGTGTGGTTAACATAAGAGATGCAACATGTCAATTGAGTTCATACCTATCAACTTATCATGCAAGGGTCTATTCTTTTGCATGACGATTCCATCTGTGGACTACTTAGTGGAATCCCCTGGATGACTAAACCTGACTTGAACTTTCGTTACTAAAAGAGAGGTTAGCCACTCAACCCACTAGCACTAGCACTATACGTACCCTAATTTGTATACTCCATCATGGAGCGGGGTTAAAACATTACCAGGAGATGAAGCCCTAGGTTAATGCTTCCTTAGAGAACCCATGGGAAGTAATGACATCCCCCTCACAAGCCAAATTTCATGAAATAAAATCTAATTACAAAGGCTTTAGGGTTGTTTTTAGATCACCCAAACCATACAAGTTTTGGGGAGAGCCTAGACAACTTCCTTTTTACACCTTGGACAAAAGCACAATTTTAATGAAAAGGCACTTTTAATCACCTAAGTTCCCTATAGAAGATGGGGGGAGAGCATACACATTCAATTCTTTTGCTCAAACAATCTAACAAATAAGTGATAGATGATTTACATAAAACAAAACACTTCAAGAATTAAAAACTTAAGTGAATGTTGAGTTTCATAACACCAAATTTGAAATGTGAAGTGAAGTTCTTGGCCCCTTGGCCTTAATTTTCAAAAAAATTGTCAAACACACATAAAACATTCAAATAAACCATCCAATTTTCCTTTTAAACACCAAAGGGAAGGTTCCAACTTCTTTTTAAACACCAAAGAAAATGTTAAAAAGACTTGATTATGCTCAAAATAAATATTTTTCCTCGCAGGTCCTGCAAGAAAAATTAGAAAGTCTTGTTTAGCTTTAAATCATATTTGCAAATGAGACAAGCAACTTTGGATTTGTTGCTCTCAGGTTTGGGTTTTCTCAAAAACACCAAGACTGATGTCGGTTGTTACAAGATCAATGTCAGTCCTATTTTAACCATGGCCAGTTGAAACCGACTGATAATGATTACCTGTGAACCCAAAGATAAAAATGTTATGCTCAAAAATACTTGTTAGCTCAATTGTTAGGATAAAATCTCTAAAAGTAAACTTTTGGATCAAGAAAATGTTCAGACCAAAGACATGTAAATCTAACTTTCACAAAAACAAACTTGGTTAAAGCTTTAAAATGTCAAATTTTAGCCATATTTTCCCTTGCTAGCCGATCGATGTCGATTGGCCTTGACCAATGCCAGCCACCCAAAACTGACGTCGGTCACTGTATGACCTATGTATGCACAAAAAAATAAAAAACATGAGAAAATGAGCATAAAAAATAATGTTAACGGACTTTTTAATGACTTTAATGGAAATATGAGATTACCAAGATGTCTTCCTTGCTTGAATAGATGCTATGATCCCATCGGGCATGCCAAAATGTAGTGTTAGATTACAAAGAGGATTAGTTCAAACATTAGTCATGAAAAACACAAAAGTATGCATAAGAACTAACAATATAGGCCAATCTATTCAACGGAATTGGCACATGACAATAAGAAGTAATTTAAAGAAAACACATATACCTATTACCTTCCCCAGTGATTCTACCATCCAAAAGTGACTCCAAACGTATTTTTGCCCTTGATTTGATGTTCTTATCTTTGTCAATAATGGATGTCAAGCTTATCCATCATCTCAAGATCACCATGCATAATTTAGGCTCGTGATATGAAATCACTAATATGCCTATCAAATGAAGTTGTCATATTGCAAATAAAACATTTATCAAACTACATAAATGACTTATGGAGATAATTTTGCATCATAATTTTATACAATTTAAGCTTAAAAATTATGTTTTATGCCCTTCTATTTATAGATTTTTCAAATGGTTTAGGATCAACCATGACCATCCATCTCAAAATTGATATGTGTGGCCATGAATTAATCTAATATTACATTATAAATCTATAAATATCCTCATAAATATTTGGGAGGAAAAGTCATTAATTAGGTATGGGTGCCCATAAACCTGATATTTGTTATATTTATGGCTTATGGATGCCACCCTATTGATCATGTCATTAGGTGATGCAGATATTCAGAATCAATTCTCAATAAAGAAATATTTAATTTGCTCTAAGGAATTCTTACTTAAGCTCATAATTTGGTTTAATTTACCAAAGTAAGATTAATCAAATTTAGTGTAATTCTTTGGAAATTGGTGCACAATTAATCAAAATGGTTAGAAAGTCATATTACTGGGTCGTACTTTGACTCAGAATGAATTAGAAGGCGATGTTAGATGCGTAAAGACCGCGATCCCATTTAGGATGTTTCCAACACAAAATAACAAAGACACATGATGTGTGCATGTGAATTAGAAGAAAAGAGTGATCCAGAGCACCAACATGCGAAATCCTCATTTTGACTCAAAAAGATATAGAAAATTTAGGAACCAAATAAAATACACTGCCCTATTTAGGGATACATTAGCCTAAATCCACACTTATATATAACAAGCTTGAACCATTTAACACGTTTTTAGTGATTTTGGCCTAAATTATGCATTTGAGTATAATTCGGGTAAGATTGACAATTTCAACACAAATAGTGTTAGGAATTGGATGTCTACAATAGGCTCGAGTGAAGTCAAACTAACCTCAAAGACCCCTCTATCAGTGAGCACTACCTACGTAGCCATATAATCTAAAAAAGGTCTTAGATCAATGTAGTTATCCCCCTTATGTGGGCTTGTGTGTGAACAATGATGTAATATGTTATATGTGAGTGCATGTAGTAATATAGCTTACAACTTGACAAATACCACTCATAGGCTATTATTTGAATGCTTTATACCTGTAAGAAGATTCCTCTTATGATTGATTTGGAGATATGGAAGAATAAGGCAATAGAACTCAGTTGTGCAAATGATTCAGTGAGCTACACTGTTTACTTGGTAATTGCTAGATGAATAATGAGTAGGTTTTGTTTTGTATTTATACCAATTTTTTTGAAAATAATCTCATATAAGGTCAACTAAGGCAAATAGGTTGACCTGAACATATCGAAAGATTTACAAATTTGAGTGTTTGTAGGGCATGGAAACTACCATTGGATCTCGGACACTAGCATCGATGCTAGTGTCCATGTCTAAATGATGGTGTCATGGAGAATAGATAAATGTTGAAGCTTTGTAACTAGCAGTGAAGGATATATATTGTGTTTTAAGCATACTATGGGATACAAATGATTTGGGTAATTAGAATCTCAGGGTCAAACCATAAGATAAGCATTTAGGCATAATGAGATGGTGAACACTAGCCTTTTGGCTTTGAGGAGGTCATGAATTGAAGGGTAGATCCTTAAGTGATATTTGTCAAGTGTGTAAGACTAGTTTATCATGTAAAATCTAGATTTGAGTATCTAAACCAACAAACTGGATAATAGCTTTAGGATCATAGCGCTTTCTCTACATTACAAGTTATTTGCTTTCTAACCCTTTGTCAAACCCTTGTGGTATATTTTGATGGTAAGAGCTATAGTTTCCATGTATTATAAGTCATACTAGGTTTCCAATAAAAAGGAAACATTTGTAACATGTATGGTGCATTTAGTTATGCATGCAAGATAATTGATTGAAAGAAAGAAGAAACAAGAAAGCCTTATGCATGATTGCAACATAATTGATATACAAGGTAATTGGGGTAATCACGAATAATTATTGTACTCCAAATGCATCTCAACTTATTGTTGTGATGAATAAGAAGGTTTCCAATGACATTTTGCAAAGGGAAAACAACATGAAAAAAGAGGATTGATTATTTGTTTAAAGAGGAAATGAAATAATGAGTGGTGGTGTTCTAGATAGAAATAGAGGCATGCTCACTAGATCTAACACGAGTTATTTTACAACATCAATGGTGCCTAGAATGATTTGAACTTGAACAAGTGTAAAGGTGAGATTTGATTTAATGGGTATATGTTATGGTTTTAATATATGATATAAATATTTTTTGGTTTTTCAATTAAGGTTTTTCTATTTGTATAGATCATAAGTGACATGAAATTGGACGCAGTCATAAATGTGGTAGTCATGGTAGTGATAATCGTGGATATGGTAATGGCAAAGGGTCACACTACATTGGCAGAGACAAAGACTAAGGTAGAGGCAGTGGTGTAGATTCCTTCCGTGGTTAGCCATACATTACCTCCATTTGTCTTCATAATATTGCAAACGTGTAGAAATACATTTTAATATTAGTTTAGACTCTATATGTGACACTCATATAATGTCTAGGTATACAACAAAATAATTTTTTTGTATTCATAAGCAAATAACATCCTTTCAAACATTACAATAATGTTAAATGCAGGGAAATTGTGCTTCAATCTTTACAAGACTATTTGAGACACAATTACAAAGTAGACACCATAAAAACATCATTATTTGAACCTTTTAGTTTTCATATAATTTTACTTATAATTATCATTATTTTTTAAAATGAAAATTGTACTGAGTACTGGCTAAAAGCCTAAGATATACATAGTATTACATTATTTGATTGGACTCTACTTTTATTACAAATTATTATTAGAACACATATATTACTTCATTGTAGCTTTTTAATGGGCATGTCTAATTAGTTTAATGCCCTACTTCACCTATTAATATCAAATGTTCTGAATGATATGTTTAGTCTCAAACTGTTTCCTAAGATCATTTACATGTACCGCTCAATAAAAATTTAAAGAAGAATGCATCTTGTCAACTTTAGCCCTACTACCTTAAAAATTAAAAAGTACATTAGCACTAGCATGTAGGTAAATCCTACCACATTCCTTTACCTCACTATTATTGTCTCGATTATCCCTTAAGGTAAATGTAAATGAACTCCATGACTATTCATGCCATTAGAATTTTATTGCTCATCTTTTAATAAAGGTTAAAAAAACCATTTAACATTATTCTCTTGGTTATCAAGAAAGATAATCTCATGTGGTTGTGAGGTCCCCAAAAGTAATTATTCAACATCGCAACTCAAGCTAAATTTGATATATGTATGATTGTATTTAAGATTTAAAGTTAAATCTGATATCTATATGATTGTATTTAAGATTTTTTACCATAAAATATAATAATTTTTTAAAATTGTATTAAATATAAAATAAAAATTTAAATAAAGTATCAAAAAATAAATAATTATAATAAATATATATTATTTTTAATGTTTTTTCTTCTACTATAAATTATATTAATATTTGAAAGGAAATGTTGAATAAAAAACCATCATAAAATATTTCTATGACAAGAAAAGTAACCATTATCAAATTTAGATTTTGACTATAGGTACTTAGTGCACAATACTCTTGCTAACCTAGATAAAAGTAATTCGGTATACGTGTTGCGATTTTGTTGTAATCTATTTATCCATACTGCAAACTTTACATAATGAATGTTTGTGAAACTAGTTACAATGTATAATATTATTTTTTAACATAAAAAAAATGACCCAATTTTTGTTATCAGTTATATTTATAAAAATACCAATTTGAAAATAAACTGGGATTAACAATTATTCGACTTATATTCATTAATAACGTGTAAGAACTAATCACAACATATCACATAAAATAGACTAATACTATAACACCATTCATATGCACAATTTACCTTTGGGGTTTAATAAGATTTTTGTGTCATCAATGGATTAGTTTCTTTATATATATAATTTACCTTTGGGGTTTAATAAGATTTTTGTGTCATCAATGGATTAGTTTCTTTATGTTCTAATATATATATATATATTATATAATTTACCTTTGGGGTTTAATAAGATTTTTGTGTCATCAATGGATTAGTTTCTTTATGGATTATATATATATATTATATAATTTACCTTTGGGGTTTAATAAGATTTTTGTGTCATCAATGGATTAGTTTCTTTATGGATTAGAACATAAAGAAACTAATCCATTGATGACACAAAAATCTTATTAAACCCCAAAGGTAAATTATATAATTTTATATATATATATATATGAACATAAAGAAACTAATCCATTAGAACATAAAGAAACTAATCCATTGATGACACAAAAATCTTATTAAACCCCAAAGGTAAATTTTATATATTTATATATATATATATATATATATATATATATATAAGAACATAAAGAAACTAATCCATTGATGACACATAAATCTTATTAAACTCCAAAGGTAAATTGTATATATATATATATTTTAGAACATAAAGAAACTAATCCATCGATGACACAAAAATCTTATTAAACCCCAAAGGTAAATTGTGCATATATATATATATATATATAAAGAAACTAATCCATTGATGACACAAAAATCTTATTAAACCCCAAAGGTAAATATATATATATATATATATATATATATATATATATATATAAATATATATATAAATATATATATAAGAACATAAAGAAACTAATCCATTGATGACACAAAAATCTTATTAAACCCCAAAGGTAAATTATATATATATATATATATATATATATATATATATATATAATTTACCTTTGGGGTTTAATAAGTTTTTTGTGTCATCAATGGATTAGTTTCTTTATGGATTAGAACATAAAGAAACTAATCCATTGATGACACAAAAATCTTATTAAACCCCAAAGGTAAATTATATAATTATATAATTATATATATATATATATATATATATATATATATATATATATATATATATATATATATATGAACATAAAGAAACTAATCCATTAGAACATAAAGAAACTAATCCATTGATGACACAAAAATCTTATTAAACCCCAAAGGTAAATTTTATATATTTATATATATATATATAAGAACATAAAGAAACTAATCCATTGATGACACATAAATCTTATTAAACTCCAAAGGTAAATTGTATATATATATATATTTTAGAACATAAAGAAACTAATCCATCGATGACACAAAAATCTTATTAAACCCCAAAGGTAAATTGTGCATATATATATATATATATATATATATAAAGAAACTAATCCATTGATGACACAAAAATCTTATTAAACCCCAAAGGTAAATTATATATATATATATATATATATATATATATATATATATATATATATATATATATATATAAATATATATATAAGAACATAAAGAAACTAATCCATTGATGACACAAAAATCTTATTAAACCCCAAAGGTAAATTATATATATATATATATATATATATATATATATATATATATATATATATATATATAAGAACTTAAAGAAACTAATCCATTGATGACACAAAATCTTATTAAACCCCAAAGGTAAATTGTGCATACATATATTAGGTTCGTTTCCTAACGAAGAAATACAAAAAGGATGAGGTACATTTTGGCGGCCTCAAACACCATTAACTTGTTTCAACTAAAACAATACCAATAATTTTTTGAGAAAACTTAAAAAGGAAGCACTTAGCTTAGTGAAGTTAGAAGTTGGGAAAGGAAATCAACTGAGTTGAGGTGTGGGATTGAAGGAATGAATGAAAGATTTTAGCAATGTCTATGAGATTGAGCAATCTATGGGACCAAGTGCCGTAACAAAGTTGTTATGTGCTAACACTATCTCCTGGGATGAGGGTTGTTTTACCAATCATGCAAAATTTCAAACCCCTTCTTGATGCTAACTCTTCTACTCTGGGTCTTGCTTTGAAAATTTGTTATTCTATTTAATTTTTGCTCTTCAAACAATTCAACGAAGTTATCAACTCTTAAGTTGTCTCTGTACTTGAAGTGGATGTCATTATACGCTGCACACATTCCATAATAAAGTGTCATTGTGTGTCTACAACTCCCTTGTCACAAAATAAATATATTTTTGTTTCCTATTCTTCCTCAAGTACTACCACTTATCAGTTTCACCTCTGAAATGATGCGAGCTAGTCCTTAATTATGCAATGAACATCTTTGTTTTCCATCTGATTTCTACTCCTATATATATCTTTTCTTCGTGCTCTCATATGGGTTTAAACTTTTTGATGTAGGATACTTTCTTCTGTTCTAACTGCTTTGTTCACATGACTGCAATAACTTTCTCTCTTATATACTTTTTTATTTTGTCAGTGATATTAAACATTCTTCTATATTAATACTCTATTTATTCATCTATTTGTTATTTTGTTTCATCCACACATTTTTCTTTCTATTTAACTCTTCTTCGATTCCCATTTTGAACCACTTACATACTTTACATATTTTTAAAATAACTTAAACTCCGAGTGATTACCGGATTACCGATGCTTCCATTGGGTTTAGATTTGGAAACCCCTTAAGAAATGAGAGAAGAGAGAGCGTCAACGATCTTCAATTGTTGATCCAATCCGGTTTTGAATTGCGTGGAATCCGAGGTGAAGGACAGAAGCAAAGCATTTCTCTACTCAGCCTTCACCTGCATCCACGTAGATCGTGCTCTGTTCTGCTTTATAATGTGCGAGGAGGATTAGTGGTGTCGTGCTGTGGATCTCCATCAGTATGTCGCAGACCAACAACTGGGAGGCCGATAAAATGTAAGCTACGAAAAATACGCCCTCTTGTACGCTTTGTGTTTCTGTGGGGTTATTATGCTCAGTTACGTTTTTGGCGATTGTAGGCTGGACGTGTACATTTATGATTATCTGGTCAAGAGGAATTTGCAGGCCTCTGCCAAAGCATTTCAGGCAGAGGGCAAGGTCTCTTCCGAGCCAGTCGGTATGCCCAACATACTTTTACCTCTTCCCTCTCCTCGTTGATTATTTCTTTGTGTCTTAAATGGATGATTATATGCAGCGATAGATGCACCCGGGGGCTTCTTGTTCGAGTGGTGGTCTGTGTTTTGGGACATCTTCATTGCCAGGACCAACGAGAAGCACTCTGAAGTTGCTGCTTCTTACATTGAGGTCTTACTCATATTTACAACTTTCTTTCTCGCTCTAATACCAATTGCATCTTCTCTTTCAATTTAATTTCCACTATATGCAGTGGAGTAGCCGCAGTTTACATGTCAAATATATGACTGACGAGAAGATCTCTGAAACAAGATATCATTTACATTGCTATATATGGCGCTCTATTAATGGAAATAGCATTTCATGTACTCAATGGTTTAAGGAGGACAGGACAGGTTCCTCCTTTTTAACAATATAGCAGTCCAAAGTGGCTACTTTGCCTAGCACCTGCTAATCTTTTGGAATTCTTTACACTTCTTAAAATTATAAACTAGAAAAAACCTAGTTGCTTGCCTTGCAAATCGTTTTATGAGTTATTTTGGAATACCCTGCATCACCATATATTAGAGGCAGTTGTTCTTTTGTCATCACTTGAAATTTCTTTTATGAAGTTGACATTCCAGTGCAAGCTTCATGTAGTAATTTTTGTCGTGCATTTTGACATTACTGTTTTTTGCAATAGATGTTCAAAAAAGCATTTCTTTTTATGACTCTTTCATTTTCATTTTATCCAGACACAGCTGTTAAAGGCTCGGGAGCAGCAGCAGCAGCAACAACAACAACATCAGCAGCAGCAGCAACAGCCTCAACTTCAGCAGCAACAGCAGCAGCAGCAGCAGCAGCAACAGATACAGATGCAGCAACTGCAAATGTTACAGAGGCAAGCGCAACAGCAACAACAACGCAGAGAGGGTTTGTTAAATGGCTCTGCTAATGGGTTGGTCAGCAATGATCCTCTCCTCCGGCAGAATCAAGGGACAGCAAATACCATTGCAACAAAGATGTATGAGGAACGTCTAAAGCTACCTCATCAGAGAGATTCCATGGATGATGGATCAATGAAGGTGCTTGAATAGTGTTACCGTGTATTGAATACCACACAAACTCATGTGTGGATGACAACAATGTCTTTATTTCAATGCATTAATTGTTTTACGTATCATTCATTTTGTAATTAACAACAGATGGTTGTGTGGATGCTGTTACCCTGATTTCTACAGAGATTTGGAGACAATGTTGGTCAGTTATTGGATGCAAACCAGACAACAATGCTAAAGTCAGCAAACACGCCTGGGCAGCCTTCAGGGTATATCATCTTCTGACACATACTTCTGAATCAAGACTGTACTAATTCTCTTATTTACAACTGGACAGTTTGTATTACATTTCTAGCATTTTGTTATAGTTTGATCGTTTCCATTTGATTCCAAACTTTTGCCTGATGATCAGTAATTTGGAACAGAGTTTGGTTTCCTCAGCATGTACTATGGCCTTAGTTTCTTGTGATTTTGTATGTTGTGTGTATAGGCATGTTTTACATAGCACAGCAGGTAATATGACCGCTGCTCTACAGCAGGTCCAAGTTCGTAACCAGCAACTACCTGCCACACAGGTGTGCAAAATGCCTTTCTTGTTCAGTGCTTTAACATTTATGTATTAACTTTGGTGCTTTTGCAAGGACATTGATGTATTAAAGGATATGCAATGGTACAGGACATTAAAACTGAGATGAATGCAGTACTTGGTCAGAGATCTGGTACCACAGAGGCTTCATTATTTGGGGTACCTGGAGCGGGGCATTCAAAAACGAGCCTGCTAAGCCCAGGTGCGACTACTTTTATGTATAGATCCATCTAAAAAATGCATAGATTTGTGAAAATGACTACAAAAGTTTGAACTTAAATTACTAGCATGAGAAATGGTTTGATTTGTTTGCCAATTTCCTTTTGTCAGGTGCTAATCAAGGAGGAAACAATTTACCTTTGAAAGGCTGGCCCCTAGGTGTAAGTCCTTGTTTCTTTATCTTGTCATTGTTATTACAAGAAACGTTTTTGGTTTACTTTTCTGTATGGTAAGTAGACTGATGTAAGCAATACTCAGTCCTTAATTAATGATAACAACCATCCTGGTTTTCAACTTGTAATGTTCTTTTAAGAAAGTCACATGAGCACATACTACTAAAATAGTTTTGTTTAAGCGTGCATTTTAAAGTAACACTCAAGGGATTGTTTCGTTTTCTTATTATTGTTTATAATTGTCATATGTGTTCATTGTCTGGTGATTGCCTATTATTTAGTTCTTCTCAAGCATTAATCATAATTGCTTTCATTGTGTCTTGTTGTTTTTCTGTTGTTATTTATTAATTGGAAAAAAGAACCTTCCTTTCTAACGTGTCATTGGAATAAACTTATGGTGAGTATGTGTAAGAACTTCAAACAGTTTACAGAGATTACAACTGGTGTCATCCATGGCAGTTTATGTTTGGGAAATAGGAATTTGACAATATGAATGTTATATACTTTAAATATTAGAACTGGACAATCAAAATGGCAACCGTTTAAGATATTATTCACTATTATTTTCAAGTCCTTGCACATTTGATTGCATTGGTCATTCACTTATTCCTGCCCTTCTTTTGCTTAGATTGATTTGAGCCTCAACCTTGGCTTCTTCCTTCGGGATCTTGCTATAGTTCTTCTCAAGCTTTAGTCTTAATTACTTTCACCATGTCTTTTTTTCTTTCTGTTTTTATTTATTAAATGGAAAAAAGGGCCTTTTTTTCTAAGGTGTCATTGGAAGGATGTGTTAAACTTATGGCTAGGATGTGTAAGAACTTCAAACAGTTTACAGAGATTACAAGTGTTGTCATTCAAGGCGGTTTAAATTTGGGAAAGAGGAATTCGACAAAATGAATGTTAGATGCCTTACATATTAGAACTGGACAATCAAAATGACAACTTATTTTGATATTATTCAATATTATTTTCAACTCCTTGCATATGTGATTGCATTGGTCTTTCACTTATTTCTGCCTTTCTTTTGAGTTGATTAATTTTGAGCCCCAACCTTGGCTTCTTCCTTCAGCATCTTGCTATAATTTTCTCTAACATTCTAGCATTTGCTATGCCTCCAATTCAAAGGATTCCTATGCTTGTTGGATTACCTTTTACATCCTTTGTATATGGGTGACGGCAATAGATGACACAATGAACAACTGTAGTAATGTTAATTGATATGCACTAGAGATGTGCTCATTTTGTAAGAATGTAGTTCTTCTCTAGACGATGATGCTTGTTAACATCTTGCTTATTCCTTATTTTAGAATTATTGTTTTTAGATTGTACCAGTTGCCTTTATTTACCCTTCCATTTAGACCGTAACGGCAGGGCAACTTCTTTCAGTTTCAGTCAAATGTTTACTTGTATGTTTTTGTCCATCATTGCCCCAGGGCTTATCTTCTTCACAATTTGCTTTCAGTTGATTTTTTTGCTTATTTTTTTGACCCCTTTGAAAAGTTGACAATCTTCTTCATTCTTCCTATGCATTTGTAATGAAGATTCTGTTAACAGGTCATTTACATGTTGATTTTTTTTCATTTGTTTTGAAAGTCTCGTCGTCTATGAAATTTGATAAATTATTGTCTATGATGCTTGATCAACTGTACCTTTGTGAACTTTTTTGTGTGTTATATAAATTGGTTTGCGTGCTAATACTTGCACCATGTTTCCCTTCCAAAGCACAGTTGTTTGACATTCATTGTCTTGACTTTACCTTATTTCAATCCAGGGTCTTGACCAACTTCGACCAGGGCTTTTACAAACACAAAAATCATTTATTCACTCTCCGCAGCAGCAATATCACCAACTTCAGATGCTGTCTCCACAACAACAACAAATGTTATTGCAAGCACAAGCTCAAGGAAATTTGACATCACCTTCAGGTTCAAACATTAATGATGTGGAAAGCAGAAGACTTCGGATGCTTTTGAGTAGAAATCCTGTTGCAGGCAAGGATGGACAACCCAATACTGTTGGTGATTTGACCCAGAATGCTGGATCTCCAATGCAAGCTGCATCTCCACTGCCACGACCTGAAACTGACATTCTATTGAAGGTATGTGCAGTGTTGTTTATTTGGGAAGACAGTTTGCATGTGGTAAATGATTTGCTTTTAATGAACAGGTTACAAGTTTTATGAATTATCTCAAGCATAATATGCTGTTTTGTAATCTGCTTTGATGACATCTAGAATGAAATTTCAATAGAAAACTCTATAATTTATCTGTTTTTTTTTTTCTTGATTAGGTAGAGCTTTTAAAAGATTCAGTAAATTTTTTGTGTATTTCTCGTTAAGCTTATGAATTGACAAACTTTATGCACTTATGAACCTTAGGTTTTGTGAGTTCAGTCAGAGCATTTGATAAAACCTGCAATTTGTTTTAAACGTTTTGTGCTTCATACTGTTTGTGGTGGCATGTTGTGCCCTGTTGTTTCTTTTGATGAACCGAATTACATTATTCAATTTGTTCCTTATGCTTCAAACATAACTTTAGTGATTAGTCACAAGCATGGTTGATGAATGATAGCATTAAAAGCCTCTCCAGACCTGAAATTTGCTATATTACTGTTTGTATAATTTTTGTATTGCTACTAGTGCTGCTAACAGCCTGTGGTTGTCATCATGTTTCATTTAACAGATTTATGGTCATATCTGTAATCTGTAGTTTCTTATGATAAATTGATCTGGAAAGTATGCATGCTTTAAACTTTGCTTTGAAAACTTTTATGTCAAAGACATGCCTTGTGACAGCTTCATTTTTTGATATTAGTGGTTAGTTATACAATCCAATCTTAAGTAGTAACGAAGGCAAGAAACTGAAGCATAAAAACACGATTGCATTTTATTAATTAGATTTTCAGTACCAAAGTTAATAAAATTATTAGAAATGAGGATCGCTGAAAGTGGAGCTGATGTTTCTTACAAAGTCACATGATGCTTATATGGTATCTAAGTCACAAGGTTGAAGTTTGTGTTTGGAAGGATAAAATTCAAATAACAATTTGCGAGTAGATAAAATTTGGAAAGAAATTGTGATTTAACTTTCAACAGTGGAGATATGGATTTTTTATTTATTTTTTTGATTGCAAGCATGCAATTGTATTTATTAATAAATCAAACAATTATATTTATTAATAAATCAAACATAAATACATGCCCTGATTAAAAAGTGAATGGTGAGGTATCTCACCTTGAGAGTCCACATTAGATGCTAGGCCAAATAAATAGCATCAAGACCCAAGGCCACAAAATAAACCAACCAAAAAAAAACAAGTGTCCACAAAACCATGTGCTACAAGCACAAACAACTATACAGTTGAATAAACCAAACATATTATGTCACTGGCGCAACTAAAGTTGTTGATGGAGGAGGACTGTCGGGTTTATCACCCCACCCGCCACTATTGGAGGAATCCATAGTATTAGGTATCGATTGCCATCCTATCTGTTCATTATTTTATTTTTCTTCCTCTTCCTCATCTTGTGGTCTATGATGTGAAATGGCAATGGGCCGCCTAACCTATTGTTCCATACCCATCTTATGGAGAGGGCCAATCTCCATGACTATCCGCCGGTAGGGAACGTGGAAATAACAAATGTGTTGTGGGACTTGCGTCGAGCTCTGCCATATTTTTTGGACTTTGTCCTCACCACAGAGAGCTATGCTGAGGGGAGTCAGGTGGAACTTCGTTGACCATACAAGGGGCATTGCCCTAGTGGCTAATTAAGATACTACAGGGGTGATTAATTTCCAATGCCACTTTCTCACCTTGTACTTGTATCTATAGCACAATGTTAGATAACACAAAAATTATGTCACTGACAATAATTTTTTTTCCAAATCTTTTCAATTGAAAAAAAAAAAGACTTTTTCCAAATCTTCATGATTAAAAACAACATTGTTTTTGTCCTTCCATAGCTGAAAGAGAATTTCAATGCAAAATATATGCCATATTTGCTTGAATTTTTTAGGAAGCAAGGAATAATCCCATAGTAAGACTATGTTTTAGGAGAAGGGCTTTGGTATGAAGGGCTTTAAGTAGTGATTCCTTCTCCAAGCTTGTTGAGCATGGACACAAAGCATAAACATCTGCTTGACAGACTCTATTTGTCCACCAACATGGCTTTTGGGGTTGGGAATACCACTATGCAACAATCTATCACCCACAAGAAGCCCTTGGTAAAGAATACACCAAGCAAATTGAGATTTCTTGGGCTCACCAATGACTGACCAAACAATGAGAAATCTCTTGGACCAAGCAAATGAGGAAGCGTTGAGATTCCGACACTTGTTAGTCATCTCATAAGGCATTATCTTGGGAGAGAGGCATTGATAACCTAACTGGGGTTTTTACCAAAGCAAAGGCTTGGCCACGTCAATTCCAAGCTCCTCACCACTGATGCTAACCTTTGAGGCCAATCTTGTGTAGAGCATTATTTGGGACAGCTGTGTGATTTTCACTTAGACCCAAAATCTCCATTGTCGACAACATACTTGGCCGTGAGCTTAGGGTAAGAGAGCCAAGTTCCGGTGTGTCTGCTAAAGAGATTAGCAATGGTGAGAATGCCCTTTCTAAAAGATTATGAGTGCTTTCATCTAGGGCACCTCAGCTAAGAAAACACTACGGAAGTTGATGTCATGTCCCTCTTTTGATAGGGACATCTTGGAAGACCCTTTAGCCTTAACTTATTCTCGGGGGCTAAGGGACAAGCATAAAGGGAAAAGAGTGTTGAATATTTGTACAAGTACATTTTTGGAAAGTTACTTTATGTTTCTTATTTCACTTAAAGAGGGGACTTTTAAGGGTCATGAAGGTTTAAGTGATTTTAAGAAAAGATCATAAGGAAAGGTCTTTTAAAACATTTTAAGTTACCCTCCCTTCCTCTTTTGGGCACCACACTTGGAGGGGTACAAAAGTAAAAGAGGAATCATTTGGAGAGGTTATGTTATGTTTGGATATTGAAAATTAGTCTATTAGCATGAAATTTTTAAGCCATTTGTTTTTAAGATGAAACCCTTCAAGAAAATGAAGTTAGGGGACAAAAACCCTCTTCCTTCTTTGAGGTAACTTCATTAAGGGGTTATCATTGAAATCAATTAGTCCTACAAGGGTGTTTTAGACACTGTTTGGTCATTTTCAGGTTGGTGACTTGCTCTTGGGAGAGTGGCGACTTGGTTTGAGAGTGAAATCTCGTGCTTTTGGGGTTTTTTGTGCCCTAAAGGCAATTTTGGAATTACTCCTATTTTTCTGCATAGCAGCGACTTGAATTGAGAGAAGTTTGGACATCTTGTGAAGGTCATTTTATCTTGAATTGAATTCTATAATTTTCTCATAATTTTTCAACTTGGGCGATTTGACTTTTGGGTTTTTTTAGCCATAAAAGCATTCAGAAAATTCATTAAAAATTATGTCTTTTATTGCAAATATATTTATGCGATTATTGAGGTTTTATAAGATTTGTGGCATAGAAAAACATATATAATTTTGAGATTAAATTTGTAGCCAAGGACGCCTAGGGTTTGAAGAATAAAATCTAATTTTGAAGGGCTATACTTTCATCTTTGGAGCAGTTACTAATTGATTGGGGTTTGGCATGTTTTAAAGCTATTTTTGAGGTATATTTGAAGGGTTGTTGCAGCTAGGGTTTGATGCAATTAAATCAAAATTTTTCCATATTGAAGTAGTGTTTCCAAATAATCCTGTTATTCAGTAAATCATCCTAGTGGGAACATTTCAGTGGTATCAGAGGCAATTTCTTAGCCAGTTGTGAGGTGTGAGTGATTTCAATGGATTGGCAACTTAGGTTATTGCCAAAAGAGGAATACAAAGATCCCATTTGAAAGATAGGGATGAGGAAGAAGACAATGGATGAAGTCATGGATGAATTATTGCAAGCCATGGAGAATTATTAGATGGAACTAAAGGCACTAAGTCCCAAGGATGTGACAAAGTCTATGGGGTTAAACCCTAGACCTAAATGGTCTTTTAAAAAAAAAGAGAAGATTGAACTACATGTGAATGGCGAGCTTAAAAAATCAGAAAAAGGGCAGGCAATGATTGAATATTTTGAGCCACAAGAACCAGGAATTCATGTGCAGCTTAGTGAAGGTCTCCAACAAGCTATGGAACAACCAGTGGGGTTGCAAAGGGTAGTCCTTAAAGGGGGAGTAATAGTTGAATCAGAACTTCCCAAGGTGAAACAATAAGAAGTTCAACAACTTCATGAGCCATCACAAGAATAAGGTAAAGATATTTTATTTGTAGAAGATGTCTATTTATCTTCTAATTCTTCTAATGATCGTATGCATGATAGTGAAGTCACAAAAGATGAAAACAAGGAGCTTGAGCTAAAGAAGGATGAAATTGAAGCAAAAAGGGCATCACTTGTTTACCAAGAGTTCAAGTTTGAAGAACTTGCACCAACTTTTGAATATCTATTGATTGATTTTCAGGACAGCCCTACAAAGAGTCATGTGATCGAAAAAAATATTGGAAATCTTGAGGATATAAGGCATGAGGACTCCTTGATTCAAGTCCACAATTATTGACACCAGAGGTATGGGATCCTGGTAATTTTTTGAATTTTACAAAAGTTCTCAATTCTGATTTCAAATTCTTTATGGCTGATTCCATGGGAATAAAGAAAAATTAGAATTGTTTGGGGTATGGAGGATATCCACCTTGGTGAATGATGGTTTAAAAAATAGACTCACAACTTGGTTCATTAAAAGGTCAACTAAATCCCTTAAGGGATTGGTCAAAGCTTTTAACACTCATTCTTTACAAGTGGCCATAAAAAGGGCCCAAGATTGTGAGTTTGCAGCTCCCATAGTGCAAAATCTGCTCTTTCAAAGGCAAAA
This sequence comes from Torreya grandis, assembly GCA_037957365.1. Lineage (NCBI taxonomy): Eukaryota > Viridiplantae > Streptophyta > Pinopsida > Cupressales > Taxaceae > Torreya > Torreya grandis. Next base: position 2,466,146 of record JARHVA010001578.1, read on the forward strand.
GAACAACGCCTTACATTTTGTAGAACATGTGGAAGGAAGAAGGGCAAGGCAGCCTAGGGAGATAACTCAGAATTTGGTAAAATCAGACCTCAATAAGCAGAAAAAAGGGTATTTCCAGCAAGGAGAAAGACATCCAAAGGGGCTGCAAATGAATTCAAAGACTTTTTCACATCAAAAGAAGAGTTTCCAGCCAAAGGAAGGACCCTCGCAAGGGCTGCAAACAAATGACAGTAGTGTTGAAAGAGCAAAAACAGCCCCTAATGCAAAGGAGCAAGCTACAAACATAGAAGGAAGCACAGTGGGCACCTTGGCAACAATAACCGGAATTCCCAACCGTCATCCTTTTAAGGCTAGAGGAGTATTGCATGGCAAAAAGGTTACCATACTCATAGATAGTAGGGCTACACATAATTTCGTTGATAAGAAGTTGGCTGCACGGTGGCTTAAATACTACTTCTTTTGAGGGTTTCAAGATAACACTAGGAGATGGATTTTTTATTCCTTGTCATCATAAGATTTCTGATTTAAAACTCACTTTGGGAAAGCATAAGGTTGAAGAAGATTTCCATATGATTGATATTGGAGAGGTTGATTTGGTTTTGGGGGTACAATGGTTGTATTCCCTTGGAGAATACACACACAACATTCAAACTATGAAGCTGAAATTCAAAACAGCATGTAAGAAAATGGAAATTCAAGGATTGAGCAATGGGGCACCCATGGTTGTGACCTCAAAAAGAATGGAAAGAGCCTTCAACAAGGGGCAGGTTATATGGGCAGCCAAATGTTTTGTTAAAGACATGAATTTTGAGTTGGAACAACCAACTCTCATGAAGGAAAGGAGTCACATACATGGCATGTTGATTGGTGAAAAAGTGGGAAAAGGTTACCCATACAAAAAAATCAATGAATGGGGCATAGGGCAGCCTCTAAGATGTGAAAAGAACTTCTAAATTCTTCTTTGTATAAGCTGAGTTTTAAGGTATGCTAAAATATGGTTTCTAAGGCATGCTAAAGTGAACAAGGGTTTGTTGAGAGGAGTCACTGCTAATTTGTTCCCAAGGTATGGAAAGAATTACTTAATCCCTTTTTCTTTTGCCAATTCTGAAAATTTGTATGTAAAATTGGTATTGTGGGGAAGTAAGATTCCATATTTGAAGAAAATAAAGAAATTTGAAAATGGCATGGGAAGACATTTGCAAATACACTCAGAAAATTCAGTGTCTTTTATGTTATTTCAACCTAGCGTACAGTTTGGAACTATGGCAAATAAGGTGTCAACACAGCCGGTTAAAAACACCCCAAGGTTTGAAACCAAGAGGACACTTGGTGATGGTAGTAATGAGGGGATAGATGAGCCACTTCAACTGAATATTGCAAACATGGAACAAGGTAAAAAAAGGCAATAAACAACACCCTACAAAATCTGATTTTTCAAGGAAATGTAAGTTGTCCTTTGGGGACAAGATTCCAATTGTTGCTTCACTCCTCCAAGGTATGCAACTTCCATGCTTGGGGAACCCAACATGTGTTTTCAAGACCATCAAGGTACATATAGAGGGCAGCTCTTTGATATTTTCCAATTCTGATTTCTTTTGCTTACTTATGTCCATAGGGTCTATTTTATGTGGCATAGACACTAAGGAGTTGTTGGACAACACTTTGGTGATGAATGGATTGGTTTCAATAAAGAATTGCAGGGTTATTGAAAATCAAAATAAATGGTTGGTAAAGGAGTTGGTTCATTCCAATACAAGGAAACAAATGAATTTATGGGTCAAGGGTGGAATTAACACTTCCACACGAGTTTCCAGCCCTTTGGAGATTTAATTTGGGGAGTTTGAAGGGTAAAATCAAGAGCATATGCAGGTGTTATGAGTTGCATAAAATGTAATATGCTTGGGGCAGCAAGGTAGTAAAAAGAAAAATCATTGGATGGCTGGATAAGGAGGATGCTAGGGGTTGCACCATACCTAGCAATAAGGAGTTTGCAGCCATACTTCCTAAGGAAAGCATCGCCAAAAATACAAAAGAGAAGGGGAGGATTTTTTTTGATTAATATGTTTGTTTCATGTGCAGGTGTTGATACAAGGGCAATCAAGGCCCCAATACTTGAAGACTACCTAGTTGGAATACCATTTTCCAGCCACCCATGTGATGCCAACTTTGAAGATGTCCTTGTTTTTCAGCATGTTATGGACATTTTGTGAACGCTTGGGCTCAAGGGTAAGAAGTAACAATATGAGGTGCTGCTGGTCTTTTATTTTCAGCTTGCTTAGGCAACAAGAGGACTTCATCTACAGCTGTAGAAGGCATTATCAGGAGGGGTCTTTCCATTGGGAAGGGCCTAGGTGTTGGAATATTGTCATTGATGTCAAAGAGAAACATCGACGGAAATGTCTAATAGGAACGGAAGTGTCAAAGGAAATTATTACAAAAGTGTTTTTGAAGGTAAATGAAATTCTTGACAGAAGTGCCCAGATCTGTCAAAAAGTAACAGAAATATTGGATGGAAATTTTTCGTAACAAAGTTGTCATTTTCGAAATCTAAAGCCGACCCATATGAGGATAAAATACATATATTCTAGTGCCCAAATTTTGAAGGGACCAGCATTCATGAAAGGACAATTTTTTAAAAGGCACATATACAACGGCATTTTTAATTAAAGACCATCAATGATCATTAATGAAAAACTCATGGCAGCCCATGTGAAAAGGTGCCTCTTAAGGACGCCCTCTTTAGAAAGTTTTTAAGGCTAAAATAATCCCCAACCTTGGCCGACCTATTGGGAGGAGTTGTGATCGTTTGAATGGACCTTTTCATTTGAAGAGTCACGACTTTAATTTGTGGCTTTTCGTGGGTTATAAATAAGTGCATAACGACTGGCAAATTTGAAGATTCGAAAGTGGAAGATATAAAAGAAGAGCAAAAATATTTGAAGGCAGATTTTTGTGAGACTATTGAAAGAAAAAACCAACAAGTATAAGGCAGAGCATAGCAGCGAAAACAAGTGTAGATTGAATCGAAAGGAAATAAAGCAATGTTCTATCATTCGTTGTGTTAGCAACAAATCAGAGATAAAAGAGCAATTCTTGTGAGAAGTTTGGTGCCCTCGTTTTGAAGAGATTGGTGTCTCTTGTTGAGTTGGTGCTTGGCGAAAGGGGTTGGTGCTCTAGTAGGTTGGTGCCTACGAATATTTATATTGAGAAAGTTTCTCCATGGTTTTCTCCCTAAAGGGTTTCCACGTATATCTGGTGTCACTTTGCATTGTGTTATCCTGTGTTGTGATTTGATTGCTTTGAATATCTTAATTGGAAAAAGTGATTAAGTGTTAGAAAAGAAAAGAATATATAATATTGATTCACCCTCCTCTCAGTGTTAGCTTGTGCTCAACAATTGGTATCAGAGCGGTTCCTTTAGGATTAGTTTAACCACTTGAAGGTAGATCTCAGAAGCACACATGGCCAGTCATCAAGTTCAGGTAGGTTTTTCCACAAGGCTCCGTTCAATGGAACAAATTATGCATTCGGGAGTATAAGAATGAGGACTTATTTAATGGCCCTAAGGTTTGATATATGGCAAGCTGTTATGGATGGATACACAACACGACAGACTCCACCAATGGATATGGCTGGGAAAAAGGCCAGTGAAAACAATGCAAAAGCCATGAATGCTATTTTGTGTGGCCTATCAGAGTCTGAGTTCATAAAAGTAATGTAGTGTGACTCGGCTAAAGAGCTCTGGGATAAACTTAAGACCATCTATGAGGGAGATAACAAAGTAAAGATGGCCAAGCTTCAAACTCACAGGAGACAATTTGAAAGCTTGAAAATGAAAGAGGATGAAAACATTGCGACCTATCTACTTTGTGTAGATGAAATTATTAATATCATCAAAGGACTTGGTGAGAAGGTTGAAGTATCCGCAATTGTCCAAAAAGTACTCAGATCTCTACCTTTAAGATTTGATGCAAAAATCTCAGTGATCGAAGAAATGGACTTGGACAAACTCATAATGGATGAGTTGCATGGTATACTCACGGCATATGAGATGCAGATTGAGAAAGAAAAGCTGTCAAAAAGGGAAGAAAGGTGAAGAACAAGGGATTTGAATCAAGTGATGATACCAGTGACGAATTGGATGAGGAGGCACTATTTGTCAGGAAGCTTAAAAAGGGGTCCGGGAAATACAAAGGTAAGTTACCTTTCAAATGTTTTAATTGCGATAAGATAGGTCATTTTGCTGCCAAGTGTCCTCATAAGGATGAAAGTGAAGATGAGGAAAATAGTAACAATGAAAGGAAAAAGAAGAAAAGCAAGCCTTACTTCAAGAAGAACTTCAAACAAGGTAGATATAAGAAAAACTCCAGTAAGTATAAGAAAAATCTCTATTCCAAAAGGGATAGTAGCTCAGTCGAGGAGAGTTATGAAGAAATATCGGACAGTGACATTGATGAAACCTTGTTTATGGCAATTGCAGTGAAAGCCGAATCTTCTAATACAAACACCTTGGAAGAAGAGGATGAAATCAAAAACAATGGAGAGGTAAATCTGGAAGAAGAATTAATTTGTGCCTTGAGTGAAATAAAGTTGCTAAAGAAAACAAATTCGAAACAAAAGGTTCAAGTTCAAAAATATGAAGAGGAAAATATTGATCTGAAAACAAAGATAACTCGGATGGATGAAGAGTCAAATAAAATTCTAAAAGGCTTAAAGACACCAGTAGAGGAGTTGAAAAGAATTGAGAATGAGATAAGAGCCAAATTGAAAACAAAATAGGATGAATGCATTGCCTTGAAATCTGAATTGGAGAGAACAGCCAATGAGTTGAAAAACATACCAAAATTTGACAAGAGTACTGAAGTATTGGGTAACATTCTAAAAACCCAGAGATCATTAAGTTTGGTATTGGCTATGATGAGAACCAAGAGAACATCGAAAAAGGGCAAAGTTCAATACCTATAGAATCAACAAAAGGGGCAGATGCAGAGAAGCCTAAGACCTATGCTGATGCACTAAAAAATTTAGTGAGCATAAGTGATAAGAGATCAGATCATGTGAAAAAGGAGCATGTCAATCCTCCTCATAAAGAAAACAGAGGGAAGAACATTCCAATTAAAGATTTCAGAGGATCATTTCCATCAAGGCAAAACCATGTGAAAAGGTACACAAACTCATTCTATGGTTATTGTTACTCTTGAAATTATTTTGGGCATAGAGCAATACAATGTAAGACTCGTGCAAGGAATGAACATTCATGGAACTATGGAAAGACTACTCATGGAGGTTTCAATAGGAGCTATAACTCATTTGCCCCACTCTGGGATTACAATGAGAATAATACCATATGCTATAATTGCAACAACTATGGACACATAGCTCGATTCTGTAGAAGCGTGTTTGTAGAAAATTCAAAACATAATAAAAAAGTGAATAATCTTGTGGTAAAGAAGAAAAAGTCTACTAAAAGATGTAAAGAGAAGCAAGAAGAGGTTGGTCAAGAAAAAGAAAAATCCATGCTCGTGCAAACAACGTTCCATGCACAAGACGAAGCACAACAGTGGTGTATTGACAGTGGATGTTCAAGCCACATGACGGGAGATGAAGGTAAGTTTCTTACTTTGAAGAAAATAAATGAAGGTAGAGTGAAGTTCGGAAATTATGCTACGACAAGGATTGTTGGAAAAGGTACCCTCAATGTTGATAATGGAAGGACGAAAACATAAAATGTTTTGTATGTTGAAGGGTTGAAGCATAACTTATTAAGCGTCAGTCAAATGTGTGATCAAGGGCACACACTCACATTTTATGCTCAAGGTTGTGAGATCAGGGGAATAGACACAGGGAAGCTAGCTGCTGATGCAAATAGAACATTAAATAATTTGTCCATACTTAGTGAAGTAAAAAGAGAAAAATGCTACATGAGCCAAATTGACAAAAGTTGGCTATGGCATCGAAGAATGGGCCACATGAACTTTGACAATCTTGTGAAGATCAGCATTAGGCAAGCTGCTAGAGACATGCCAAAAAGTACAAATCTACAGGGCACCTTGTGTAAACAATGTCAACATGGAAAGCAGACAAGGGTGAGTTTCAAGTCAAAAAAATACTCAACGACCAAGCCTTTGGAGTTTGATTCATACAGACCTCTGTGGACCAACAAGAGTACAAAGCTTTCAAGGTGAGAGCTACTTCATGTTGCTCATTGATGACTATTCTAGAGTGACATGGGTCACTTTCTTAAAAGAAAAATCTGAAGCATTCGAAAAATTTAAAGCTTTTGAGGCTATGGTGGAAAATGAAAAGGAGTTAAAGATCAAATGCTTAAGGTCAGATTGAGGAGGTGAGTTCCTCTCAAATGAATTTAATGATTTCTATGAGGATAATGGAATAAAAGGACATTTCTCAGCTGCTAGGACTCCACAACAAAATGGCGTTGTAGAGAGAAAGAATCAAACGGTGCAAGAAATGGCAAGGACAATCCTAAATGAATCCAAGCTTTCAGATAGATATTAGAGAGAGGCAGTCAATACTGTAGTTTACATCTTAAACAGAGGACAAATCAAGGTTAACAACAAAACACCCTATGAACTATGGAAGGGTAGACCAACTTCGGTGAAATACTTCAAAGTTTTTGGAAGCAAATGTTACATTAAGAGGGATGATGAGGACTTGGGGAAATTCGACTCAAGAGCAGACGAAGGTATTTTTCTTGGATACTCCTCAAGGAGTAAAGCTTATAGATGCTACAATAAAAGATTACAAAAAATAGATGAAAGTGCTAACGTCAGAATGAATGACACTAAGCCTAAACAAGTGAGGATACCAATAAATGTTCAATCAGAAGAATCTATCTTCAAGGAAGAAGAAAAAGAAGAAAAAGCTGAAGAGGAAAGTCAAGAACGGCAAGATACAAGGGCACCATCCAGATTCGTTCAAAAGAATCATTTTGAAAATCAATTTTTTGGGGATCTTGATACTGGGGTCCAAATTAAGAGAAGGTTTGTAAATACATTATAAAGTATAAACTTCTCTCTATTGTCTAAGATAGAACCTAAGAGTTTCTCAGAAGCCAACAATGATGAGCACTAGATCAATGCCATGGAAGAAGGATTAAGTCAAATAGAGAAGAATGAGACATGGGAGCTTGTCCCTAGGCCAAAGGACAAAAATGTGATAGGTACTAAGTGGGTGTTTAGGAACAAACTAAACGAAGATGGCCAAGTAACTAGGAACAAAACAAGATTGGTGTGTAAAGGATATGCCCAAGTTGAAGGCGTCAATTTTGAAGAAACCTTTGCTCCCGTTGCAAGATTGGAAGCAATCAGATTGTTTTTGGCATATGTGGGTTTTAAGAACATCAAAGTCTATCAGATGGATGTGAAGTTTGCATTCCTAAATGGAAAGTTAGAAGAGGAGGCTTCCATTGAACAACTAGAAGGTTTTTATTTGTCAGAAAACAAAGATTATGTGTGTAGATTGAAGAAAGCACTATATGGGCTAAAGCAAGCCTTCAGAGCCTGGTATGCCAGACTTGACAAATATCTGCTTGAACAAGGATTCAAAAGAGGAGTTGCTGACAATAATCTCTACATCAAAACTGAAGGTGAGAATCAATTGATTGTGGTGGTATATGTTGATGACATAATTTTTGGAAGAGATAGTGAGAAAATGTCCCAACAGTGTGCAAGAGAGATGCAAAAGGAATATGAAATGTCCATGTTGGGTGAGTTATCATTTTTCCTTGGTTTGCAAATTTCTCAATCAAGTAAAGGCATATTCATCTCTCAAAGTAAATATATAAGGGAGATGTTAAAAAAATTTAGAATGGAAGATTATACCCCTGTTAGCACGCCCATGGTTACAGGATGCAAGTTAAGTAAGGATGATAAGTCTCCAAAAGCAAATCAGACTTTTTATAGATCCATGATTGGCAGTTTGTTATACACAACAACATCACGACCAAATATCATGTAAGCTGTAGGCTTGGTAGCTCGGTTCAGGGAGCTCCAAAGGAAACACGTGTAAGCGGTCAAGAGAATATTCAAGTACCTCAAAGGCACTATGGACTATGGGTTATGGTATCCACAGGGTGAAGATTTCACATTAAAAGCATACACAGATGCAGATTGGGCAGGAAGTGTGGATGGCCGGAAGAGTACAAGTGGAGGAGCATTTTTCCTTGGTAAGAACCTAGTTTCCTGGTTAAACAAAAAACAGCCGTCAGTCTCCTTATCCACAGTTGAAGCATAATACATAGCAACAATATCTTGTTGTACTCAAGTACTTTGGATGAAGCAAACATTGAAGGATTTCAAGATAGAAAATGATGATCCAATCACCATTCTATGTGATAACATGAGTGCTATAAACATTTCAAAATTTTTTGTGATGCACTCAAGGACAAAGCATATTCCAATCAAGTATCACTTCTTGAGAGAGCAGGTGGCAGAATGTCATGTGAAGTTGGAGTATGTTGCTACAAAAGAACAAATTGCAGACATCTTCACAAAGCCCCTCCCAAAATAAACGTTTGAGTTTCTAAGGCAGAAGTTGGGAGTGATTTATTCTTCATCCAACTATTAATCAACTAAGAGAAGCATATGTTGAGGGGGAGCTAATCATTGCATTATTCAGCGCCATTGTTGGTAAGAGACATTGTTGGTACATTCCTTTGCCATTGATGTCAAAGGGGGAGAATTGGTTCAGGGGGAACAAAGGAGGAGAATTGCAGCAAGGAAGAGTAGATTGTTGGAATATTGTCATTGATGTCAAAGGGAAACATCGATGGAAATGTCTAATAGGAACGAAAGTGTCAAAAGAAATTATTACAAAAGTGTTTTTGAAGGTAAATGGAATTCTTGACGCAAGTGATCGGATCCGTAAAAAAGTAACGGAAATATTGGACGGAAATTTTCCGTAACAAGGTTGTCATTTTCGAAATCTAAAGCCGACCCATATGAGGATAAAATACATATATTCTAGTCCTCAAATTTTGAAGGGACCAACATTCATGAAATGACAAATTTTTAAAAGGCACATATACAACTGCATTTTTAATTAAAGACCGTCATTAATGAAAAACTCATGGCAGCCCATGTGAAAAGGTGCCTCTTGAGGAAAGACACCCCCTTTGGAAAGTTTTAAAAGCTAAAATAGTCCCCAACCTTGGCTGACCTATTGGGAGGAATTGTAACCGTTCGAATTGACCTTTGCGTTTGAAGAGTCACGACCTTAATTTATGGCTTTCCATGGGTTATAAATAAGTGCATAACGAGTGACAAATTTGAAGATTCGAAAGTGGAAGATATAAAAGAAGAGCAGAAATATTTGAAGGCAGATTTTTGTGAGAATATTGAAAGGAAAAACCAACAAGTATAAGGTAGAGCATAGCAGCGAAAACACTTAAGTGTAGATCTAATTGAAAGGAAATAAAGCAGTGTTCTATCATCTGTTGTGTTAGCAACAAATCAAAGATAGAAGAGTAATTCTTGTGAGAATGTTGGTGCCTTTGTTTTGAAGAGATTGGTGTCTCTTGCTGAGTTGGTGCTCGGCAAAAGGGGTTGGTGCCTACAAAATTGTATTTGGGGTTGGTGATTTAGTAGGTTGGTGCCTACGAATATTTATATTGAGAAAATTTCTTTGTGGTTTTCTCTCTAAAGGGTTTCCACGTATTTCTGGTGTCACTTTGCATTGTGTTATCTTGTGTTGTGATTTGATTGCTTTGAATATCTTAATTGGAATAAGTGATTAAGTGTTAAAAAAGAAAATAATATATAACACTGATTCACCCCCCTCTCAGCATTAGCTTGTGCTCAACACTAGGTTTGAGTTTGACACAAAACCCACAGTGGAAATAGTACTTTGGCTACTTCTATTGCTTGAGGATACACAATTTTGGACAGGATTGTCATGTCCCTCTTTTGATAAGGGAATCTTGGAAGGCCTTAAAAGAGTTGTAGCCAGGATCACCGGATCAACGAATGCATATGATGGAGTGATCTCACAAGTCGAGCAAGTGCACATCACAATGAAGCTACTAGTAAATAAAATTATGTAAAGGAATGAGAGTAAATATTGAAATACTCTATATCATCCTGAATTATGAATACAAAGGGACGAAGTTCACAGCTCTCACAGCTCTCAAAGCTATCACAACTCACAACTAAATAGCTCAAACAATTCACAATATACTGTAGTAGCTCTGGATCACAAATACAAAGAGAGGTACATATATAGGTTGGAGAGGGAAAGGAACCACACATTCTAGTGAATGTGGGACTAATCTTCTCAAGTAACTCAAATGACCTCCGGAGCCTTAGACAAGCTAATACAATCGTGTAAACAAAAGCCAGTGGGAAAAAGGTCTACACCAACACCCTCCATAAGCCCAACTTAAGTGGGCGATGATACAAAAAAATGGGTCACAACAACGATGCTTTGTAAGGTACCCATGTACAATGCAATCCCTCATACATAGAGAAGAGAAAACCCAATGAGAAAAACTCCCCCCAAAATAGATAAATGAAGAAGAGGAGATTAAAAGACCCTCCAAATGATGATGTTGAAGCAATCAATACTCTAAGTACAACTTGCAAGATGACAAAGGTCGATGATGAGATTCTCTGCTTGAAGATTGTAAAAGCTCCATCTGCATTGAACAATGTTTCTTCCCTTTGGCAAAGGAAGAACTCGATGTGTGTATTGAAACTCTGCCCATTCCACAATGAAAGATGAAGGCAATAGTATGAAGATCTTTGAATGTGGTCGAAATCGTATTTGTGGCATAAGTCTGATAAGAATGTGTGCAAAATCAAAAAATAATACCACTGAAGTGAACCAGTCAAAATAATATGGAACATTCACTGAAAGAATGTCCATGTGAAGAGTGGAGCATAACTCACCAACTGAAGAAAGAAAGTCCACAGGAAGAGATGAGTTGTCGATGCTCACAATAGGTGTACTCATAATGTAAATAGTGGAGTCATTTGAAGTGCAAGTCTGTAAAAGCTCTAGAAGAGCAACAATTTGCATAGGAATGGAAGTAGAATCTGTAATAGGACAACTGAGGTCTGGCATAATCTTGTCTTGTAGTGGGGGCTCGACAGAAGGAAGAGCACTATCCACCATGGATGTATCATCACATGAAATAAAAACAGGAGGTGAGACTACAACTGTCTCTGAAGAGACGATAGGAAGAAGAGTGATGTAAGTCTCAGTCGGATCTCCGAAAAGAGACTGTAGGATGCTCCAAATAGTGCATGGAAACTCTGTATGTTCCACATGGCAATGAAGATCCATGGAAACATGTAGTAACAGAGTGGCAAAAACCTTGTCACAAGTGTTAGCCCACTTATTGAATTGAACAGGATCAGTGGGTGCAAGAATCTGTCCATATAGAAATGGAATACGATTCTTGCGTGTGAGCAAGTGTTCCATGTAAGCAAGCCAAAAAACATAATTATCCTTCCCAAGAAGGATCATTGGAGACGAAACAACTTTCCTCGTCTGGAGTCTCTCAAATGGGGTCGACATGACCACAATTGAGAGTAATAGTGCATGCTTTATAGATGGACTTCGGACTACACCGAAAATGAGTCAATTCAAGTGAGAGAAATTGGTGCACAAGTGACAATACATGCTCAAATGGACGTTAGGCTCTGCTGACAATGCATCCAGGAATACAAGAGCAATCTGTGCAAGCAATAACTAAATGGGCACAAGTAACAGTTATGAAAAACTGAATGTGTGCAAGAGAGAATGTAAGGCTCACAACAAACTCTCCCTGAAACTATGTTAGGTAGCCCCCCCAAATTTTGGCACTTTATAAAGTAGTTCATTTTACAAAACAAATTGGCCCAATGCGTGGGAAATAAAAAAATAAACACTTTTGCAAAAGACGATACTCAATTTCGAGTTACCGTTTGCAAAATATTAACAATAGAATTTCTTGTAAATAGGCCTATTGACTAAAAACTTGCACTTAAAAACTTAAAAAAAAATACCCTTGAGCGAGGTAAAATATGCCTTCCAACCACTCGTTGGAACCGACACAGAACGACGAATCTCCTCACATCAACAAAAGTAAAAAAAACTTGGCCCAATCACCTCTACATGAACTTTTTTGAAAAAACCTCTTTAGAAGGTGTTTTAATTAAAAAATATGCAAAGCTATTTTAAATAAAAATAAAACATGCTTTAATTTTTTAATTCTTTTTAGGGCATAATTAGGTTTTAGACTTATGAATCTTTGACTTAGCTATACAGCGTTGCCATGGAGGAGATTATACCAGCAAGAGAGATCTGATCACACCAAGAAGTCAGGTGCAACTAGCTTTCTGACGAGGGAGAGTTGGCACTGGAGGCAGTGAGGAAGGGGATGTAGAGGGGCAAAACCAGTGAGCAAAGCATCAATGGCAAGGGCTGATTTGCAAGACATGGTCAAGATCTGTGCATCGAAACTTTGTCGAGTGAGAATATCGAGATGGGACAACTTGTGAGTTGTGTGGTGGCGTAGGTGCATGGCCGTAGCAGAGCTAGGAGAAGGAGCCAGGTTGGTGGTCACATATATGGGATGTAGAGTAGGACACAACTGATCAGCTACACACAGGACGACGATAGGACTAAATCCAAGGGAAATGACGAGCAGTCCAGGGTAGACAAGTTGTGAAGGTTGAGGGCGATGCCAGTCAAACTGTGAGAAGAACTACTCTAAACTGTATCCAAACAATAGGGTGTGTTTGGATTTGGATCACAAGTGCTTAGAAATGATTGTAGGGAGTAGGCTGTTGAAGGTCGAGCAGGGTCGTGGAAGGACGTTGAGTTTTCTAAGTTGGGGCGATAGTTAATAAGCGATCTAAAGACTTCTTATCTGCTTTGGATGCTTGTCTCACTCACTTGGCGATTATGCAAGAACATCTTGTCTGGTGAGTATGTTGAAGACTTACAGCTGAAAACCAAAACGTCCACCATCATATGCCAAAGCAATCACTCCACCCGTGGTCTTGGAATAGCTAAAAAATATAGATCTGAATTTGTTCAAATGCCAAAAGAATCTTCACGCCATGAGTATGCCAAACTAGAGCTCCACGTAGTCACAAAGAAGCCACAAAAAAGTGATAATCGCTGCCAATGAACCAGATCTACAAAAAAAATGACTCCACCAAAGATGAGATCTCTGACAGATCTGACTATTTCTCTCAACAATTCCTATGATAATACAATATCAAATCTCAGGATTTCATAAAAAAAATAGCAAATAACCAACCAACTAGACAATCGTGAACACGGATTGATGCTTTGATACCATAAAAGAGTTGTAGCAGGATCACTAGATCAACGAATGCATATGATGGAATGATCTCACGAGTCGAGCAAGTGCACATCACAATGAAGCTGCTAGTAAATGAAATCATACATAAAAGAATATTGCAAATGGATGAGAGTAAATAATAAAATATTCTATATCATCTTGAATTATGAATACAAAGGGACGAAGTTCATAGCTCTCACAGCTTTCAAAGCTGTCACAACGCACAACTAAGTAGCTCAAACAATCCACAATATATTGCATTAGCTTTGGGTCACAAATACAAAGGGAGAGAGATACATATATAGGTTGGAGAGGGAAAGGAACCACACATTCCAGTGAATGTGGGACTAATCTTCCCAAGTAAGCCAAATGACCTCTAGAGCTCTAAGCAAGCTAATACAACCATGTAGGCAAAACCCAGTGGAAAAAAGGCCTACATCAACATGCCCTTTAGCTTTAACTTATTCCTAGGGGTTAAGGGACAAGCATAAAGGGAAAAGAGTATTGAATGTTTTGTTTGAATATTTGTAATTTTTTTTTTTTGAAAAGTTGCTTTATTTTTCTTATTTCACTTAAAGAGGCGACCTTTAAGGGTCATGGAAGGCATAAGTGATTTTAAGAAATATCTCAAAAGAGGCAAAAGAAACCCTAACGCCCCCTTTTGGGAAATTGCCACGTGCATAAATATAACTTAAGTGACTTTATTGTGCACATGCTAAAAAAACACTTAAGTTGTCCCAACGAAATAATATAACATGAAGTACCACTTTTTCATCCATCACTTAAGTCAATGACAAATTATAACATAAAGTGAAGGTGGTAATGGAAATCCACACCCAATAACCCTCAACGTCTTTAGCCTTTTGGATATGACCAAGGCTAAGACTGAATTAAGCCTCCTAGGCCTCCTGCATAGGAATGGGGACATTACACCATATCCCCATATATGTTATTTTTAAGGCAAAATTTAGTTCATGGTAAAGTTTTAACATCCCATGCTGTGACAATACTCCACTTGTACTACACTTATCACACATTGATTTCTATTGTGCAATATATAAAGTTAGATCTAAAGGCATTGGAGTTTAATCAGACTAGTTTGGAGTCCCTTTATTTCTTCAGAATGTATACATTTGTAACTTGTAAGTACACACCATTTTATTTGTGAAAAATAAAGAAGACTGGCTAGATCTAAGCTCTTCCAATGCCTTTCAACAAACATCTTAATGTATTAAACAAGTAACAAATATTTACAGAATGTGTGATAGTTATATCCAGTATACACATACATATTTGTATATACATGGGAAATAAGAAACTTTGGAGTCCAAACCAGTTTGTGATTTGAACTCATTTAGTAAGTTTTAGTAAACCTCTCAATATATTAGACATGGGATCTATATATAAAACATGGTATAATTTAAAAATAGAGCTTTGCCACAATTTGCAAAGTTATAATTCTAATAATAAACCAATGCTTTCATACTTGATCCATCCTCGAAGTATGTTTCTGGTCTTTTTTTGTGCATAGCAATTAAATTTGATGCTTGTGTTTTGATGAATCATTTTTAGGGGATAAATACCGCATGCACAACTTGCTAAAACTATGGCACAAGCTAGATCTAAGATAATTCAATAAACTACATCAAATCATATCTGAACCATGTTAGAAAACTAGATTAAATGTACTGAGCAACTGATTTAACAAGCAAAAGGCATGAAAACAAAGAATGATAGAAATAGGCACCTTAGGGCGCTATTTTGGAAATATGAGACTAGAAACATGATATGAAGCTGATCGTACTGCAATCCTACAAATCTGATTGTGTTCTGCGGTTGGGTCATAATTAGCAGACCACCGATTGTATCCTGGTCATAATCAACAGGTGGTTGATTTTGTTCTTGTTTTGTTGCTTATTCTGTACTTGGGCACCGATTGTGTCCTCGGTCAATTTTTGGTTTCAGTAATTTTCTGGGTTGGTGTGCAAGCTGATGAAGAATAACATTGCGGTTTCTTTTTTTCGAATTAACAGACACAATGCGCTGTGATACTAATCCTTTACCCCTTGACTTGATCCTCAAATGTACACAAAAAATAGTGTCCAAGTTCGCTGACTCGGCTAACCTCTTGAGGAGTTGCAATTACATATCTCAAATGCTTGGAATTAATGTAGTTCTAGTGCATGTGAGTGAAATCCCAACTCAGTGTGAGCTAGCGCTTCACTTTCACTCCCTAGATAATCAAATGCAACTATATGCTCCTGCTATAACCTTTTTTGGCACAAAATGATGATGGCACATGACTTGGATTTGATGTAGATGCAATGAAGGATCAATGTGCAAGCTCCTTTACAAGTGTAGCAATAAATGGAATCAATATGCGGCTCAAACTTGAAGTCAAGTGGAGATGTTGAGATCACTTGGTTAGGAGATCAATACTTGTTTTTCATTTGGTAAACGATTTGAATATTGATTTGTATATATATGGTACTCTAGGACACAAACATAGGCCAACCATGGGAAACAATTATAAGTGAAATTCAAGGTGAGCGGAATTAGGGCAAGGCTTAATGGACCCCAAAAGGAAGAGGGACAAAATCAGTAGGCTGTCCATTCTATCTAGGACAGAATCGACAGGTAGATGATTTAGACCCAGGGGTCAAAAAGACTTGGAATGGAGATCAGTGCAAACAGAGAATGGATGACCAAGATCTTAAAGCTGACAACAAACAAATATGAGGAAATCTATATATCAATTAAGGCTGAAGATATTCTAATGGGGACGTAAAGGTGTCTGAAAGTAGTTGTATGTACACAAATGACCAAGTGTAGAAATGCGTGACACAAATGCAATTGAAAAGAGTGTTGTCCAAAATTAGGTGTCTACATAATACCCCACCTTGATGTGTGCGTGAATGCAGGTGTGCTTCAAAGTAAAATAATAATAGAGAGCACATATCTACACTTACCTCTGGGAAGGAAGGATGAAATGTTTGGATGCTTGGGTAAGGCTCCATTTATATGTGTTGGTAAACCTTGGTGAATCTAGTGGATTTGGATTATACCTGTAAATTGAAAGATGAGCATAGGAACAAATACACTTGGTGGTATGTGAATCATGTTGCCACTCTTGGGTAACACTTGGGTATCTAAAACCAAAAACTAAATTTGTTCGGGTCTTCTTTGGGATTTTATAACTTTCAAAGTAAGTTCTGACAACTCAAGTTTGCTTCTTGATAAGGGAAGTAGATATCTGGTGCTTCTCAACTCACCTGGTATTTCTTGGTCTGTCTTAGTGATTTGTTGTAAAATTATTTGTATTTGGAAAAACCTAATTGTCATCTAAATTTTTTGGATGTAGAATATTTTTATATATGCCCCTCTTTTGAGGTAAGGGATTGGTACTTGTTCTTATGATCACTTGTCTCAAAAGAAAGAGTCGTGCACATTGCGTGTTATCATGTAATATAGCCGAATTTAGAAACTTTGAAACATCTTTGTAAACTCGTTGATATAGCTATAAAAAAATATCATGTAAAGCTCGCTAGGAAGATGCAATCTCATGTGAGGGGCAAGCAATATACCCAAATACCCTGGTGATGGGGCATGAAGTTATGCCCCAATGTGGTAGGATATGGAAGTACCAAACATATGTAGATATTTTCCATGTGACTAGGTGTTAGTAGGAAAATGTAGTGTCTTGATATATAAGCAGTGTAAGATCAATAAGCACATGGGTGCATTGAGCTTTGTATGTGTAAGATATGGATAATAAGCTCTAGGAGATAGGCGAGGTCATGATTCTCCCATTGGCAAGACATGATAGAGACAAATGATATGCCCCAGTGTAGCAATGCGTCCCTAGTAGGGCTAGATGTGGTAATAAATCACATACAATAATAGCGGTGTGCCCCACTAGATGCATGGTAAGGATCATGGCAACATAGGCAAGACACATAGTATACCGCAAGTGGTAGCATGTATGACATGGATCGTGGCACCAAGCATTTATTACATGGAACAGGTAATGCAATCAACATAGGCATGCAAGCACACATAGGATCATATAAGGACATATGACCCACAATCAATGAATGATATGACGTGATGACTAGATGATTCTCTATGGACAAGACTTGACAAGAGATTGCTAGGCAACACACACAAGCACACACAAGTACAAACATGTACATGGAGGCAATTGAGCAATCACAGGGACACAAAAAAAACTTAATGTATCCTTTTAATACACAAGATGTTGGAAATAGCAAGTTATGTCTAGTCAATGCACATAACTCTTTATGATTAATGGAAATTAGGAAGGATATCACCAAATATCCACTGTAGAGAGATTCCCCTAGTATAAGGCATACCACCAATGTGACAATGCCCTGGGATGAGCATGCGTAGCTTTTGTAAGTCCATGATCATATGTAACCCGTATATGTTGCTTTCAACCACTCTAAGAATACTATGAGAAGCAAATGTAACATGTATATGTAAACCTCTAGCTTAGGTAGATAAACATGATATGTTTCCATCGACAAAGATAAAGGCAAAGACTTCTTTGATTTTATGTTTTCTAATGTTTTTGTATATATATATTTTAGAAGAATGAGAAAATCACACAAGAAGGAATTTAAGGGGCACAAGATAGAAGCATCAAGGATAGCTGAATCGATCAAGAACAAAGGCCAAGGGGTGAAATTAAGAGAATACAAAGAAGGCAATCAAATAGGCCAATGGGCAAAAAGTTAGAAGAAAGAAGAGGAAGATTTCAAACAACCCACAACATCCCTTAGAACTTAGTGCATACTAGGATGGAAGGTCTCGATATGTACGTTGTCATCATCAAGGAATCTATGCAAGGGTTTGGAATAGGATCAGCAATCAAGGGGCAAGGATGAGTGAAATATTGCAAGCAACATAAACCAAGGGGCTAGAAAAATGTCAATGCAAGACAAGCATAGAACATAAATGTCAAGCTTAGAAGAAGATAAAGCAAGGCACAAAATCAAGGGAGGCAAACACATGAAAGATGCAACATTTATAAGTTGTAAGCAAAAATAAACTATGGTGCAATAGGATATATCGATGAAACGCAAGAGATAGGCTAGCATGGCTAATTGATGATTTGATTTAGAATATGAGGTGATGAACTTGAGGAGATAGATGCGTCTCTAGAAGTATTAGAATGATAGTCATGAGCTTTATAATAACTTGAATCCTCATCCCAAAAAGAGATATCATGATAATGGGCTCGATGAACCACCTTAACCTCTTGGAAAGCAGGTATAGCAGTTTGAATGTTTCTTGGTATAGTAGAACTCTTAGTAGGAGCTTTGGTATGAATTAGTGCAAGAGGCTGTAGATCAATATTTGAACATGCATGAGTAGGCATTGTATGTCTTTGTGGTATACTTGTAGGAGTCTTAACTCTAGGAGCTGTGACTCAAGAATTTAAAATTGTAGATGAAAGCATTGTAGGAAGGTTTATCACATGAAGTTGAGTGATTTGCTTTTTAGGAAGCATGTTAGGTAACATCTCTTTGTTTTTGAGGTTGGATAAGTAACTTGTAAGATGTGCCGCATAATATATACTTTGTCATTATGTGCAAACTTAATGCAATGGTGTAATGTGGAAGGGATTGCTCTCATTTGATTTAGCCATGGGCGTCCAAGTAATAGATTGCTTGTATCACTATCCTACAATACAAAAAGTCATACTAATAATGCCTTGGGACCTACGGTGACTAGTAATGTAATACCACTAATGGGTGTTTGTGTAAGACCATCATAACTCTTAAGTACCATGGTTGTGCCTATTAAGTCTCATTGAGTATACTCTCTACTAGATAGAAATGACATTGTAGTGAAATTTTGACTTGAACCATTATCTACCATAATGCCATGTGTAATGGTAGGATGCGAAACAACAAAGGCATGTATATAGAGTGGACCATTACTTGAATCATCTTTTGGAATCTCATGGTCATAAAATGTTTGCTTTTGAGAACTAGTGACCATACCTATAATACTTTCAATGAGATGTTCATTGGAAATTATTGGTTGATGTATAGATGTAGCCATGTGAACATTCTTGTTTCTTAATATCCTCATTCGGTAAAGGATTATTACAGATTTATAATTGTTGCTTATGTGTTGCGACAAATTTATTCAAAGTAGTATTATGGCCTACAACTTGGATGACATTACTATCGATTACATCGTGTATCTTATATTTCAATGAGAAGTAATGATTGGTAGAATGTTCGAAAGCTCAAAATGGTAGTCACAATATTGATTTACATCATATACTTTAGGTAAAGGTCGAGAAGTGTTCCACTGATATTGAGGAGTCAAGATATCATGTTGCACTCAAGAGACCGTTTAAGCTCTTTGTGATGAGGTTCGGGTAATTTTGTAAATTATCAAAGTGTTGTAGAAGGTGGAAGGATAACCCTGTTAAGTAGCAGTGAAATTTTGTTTTCAGTTTTGGCCTCATTCTTAGCTCAAAAAAATTGGAGCTTCATTAGCCTTAGCTTTGGATGTTGATTTTCCTTGATGGTGGTAGTAGAGGTAGGGGCATTAGGTTTGTATTTTAGCATGTTACCCTCTAAAAGCTTAATCTCATGGTTGCAAACCATATGGCAAAGCTCATCAAAAGATTGGTAAGTGTTGAAAAAATGACTTTGTCTTTGAGTGTGGTTGAAGCAAGCTGTTGTAGAAAATACTTTATAGCTCACTATCAAAGATTTGGTGAGATATTTTTTTTAGTGTAGTCTTGAATCTAAGTACATACTGAGTAATGTTCTCATTAGGTCCTTGTTGGATTTGAGTAAGTCGAGAAAATGTGACCTGTGGGTAATGTTTATAGAAAAGTGAGCTTAGAATATATCAGCCAAATCATTAAAGTGATGCACAAAGTCTACAGATAAGGTGTTGAACCAATCAATCCAAGGCATAGTTCTTGAGACTCCTAGAAAAGAGCTCGGTCATCAACAAATCATCATGAGTAAAACTAAAGCATGAAGCAAAGTAGGAATGAATGTGATGCGAAGGATCACTCTTGCCGTTGTATCATTCGAATTTAGGAATTACGAAACAATAGGCAAAGGGTGAGTGAGGACATCATGAGCCAATGGTTTATATAATATATCTTGAGAAGTAAGCACATGACTAGACTTTTGAGATCCCTAGGCAAGTAACCAGATTTAAGCTTGCATATTGTGGATAGATTGTTGAATAAAAACATCCTTAGATGTAGTATCATGTGTAGCAGCCATCTTATGATTAGCATTGGTAGGAATAGCGGGTTGATTGTTATTTTGACTACAACCAAGACCATGAGATAAAAGAGCATTAGAATTAGGCCATGATGGTATATTAGTCATAGAAGGTACAAAAGATGTAGTACGTTGTATTGAAATAGCTGGAGTAACCTAAGTTGGAGCTATAGGTGGAGGCATAAAAGGATTAGTAGGAGCACTAGCCTCACCACTTGATGTAGAAGTAGAGCTTCCAATAGGCGGATTGAGAACTTTCAAAGGATCTATGGGTATATTATTAGGTGTAGATTTCTTAGCCAAAGCTTTCTTTTGTATTTCTTTGAACTTCAGAAACATAGGTTTTAAAGATCCGGGACGTTTCTTAATTAGTCCTTCAAAATAAGCAAGCCTTGAACTCGTTTTGGATTAACATCATCAAAAGCATTATCTTCATAATTATATTCATCAACATTAGGATCAACATTGGCGTTACCATTCATATTTGCATTAGTATTAGCATTTTCATTCACATTTGTATCAAATTCAATTTCAACAATAGGAGTAGAAGGATGGATTTCATAAGGATTTGCCATTTTTGATTTTAAAGAAGCATGAATAGAAAACAAAAGAAGCTGATCAAATTGCAAGTAGCACTACTCAACCTAGTACTTCACCTGGTAGGGTTTGTAGATCTAGCCTTCCTAGTTGGGATAAGATGTAAGCATGAGAAACATAAAGGAAACTAGGGCTAATGATGGAGCAATAAGGAAGACACAACCAAATGCAAAGAACACATATCTAAAAATCAGATATGAATTGTAAAATCAGACGCTAGGGAATGAGGGTAATGAAACCCTAGGTTGGTGATCATAAGATTGGTTTAACCAAAATGCTTCAATGAATTGTGGTTTAGGGGATAAATACCATGCACAACTCACTAAAAATATGGCACAAGCTAGATCTAAGATAATACAATACATTACAGTAAATCAAATCTGAACCATGCTAAAAAAATAGACTGCAACTACCAAACAAGCAATTGAACAAGCAAAGGGATTGATGAAAGATAAAAAATGATAGAAACAAACACACTTAGGCACTATTTTGGAAATCTAAGATTGGGAATATGATCAGAAGCTAATAATACTGCAATCCTGCAAATTTGGTTGTGTTCTACTACTGAGTCAGAATCGGTAGAGTTCCAATTGTCTTGGTCAGAATCGACAAGTGGCTGAGTCTGTTCATCGGTGCCGATTGTGGCCTTTGCTGATTTTTGGGTTGCCCAATTTTTTGGGCTGGTGTGCAGAAGAATAGCGTTGTGGCTAAAAATTGATGGATAGAATACATTGTAGTACTCCTTTGCTTCTTGACCTAATCTTCAAATGTATGCATAAAAGAGTGTGTGCAAGTTAGCTGACTCGGCCAACCTTTTTAGGAGATGCAGCTAAAAATCTCACATGCTTAAAATTAGAGTCAATGTAATTCTAGTGCACGTAAGTGAAATCCCAACCCAAGTGAGATATAGGGCTTAACTTTCTCTTCCCTAAATAATCAAATGCAATTATATGCTTTTGCTATAAGCTTCTTTTGGCACAAGTTGATGATGGCACAAGACTTGGATTTGATGTAGATGCAATGAAGGATCAATGTGTAGGCTCCTTTAGAAGTGTAGTAATAAATGGAATCAGTGTGCAGCCCAAACTTGAAATCAAGTGGAGATGTCGAGATCACTTGGTTAGGAGATAGACACTTGTTCTTCACTTGGTAAATGACTAAGGATTGATTTGTATATATAGGGCACTCTAGCACACTTCGAACGTAGGCCAACCATGGGAAATAATGATATGCAAAATTCAAAGCGCAGGGAATCAGATCAAAGGCAAAATGGATGCATAAAAGGAAGGAGGACAAAATCGATAGGCCACCGATTTTGTTGAGGACATAATCGACAGGTTGCCTATTTTGACCCAAGAAGCAAAAAGGCTTACAATGGAAATCAGGTTGACCAAGATGGATGACTAGGATCTTGAAGCTGACAATAGATAGAATCTAATGAAATCTATATGGATCAATGTCGGGGAAACTTTGATGTTGGTGGAAAGGTGTCTGAAAATAGCCAAATGTACACAAGTGGACAAAGTGTGGAAATGCATGACAAAAATGCAATGGAAAAGGGTGTTATTCCAAAATTAGGCGTCTATAGTTTGCCAAAGCAATTGGTTTATTCTAGCATTTTGGTTTATTCTAGCTATCATTTTTGGTGGCACACTACAACCCATCATTAGAGCATGGGAAGAAGTCATGAAACAAAATAATAGTATCTTATGGCAGATGAAACTTGAAAAATCAAAGATCCTTAGTTTGTTTGTCGTTTTCCTCATTTGGTAAATTCCCTTTGTTGGGGTGATCTTTGGCTTAGTTGCTACGATTGGGGGATATCTTTGTCATCAATATCAAATCTGATGGGAGTTTTTACCCAATTTTGTAACTTTATCATGTCTTCTGGGATTTGAACAGAGCTCTGTTATGAATCCTTGATGCTTTTACCTCTTGAGCTAGACCCAATCGATTTGTCTTTATAATTCTCATACGGTTCCTTGAAAATTATATTTAAAAAAATATAGCAGCCATTTATGCATCGTTTGGAATTTGTGGGAGTGATGGCAAGTCAAAATATATAACCTATTTTATTTTGAGTTGTTCAGGCTTAGGGCTCAATGCTCTCATATGCATATCAGTCATGTAAGTTCAAACATGGGATACACACCAGTCTTTTTCAACAGACAGTCCTTGCGACCCAGGGGTTACATCGGGTTGAAAGAAGAATCACTGTAAAACTGCAAACAGTAAAAGCCCAACAATCTTACTTCTGCGTACCCAACAAGAGGGTTTGCACTACCCAATTGGGTACTATTAGCATTATGGGCATATATAATGTTTAAGTTTTTATATGTATGTATTGTGCAATGAAAACAATGATTTTTTCGCTAATATGAGAATGCTTAGTGTGGGAAGGTGCAGGTATTTAATTACTATTTAATGTATCTTGTATTAGTTGAGGTTTGAAAATTTGGTTGGCTGACACAACTACGTAATGAACATTGTTATTTTTTATATACGAAAACATTGCAATAAATAAAACTTTGTTTGTCTTGCTATCTTTATATTCCATTTATATCCTTTTGTCTATTCTTATCCTTAATACACCACTATAAATAAACCGATGTTTGTCTTCTATCTTTATATCCCGTTTATATCTTTGTTCTCTATTCTTTTCCTCTAATATCATATCCTATATATTTTTCTTCTATTTTCACTTTTCCAAAAATAACACATTGTAAGCTTTTCGCCTTTATATATTCAATACAAAACATATTCATTTACAAATCTCTTCCTCTTTCTCACTCATGCATTATGTTCGTTGTAGTTGAAATAAAGGGGGAAAAAAAGAATTCATATTTAAGTCCACAAATGACCGAAGTAGGTCAGTTGGACTCAAAAGTACAAGAATTCACAATAGCAAGTTGGAGTGTTAAAAAACTCCAAGAATTGAAAAGTAACTGCTCGAGATAATGATAAATCCTAACTAGAGGGTGTCAAACCAAGTCTTGTAACCATGGAAAAGTTGGAAAAGATAAGAGCCATATGATCTAAGTATATATAACCATGTGAAAGGAAGCTCTTTGAAACAGACAATAGAAGGGATGTGACAAAGACTAAAGATAGTGACCTCAACTAGAGATCAAAGTTGGAGACCAAGGCTAGGGGTAAAAGTTGACTCCAGTTGCTGTCAAAGTTTGGAGAAAAAGACCAAAAGTTCATCATCCATCATCATGAAAGGACCAATAGAGGATCTAATGATGTTCATAGGAGAATGACCCAGGCTTAAGAGGGTTTGGCTGGACAATCCAATGAGGAAACAAGGTACTCTACTTGGAACCTCTCCTAACACCTATGGCTGAAGAACCTCTAGAGGAGAAAATTAGTGATGAATGCTTGTCTCCGTAGCCTTGACTGTGAGCAAGGGGAACTCTAGATGGCCCTTAATGCTAGATTAGCTGACCTGACACACTTGATGTTAGATTATGAGGACTAGGTTATTTTGGTGGTAATACATGAAGAGGGGGGTGTTGTCCCATCAACCTATCCATTTGTCTATGAAATTGCAATATTCAAAGGGCCCTTGACACCTCAAATATCTAGAATAGGATGAAAGAAGGCAACTAACATGGCAGTCCTATGATTTTCTTCAAGCTCAATGTTTGAAAGTGAAAACCTCTGAAAGGTAGTGATTTTAGGAGACATGGTTGGGTATTGGTATATGAGATTAGGATGACATTTCTCAAAAATATGGGAGACGGGGAATGGGAAATGCCATTTTTTAATTTTTTTTTAAGATATATGTAAAACTTATAAACAAATTATTATTATATAATGGCTAAAAACTTTTAAAAATGTAAAATGCACAAAAAACTAACATTTTAAATTACACAAATTTAATTTTGAAGAAAGAAAAGGATAATTATATTAATAATCATGACACAAACTTGAGCCTCAAGACAATAATGTTGAAGGCAGTGTCAAGAATACACATTGAAATGTCGACAAATGGGCATGCAAAATAAAAAATAAAAAATGTGATATGTAGTTAATATTCTTTCATCTTTCATCCAATGGATAAGGTTCAACCCCTGTATTAGCTATGTTGTCCATCTCTAGTCCTAGGACTATTTGGATGCTCTCCAGATACTAATCACTCTTAAGCTTTGGCTCCTTTGTAGGCAATTGGATTGGGGGTATATCAAGGCCAACCTCATAATTGTTCAAGGCCATGGCTGCTTAATCGGGTGGGATTTGGTCCTATTTTCAAACCCTCCTTGTAGCATGGGTCTATACGACAAAAGTCAAAGCGTGCTATGCATGTAGACTGGGTTCTCTATCTTCTTTGAGCTTAGTTAGTTCCTCTTTAGCGAATGAATTAAACCATAAGTACTCCAATTCCTCTCACATGATGAAGAGTTAGCTAATGTGAGAGTAATCATATTACAAATAATTGCAATATAGGTGCTTCACCACCATTGTTCCACCACTACTTTATTAGGTCTTTCTTCGCATGCATATCATACAAGGCTTCCTTAGTAGAAACTCAATTTGTCCACGTGAAAACTTATTTCATTGAGTCTTGATAATAGAAGAATCCTCTCTATGGCCATAAATCTTCCTCATTGCAACCCAAAATCCTTTTATTACCTCACTTTGTCATGTAGTTTTTCATTTATCAAAGGATATAAATAAGGATTGCTCAGGTCTGTTATTTTTCTCATTATTTAACACAGAATCAATATTTTCAGCCATATAGTTTTTTTTATCTCCCCATATTGTTTATTTTTTATCTCCTCATATTGTTTTACCTGCTTTAAAGGATTTAGAGAAGGACCCATTCGGTTTTTTATTTTTCTTATTCTTTCACACATACAATAATTTCTTCATAAATAAAACATGACATTTGAATCTGCAAAGTAGATTACCTCACAAATGGGCTGGATGAAACCAACCACAAATTTAACATTGGTTAAAAAATGGTTATCAAGGACCATTTGTTTCACCTAAACCTACAGTCTCTAATACATATTGCCTCCAAGCTTCCCATGCATCACTAACTATAATAGGTAACATAAATCCCCTTTGACCATATAAAGACAATAAATTGTGAAAAAATAAGCAAACCATGTATCAACAGGTTTGAGCAGGTTCACCTTGACAAATTTCCAATAAATGGCTTGTGCATGTTGATGATTGCATATAAACCTTTGTATTTTTCTGCCACTTCCAACGAGTTCGGAAATCCATTGAAACTTGCCAATGTCTTTGAGTGCATTATTCAATACATATACACAAGATGGTGTCCAAATTTTGTGCTCGTATTTTTTTGCATCAACAAGTCCACTGCATTACAAACTAGGGCAACATTTAGAACAACCTGGACAACGTGTGATGTACCTGCCCTCTCAGTGGCATCATATATCTGTTGATGAAGGACCTCCACATTTTCTCTTGCCTAGAACAATCTATTTCCTAAAAAGTAAGGGCCTTTGGTGGAAGTTACCACAGTATTTAGAAATGGATGGTTCTAATATTAGTTCAACAGTCCATCACAATGTTGAACTAGTCTGTAGACTAGATGCCATTGATTGGTGTAGTTTGTTTTTCTAGTTGTATTCTTTATTTGTCAATAAGAGTTGTGCACAACTTATGATTCTTAAGTGACTTATACATTGCTGGTCCATTGTTGATAGCGCAAATTATCTTAAATTAAGCTGAGCGGACAACATTAAATGGTATGCTATTTTCATAAAAGAAGTGTGCAATTGCTGCATCAATTGCATCTTGACCCTGCTTGTCAAACAAGTTTTCTATAGAGTTTGGCATGTTGCCAGTGTGTTGTCTCGTACGAGAAGATCCCACATCTTGAGTTGCCGTTGTCACATCTCTAGAAGATATGTTTGTCTCTAATTCTGGTTCTCCTGTTTCTATTATTGTCCGACTTTGAGTTTCAACTGATGTTGAAGCTTGAGAGCTTCAATGAGGCACTTTGCTTGCAGCTCTTTTTTGTGACGTGATAGCTTCATGTTTTTTTTTGTCTAGGCAAGGGTTGATCCGTCTTCCCTTTATGTGAAAACGAGTCCTCAACCTCGTGTAAGTGCTTTGAAAGTTCTTCCCACCAAGTTTAACGTACTATAATGGTTGTTCCACTAGTTACTTCCACAATGGGATAATGTCCTCATTGTCTCATCTAGACATTCTAGCCACAAAGAAAAAGGAAATATTTGAAGTGAAATTTGAAACCTTAAAATAATAATGAGTGTTGATGGTTGTCCCACAATTTACACTCGTCATTTTTCCTATATCGGTGGCTCTTGTCAAATAAAGAAATCCTATTGTTTGCTTCTCTGCAGTGCTATCGATGATTGTCTAACTTGAAACCCTTCTTTGTTGTTTACCATAGCTCTACGTTTTGCACTATTTTCATTCATTTCATGCATTGGTCATTTGTTAAGGGGTTAATCTTGGGTGAGGACCATGCAAATCAGCCTTTTGTAAATCTTTATATATTTTTCTTTCTTTAACGAGGAGACGCAAATTGGCGGAACGGCTATATGATGAGAGACATCTCAAGACTTGGATGGGCATCTTTGGGCACATGAGACATCTCATGGGATTAGATATGCGTCTGCTTGTTTCTTTACTTGAAGGTAAAGGTTCAAGCACCTTTGGTTTGGATAATGGAAGGAGGTGGCTAGGGAGGCTCTTGAGGCTTTGTATAAACAATGATATTTGCCTTGGATATGATACTAGGCATGGCACTTGAAAATAAAGTGCCCCATGTGTCTCCACTAATCTCTAGTTCTTGGAGAAAACAAAGAAACAAAGAAACAAAGATGACAAATCATAACACCTCATGGAGGTCTATCTCAACTTGTAATTGGTTGGAATAAACCCTCAACTGACCAAGGGAAATCCTTAGATCATGCTACTAATGATCTTGGAGATGGTAGGGATGGATGATGGTGCCACCAACAATCTACAAGAAATAGTCAACATAGAAAGCCATTCATCTTAGGGTTGAGAAGCCACAGGGAAGGGTCGAAGTGATGAAATATCCCAAAATAGGATAAAACCCTGAATTTTGATTTCTTTAATCAAACCCTAGCTGAAATATATATTTTTTGATTTTTACTGCAAACCCTAGTGATCAAACCCTCACACATTGCCGCAATTAATTAAGTCAAACTTTAGCAATAATTCAACAATTATTTCAATGATGAATAAAGCACAAAAAGAGCCTTTCAATCCTCAAACCCTAAACACCACAAGGGCAGGAAAATTGTAGAATTAAATAGGTGCTTTTCTACCTTGAAATCACCTTATTTTATGATTACCGAAAAATTATCAAATATTCAGTTGATATAAATACCATTTTCCAGCATGTTTTGAAACAATAATTATTGGAAAAATTCCAATAAAATAATAGAAATATTATGCAATATTCAGATCTGCAAATTAGGCCAATTAAGCCCTAGAAAATGATGCATAGAATCCCCAAATGGGGTCGCCCAATTGCAAAACAACAGAGAATGATGTCCTTGTCCACACAACCCTAGGACAAGGGGTCTTCAACAAGCAAACTGGTTCGCTGCCCCTAAACAGCCCTAAAACCTTTGGTGTGAACCCCCAAAGCAAGTCGCCACACTTCCCAAGGTATTCGCCACACTTCCAAAGGTGTACTTTTGGATTTTCAGAATATTCAAGCTCAATTGCAGCCTTTGAAATGATGCTGCCCTAATCAGAAATTAGAGGGTTTCATTCTTAATTCCTTTTTAGCCTTGAAGGTTTTTGTCTCCAAGTTTTGGGTTAAGCTTTTCATGCTTAGACCTCAAAATTCAAATATCATAATCTCATAACCTCTCCAAATGATCCTCTATTCTCTTTTATATCAATTCCCCCAAGTGGTGCGTTTCATTTTGGAGGGAAGACCTTTTTCAAATATTAAAAGAGCAATCCTTATAACCCCCACTTAAGCTCCTGGGCGCCCATGACCCTCAAGAGACCCCAACTTAAGTGAAAATTAAAACAATAAAGTGCTTGTTGCAATTGCCCTTATAAACCCCCAAGCATTTCCCTTTTCTTTCTTCTTCCCTTGGCCTTTGGAAAACAAAACAAGGCTAAGGGTTTTCGTTCATTCAATGTCCAAAAGGGGGACATGGCAATCCTCTCCGCTCAAAATTGCTTGTCCTCAAGCAATTGCAACATCCATGGAGCTGTCCCAACAATCCGCTTTACGCAAAGCCCACTTGTAGCCCCTTCCCATGGAAAAAGGGCCCTATTCTGAAGCCTTTTGTTGCTGTATCTGTAAGAAGGAACCTGTCCACACATGCTGTAAGTGTCAGAACTGCAGTGTAGTACCCTTCTTTTCCCCAACAAGGGGCTGTCCCAGCTGTACTTGTCATTGCTAAACCT
Organism: Torreya grandis; assembly: GCA_037957365.1. Taxonomy (NCBI): domain Eukaryota; kingdom Viridiplantae; phylum Streptophyta; class Pinopsida; order Cupressales; family Taxaceae; genus Torreya; species Torreya grandis. Next base: position 2,495,744 of record JARHVA010001578.1, read on the forward strand.
GAAATCGTTGTCAACATGCTCCCAAATGGCCTCTAAGCTTGTTGTTCTGCGTAATTTTGGAGCTAAAAGCTTCTCTATTATGGCTGCAAGCCAACCCTTATTCGTCATCCACATAAAATTTTTCCCTTGCGCAAGAGATATTGCATATTCAGTCATGTACCCGGGGTATGGTGGGCCGTGATTGTGCATTAACAGCCTTTGGATCATCCCTAATTATTAGGTTTTTCAAAAACAAATCTCCCCTTTGAAGTATTTTCATGCAACATACCTTTGAGTCATATTTGATGACCCTTGAACTCACAACAAATAGGCTGAAACTGTCATGGTAGCATGGTAGAAAGAGATACAGTTGCTGTCCATCATCGGTCTTATCCCTTCATGCACCTTAGGGAGGTGCCTTACTCCTTCCTCGGTGGAATCCCCCATTCTTGCTGGAAATTCTATTTCCGGCCAATACTTCTCCAAATTTCTGAACAATGCTCTTTTAGGGTGGTACAAAAACACCCCTCATGGCTGCCTTTGATCCTTAAGGCTCTTGTTTCCCACCTATGATATGATTCACAAGCTTTTCTGAAATAAGCAAATTCAAACCAGATTGAAGCCATACCTTTTTTGGAATCCATTTGAGTGCTCATTTTTGGATTTCTCATGTACACCCCTTCATAAAGAGGGCAACCTCACCTTGTAGCCCAATGAAGCTCCCACCTTGTCCCTTGTCCTCTTCCAAGCTGCCTGTGTCCTTCCAATTGACAGTCTTCATGATGCTTGAAATTCGATTCACCTTGGCATGTGACAAATCCAATCAGCCCTTGCCAAGATGCCACTTCTATCCTTATCCTTGTATTTGACAAAAGATTCATGTAGGCCACATTCTTCACGAGAAGAGTGGGCTGTATCTTCAAAAATCAGTTACAAATCAGACCCTATAGGGGCTGGAAATGGGTCATTATAGTCACTAACGGGTCCACATTGTGATCCTACACATAGAACAAACATGATAGTTAAAACAAGAGTGTTTAGTAACACTTTTCCGATCACGTCATCAAGTCTTATAAACATGATATTAAATCCTCTTTGATGTCTTGCTTTTTCCTTGTAATTTCTCCTCACCCGGATTCCCAAAGGTTTGTTTATGTTATTCTAATCATGGCTGTAGCATGTCATTTTCTTACTCAAACTCCTTCCTTAGTGACTGTAGATTCACTTGTACTTGCTAGGAGTATCTCGAAGGCAATAAGGGGTGGGAAACACATTTCGCTAGAGTCAAGATTCACCCTTGTGACGGTAAACATTGGAGGGAACAAGATGGAAATGTGAGAAACATCAGTCAGCAAGTTATAAACAGCCCTCCCAATGACCCTTGGATCAAGATATCTATTGCTCACCACCATTTTCATGATTACCCAAACTCTATCCTTTGTCCAATGATACAAAACAGAATGTAAGTGGGCTGTATAGTGACTGAAACAGTCATTAATCGCTCGGTATTCCTTCCCAAACAACGATATGTATGTGACCCAATTTGCACTTTGTGACCCCACATAGCAATTCTTTCCATACACAAAATTAAACAAGGTGTTCCCCTTCATATCATGGCTGTTGATTGTGTTTTTCCACATGGATTTTGATTTACAAGCGATGGAAATTATTCTATAACAGTTGTACATACCTCAACCTTGGCCAAGGGTTGTACATCCTTGTACGGTGTGCCTAGCATGCTTCCATCAATCAAAACCATCTTATGTAGCTTTTGAAAATTGGCAAGTAAATCATGATGCTTACCAAGATTTGGGGTAGTTTGCGTGTTCTTCAACATGCTCTTCATCCTTTTGTTTTTTTGAATAAGCTATCTAGGATCTTCATTTCCAGAGTTTGCAGTGCTTTCAAAACATGGGATTGGACGGTTTTCAACATGCCTTGGTGGCTGCCCACACCCAGAATTTACAGCTCTTTTACTTCTTTTTGTCAAGCAACAGTTTTCAGAATTTGAATCACTTACCAAACATGAAATAGGGTGGCTGAAGTGGCTACCCCAACTCCGAACTTGCGGCTTTCTTTACCTTCCCAGGCTGTCCTGAACATCCTTCTCATGTGTAAATGGCACAATTTTTGGAAGGTTCTGAAAATAGTTAGGGGACTTTGGGGAAGACCTCTCCATTTGGCCTCATTCATCTTATCTTCTTTTTTAGAAAAATCCTTATGATGACCAAAACATTGTAAGGACAAAGTAGGGTGTTGATACAACAAACCCTTGATGTGAAGGTCATCAAATTGCTTACCTTTAGTTGCTGATATGAAAATTCCAGCAATCTGAAAATGAATCATAGTACCTGAAAATTTGATTTTGACCATCAATTTATCTCCACAATCATGCAAAATGGATTCTTCTTCTTTCTTTAGCTCATGCTCCAAAATTTCCTCTTCACTCTTCATCACTAAGGAAGAACTCATAACCCTACTCTCAACATGCGATGACTCAAACCTTGCAATGTCTGCATGAGGGTTAATTACTTCAAGAGCTGGAACAACTTCGATCTTGGGTGCTTTACATCCCTCATGTAATGCTTGTTCTTCCTTAACCTTGGGAATTTCTGATTTTTTGGATTCTTCTCTATTAGTGCCTACCATTTGCAACTCCATTGGCTGCCGAAGAACTTGCTGTAAAACCTCTTTTTGCTGCCCCAAAGTGTTGCCCTTTGGTTGCTCAAAGGGCTTCAAGGTACCAATTTTCTGATGTTCACTAACCTTTTTCAATTCCAACTTTGTGCCCTCCTTTGGTGATGAATCCTTAGGGCAATTAGCTAGTGGCTCTTCCTTCATCACAAGGGCAGATTTCTTTTCCTCTTCTACATGCCAAACATGCCTTGAATCTCTGTGTAGCTCTTGGGGTTGACCTTGGTCAAATCCGAACTTATTCTTCCTTCAATTCCTTTGGAAGGGAGGTAGGCCGGAATGACTTAGGTAAAGAATCACTTGTGATCTTTGATGGTTGAAAAATAATGTTTGCCTCTATAAGGCTCCCTTCACCATTTAGATTTTTCATGGTGTGGATCATTTCTGCCATCATATCATTCAATCTTTCTTGTGCTTGGGTAAGCTTCTCCAATCTAGCACCAATCAAAAACCTAAAAGCCATTTATCTTCCTTTCTATCATTGTTTGTCCTTATAAATCCTCAAGACCCACAGTTGGCCAAGAAATTGGCTTTGATACCACTGAAATATCCCAAAATAAGATAAAACCCTGAATTTTGATTTCTTTGACCAAACCCTAGCTGAAATATATATTTTCTGATTTTGTTGTAAACCCTAGTGATCAAACCCTCACACACTACTGTAATTAATTAAGTCAAACCCTAACAATAATTCAATAATTATTTCAATGATGAATAGAGCATAAAAAGAGCCTTTCAATCCTCAAACCCTAGACGTCACAAGAGTTGGAAAATTGTAGAATTAAATAGGTGCTTTTCCACCCCGAAATCACCCTATTTTATGATTGAATAGTTACCGAAAAATTATCAAATATTCAGCTGATATAAATGCCCTTTTCTAGCATGTTTTGAAACAATAATTATTGGAAAGATTCCAATAAAATAATAGAAATATTATACAATGTTCAAATCTGCAAATTAGGCCAATTAAGCCCTAGAAAATGATGCATACAATCCCCAAAGGGGGTTGCCCAAATTGCAAAACAGTAGAGAATGATGTCCTTGTCCACACAACCCTAGGACAAGGGGTCTTCAACAAGCAAACTCCAACACAACACGAATTAAGGGGTCTTCAACAAGCAAACTGGTTTGCTGCCCATAAATAGCCCTAAAACCCTTGGTGTGAACCCCCAAATCAAGTTGCCACACTTCCCAAGGTATTCGCCACATTTCCAAAGGTGCACTTTTGAATTATTTGAATATTCAAGTTGAATTGCAGCCATTGAAATGATACTGCCCTAATCAGAAATTAGAGGGTTTCGTCCCTAATTCCTCTTTAGCCTAGAAGGTTTTCGTCTCCTAGTCTTGGGTTAAGCTTTTCATGCTTAGACCTCAAAATTCAAATATCATTATTGCATAACCCCTCCAAATGATTCTCCACTGTATTTTATATCAATTCCCCCAAGGGGTGCGTTTTGTTTTGGAGGGAAGACCTTTTTCAAATATTAAAAGAGCAATCCTTATAACCTCCACTTAAGCTCTTGGGTGCCCATGACTCTCAAGAGACCACAACTTAAGTGAAAATTAAAACAATAAAGTACTTTTTGCAAATTGCCCTTAGACACCCCAAACATTTCCCTTTTCTTTCTTCTTCCCTTAGCCCTTGGGAAACAAAACAAGGCTAAGGGTCTTCATTCATTCTATGTCTAAAAGCGGGGCATGACAAGGGACCTATGTATGCATTAAGATATGGATTGTACTAAATCAACCTCCAAATAGGGGAAGGTAGAAGTCATGTCTTAGTTGACACTCAAAGAATTTAGGGAGGGTATTGGGTAGGGAATAAGTGTCCAATATGTATATAATAATGAAGAAACGACCAACATGTAATAAAGTAAATGAAGCAATGAACTAACCAATGTAAATAACAAACATAAACTAGGTGGTGGGAAAGGAGATACTTGCATGTGGGAAACTTGTTGGTGCAATGAACTCCCCCTTGACTAGAGCTTTTGTGTCATGAGGTTTGATGGCTTTGGTTGGAACTTTGAAAGGGTAGTGGTTGCCTAAAGTCGAGTAGCCCAATACAAAATTTTTAGGGTTTTGGTAGCATTGTGTAGTTACTTTAAATGTTGATCAAAACATTTCTAGATTGTCACGCCTTAGCTAATAATGTGTTTTATTTTCATAAAATTTGTCCAAAATTAAGGCTGTAATTTAAAAACATGTTTCATAGGTGGTGGGCAAAGAGATACATGTGGGCAACTTGGTGGTGTAATGATCTCCCCCTTTGACTAGAGCTTTTGTGTCATGACGTTTGATGCCTTTGGTTGAAACTATGAAAGGGTAGTGGTAGCCTAAAGTCAAGTAGCCCAATACAATTTTTTTAGGGTTTGGGTAGGATTATGTAGTTACTTTAAGGGTTGATCAAAACATGTCTATATTGTCACGACTTAGCTAATAATATATTTTATTTTCATAAAATTTGTCCAAGATTAAGATTGTAATTTAAAAACATGTTTCACATGTTTCATAGGTGGTGGGCAAAGAGATACATGTGGGCAACTTGTTGGTGCAATGATCTCCCCCTTTGACTAGAGCTTTTGTGTCACGAGGTTTGATGCCTTTGGTTGAAATTTTGAAATGGTAGTGGTAGCCTAAAGTCAAGTAGCCCAATACAATTTTTTTAGGGTTTGGGTGGGATTGTGTAGTTAGTTTTAAGTGTTGATCAAAACATGTCTAGATTGCCTTAGCTAATAATGTGTTTTATTTTCATAAAATTTGTCTAAGAATAAGGCTGTAATTTAAAAACATGTTTCACTTGTTTGGGTGACTTATTTTTTAAGAGCAACCCTTATGGCCAAACATGTGACAAGACAATATTGAAGGATGTGGTATTGTCGCCCTTACGGGCTTCATTATTAAAAAGAGACTAGCCTAGGGGCGATTGTGCCAATAAGGACAACCAATGATAAAGGTATTGTTGGATGTTCGCTCGTTGGTAAATACGCCAAGAGTTCTTAAGAGCATAGGCTCGAAGAAGGAATGGATATTGATTTAACTATTTTGAGAATTAATATAAAACCCTAAGTAGATAAAAGAGCTGAGTATGTAAATCAAGGAATAAAATACTACAATACCAATAGCGACTGATTTGTAAAGTAATTGATTTGTTTGCTTAGCCTATAAATAGCAATGAATTAAAAAAGGTGTACTTAGCTTGAAAATATTGCTGAGACAGACAAGTGGTAGTTTGGGAAGCGATGCAGGAGCGAGGCACAGTGTCGTCAGTAGAGAATAGGTGTCAGAACCCTCTTCGGACAGTAGCGCAACCCTTATTTCCAAAGCGCATTGCGCTATTGACCTTTTGTGCAATGCTATTGACTCTATGCAGATGAAGCAGTGAAATTTGGGGCATACCTTTGCTCTGTTTTGGGAAACCTGTACCTGCATGATCGAGACTTGGATTGTCATTTGTGCTTCGTTTTGACTAATTTCACTATGGAATCCTAAGCCTCCATTGTTAGGGTTTTGAGGAACACAAGTGTAAGAAGAGTGGCATTAGTAGGATAGGTTGGACGTGACCTCAACACTCCATGTGTTGAGCATTGCCTACATACCAATACCTCGAAAAGAGATCAAGCTCGATGTAGTTCTCCCAATCTAAGTGCTGGTGCAAGTGAGAGTTATGTTAGTATGCCTGAGTATGAATGCCAATTTGAATGCTTTGAGTGTGACTTGAAATTGGAAATCTAAGTAAAATTGAGCTCTGGGCTGCAGTAGATGAATGTATGATGCAACAATAGGGGTAAATTGGGATTAATAACCTGAATTTGCACAACTGTTTCTGAGCTTGATCATGAGATTTACCATCTAAAGGATAAATGAATGAGAGCAGTCTTTCTATAGTGTTTTGATGCTTGTCAAGACATCAAAAGAGTCTAGGTCGACCCTAAGATGCTTCGGGTAGTGGAAATATATCCGTTAGGGGTGAAAGAAGCTAAGGGTCAATAGTGCTGCCCCCTTTGCCAATAACGCATTGCGTTATAGACCAAAGGGGCCACGCTATTGTCCAGGTGGTTGGCATGTGTGAAAAATGATCGGGGATGCCTAGGTGATGGCTCAATGCGGCTTTTGGTATATTTGGACATGGGCTAGATGCGCAAAGAAGCTGGAAAAGTATCAAAAGAAGCCCTAAGATAAGTCTAGGGCTAAGGATAGGGTGGTTTCAAGTGACATTCATCGCTTTAAATGACATTGTATATGACTACAGATGCAAAGTACATGAATTCAGATGTTTGCTCTTAAATTCAAAATCAAATCAATGCTAAGTCTGGAGGGCTGAAGACGACAAGCAAGAGAGGAAGTCTATTCGCATCATCTGGGATCGCATCAAGCAAAAATCAAATGGATCGCTGAAGATTAGAAGAAAAGAACTAGTAAAATGGCTTCGTTCAGATGATTGACTTTCAACATATATCTGAATGGATGCTAGGTCCATGAGCACAACAAAAAAATGCTATACAAAAGGTGCGTTGTCTAATGTTCATTGGCGAACATCTACTTTTGAAGAGATTAAGTTTAAAGGCCCAAAAGGTAAAACACACACACAGACTTGCTTTGAAGCAATGAACTAAGTTTATAAGCCTAACAAGTTAGATGTGGCTAAAGTTACTATTTAGGCTATTGCTTAACAAGTCTTTGTAGAAATGATACTTAGGCTTCAACCTTGAAGAATAAAATTACATATGCGCCCTTTGTTAGCTTGTTTGTTGATAGAGACTGATGTGGAGGCATTATAAGTCTAAAGGGCCAAAGAAGGAGAAATTGACAACATTATTGGTTATTTGCCCCAAAGCCTATTGAGAGTTTAGAGTTAATTCTGTTTGGCCAAAAGGGATAAATGCATCAATATTGTTATTAACTTGTTCTCTGATTAAAGATTGAACAAACATATGGTAAGCCCATTACGCTGACAAGCCAAGAATGAAGAAAAAATGCTATTTTGGGCTTTGTTTCTCATTGACATTCGAGGGAAAAGACTGTTGGGTCGTATGATCCAAGATTGTATTTGCTTTATGTTTGTGTGTTAGTAATAGTGTTTGTACTATTATTAATGTTAGTAAACAATAATGTGAGTTTGGTTAGTTGGGTGGTTGAACTTGCTAGGGTCTCGTAGAGTAACCAACTCATGAAAGTTTATTAAAAGCTTTCACTCTTTGTAAATAAAATAATAAGAATTTACCTTATATGCAAACTTTGTCAAATTATACAATGTAGTTATTCTATTTACCTGTGTGCTTGGTCTTAACAATGGTATCAAAGCCACGTGAAAAAGGATTTGAAGGTGAATTTGAAACCTGAGCCACGTGAAGGAGGGGAGAGAGCAAGCAATTTTTGCCAAAGTTATGAAAGTCTCAACAATGTTTTTGAAGTTTTCACATTTCCAAATTTTTGTTTATTCCCTAAAATCCATTTTACAATGAATAAATAGCCATTGTACGGCCTCAAACCTGCTAAAAGTAATTTGTATGGCCTCCAAAAGTCCTGCAAATCAATTTTTATACCTTGAAAGCAATTTGTATGACCTAGCACTCGTATGTTCAGCCCAAAAACTGATTTTGTACAGCCCAAGGTCAATTTGAAGCCATGTTTGCTGATTCATATGGTCTACAAATCCATTTGTATGACATCAAAACCCTTGTTACAACAGTGGTACAGTCCACAAAAGAAGTTCACGTGTTGTTGCTCCAAGACAACATTTTGGCCGTCTGACTGCAGTTGTACGTCTTCCAAACCCTCCAAACAGCCATTAATCAACACTATATGGATTGGTACAACATATGGGAGTGTAAATGGCGCAGGGATGCGTTGAAATGCATTGAAATTAGCTAACATACCATTCAAAACAGAAAACAATACATTTGTTTATTGTTTCTAAGCTTCCTGATCAGATTTTTGGAGTAAAACCACACATGTACTGCCCCTTGGCATCCTAAGCTGGAGAAAAAGCGTTGCAACAGTGTATGACATTGGAAGTACTGAGAAATAATTTGGTTTTGATATTTATTTACTGCAAAGTCTGATCAATAGAAGCGGGTCCCTCAAAAGTAAAAATGCACAACGCTTCAAACACTCTTGGGTGAATTCTTTTTCCCACGCACAAGTTTTATTTTACCAGAAAAGTATAGTTTAAATACAAAATCTTCATTACTTATTTTAAGAATTCTTGTAGTGGAGCTGGTTATTTATGTTTTGTAAGTCACATGGAAAGGAGAGATCTAAGGTTCAAAACCCACCAAAGTATATTTTTGGTCAAACTTACTTTTTGACCCCGCTTAGTATGTAAAAGAGAATCTTTTTGGAATATTCTTCTTACTATGTATCTTGTAACATGTTTACAAAAAGGATGATGCTGGAAACATAAGGGTGTAAGTGTAATTATTTGCGACTTTTTACAACTCTTACATGCTCTGGGTATATTTTTCTTGAAAATGTATTGAAAAATAAAGGCAAAATGATGATTTTCATGTATACAAGTGCATTTTCGGTGGACACTGACACCTTAAAAATGAAACATTTTATAATATCATCCCAAGCTTGTGCTATCAACGTTCTCATTGGAGCTTTCAAAGACATATACACCATATATTATTGGTCCATTGGGATCCTTTTGATTGACAAAGTATAAGCATCAAAATGGAAACTGGAGGATCCATTAGACGTTGGAGGATATTTCTCTTTTCCAGTTAGCTATTTGTTCAGAGTTTGGGTAAAATTCTTGAATAACATTTTTGGTAGCATTAGTGTGTGTTTTTCAGTTTGTTGTTGATTTAAGTTCTGTTTTGGTTTTCTTCAGTTCATTGATATCCCTGATGAGGAGAAGACAGAGTAGTTTGGATTTGGTTTTTCGCTGCAAGGGCTTTACACTTCTCCCTTGATAGGGGGAAAGATATTGCATGGTTGTTGATTAGTCCTTGGTGGTTGTGTGAGTTGTCAAGGGAGTTGCTAACATCAATGGTGTTGAGCAAAGTTTCATCAGTGTTATTGGGCATTAGGGAGATGTGCGATACACAATAATGAATAATCACTGGATGGGTTTCTATGTGAGACCTTATGCGGATTGATGTGGTTGAAGGAGCCTTGATCATGTTCTATTGCATTATGATACAACATGGCTAGAGGGGATGAACAAACCTTGGTTGTGTTCATCATTCATGTCACAACTCATGGGGTAGTGGACTTCTTGGAAGCGACATTGATTGATCACTAGCATGATGTATAGTGTGCTAGTTGCTGGTGCAACAGATATATTTGATGACTTCATAGTCATAGCTCCGGATCATCTTCTATAGCCCTTTTGGATCCGGGGGGTTTGTTGGGTCATATGAACCAAATATTGTATTTGTTTTATGTTTGTGTGTTAGTACTATTATTAATGTTAGTAAATAATAATGTTAGTTTGGTTAGTTGGGTGGTTGAACTCATTGGGGTCTTGTAGAGTAACCACCTTGTGAAAGCTTTCACTTTGTGTAAATAAAATAATGAGAATTTACCTTTTTGTAACTTCATATTAATAAAAATACGAAATTACATTTTGCAGATTCTAAACAACATTCCAAAGGAAAGAGTCGAAACAAAGGAGAGAAAAGAATCCTCCTTAGCACACAAAGCACCCTAAAAGGGTGAGAAAGAACAAACCCCTTAAAAGAAGGAAACAAGTCAACACATAAAGGAGTGTTGATGCAGACCATAAGTGAAAGGAAAAGACAAAAGAACAAAGGAGGCCAGACCAAGAGCCTACAAATCCATAGACCAATTAATGGGAAATGTATTCCAAATAGTATTCAATCCGGCCCTTTATTCTGTGCTTCTTTTGACTTCTTGGCACATCCCTTAAGGGGACTCTACCGTGACCAATTGTAAATCCGAAGCCTGAAATTCAGTGGGAGTGTATTTAACCAAAGGTTCTCAGTTCATATTGGTCACTAGATCATTATCAGAGTTCGAGTTTTATAATTCTCGAACTCTCTTCAATCTCCTTGAAAGGGACCCTTTTAGGTTCGTCCCCACTGAGATGTTCTGATCTTCTTCTCTTTCCACCACATCCCGGGTATTTTTCTTTTCTGACTCTATTGCATGCTGAGTTTCCTCTTCATGTTCGTCATCGTCATCCATTACCTTTTGTTTCGGGTGACTCCATCATTGGGTAGTTGATTTTACCCCTTTTTTCCTTGAAGGATGGGCTTGGGCCTGAGGGCAAGTAGCTTGAAGGTGACTTGGGAGTTTATAGTTACGACAACAAAACGCTGTATTCTCATAATCTAGCACCTGCATGTGTTGATGTTTTACACTTTTGAGTATAACTTTGTCTAGTAATCCCTTGCTGAGGTCTATCTCTAGACGGATGTGAGCATAAGTACATAACCCCACCAAAGTTCTCTCAGCATCATTTTTATTGTAGGTGCCTAAGGAATTCCCTATTGCTTCAAAAGCATATTAAAAGTGTAGAGGTAAATTGTGAAGGTATACCCAAATTGGCATTTTGGTAACTGATAGAGAATTTGAATCAAATTATAGAAACCATGGGGTGATGAACAACCCTATCGTGCCCCAAAACCAAGGTCCATCTTCAAAAATTCTTTGATGTGTCTGAGTAAAAAAAAAAGACAATAAAAAAGCCTTTTGAACAAAGAGAGACAATACATTGGTTTGTCCATTTTGTGTGTATCCATTGGTACAAATCCAGGATAAATCACCAAAAACCATTAAATCTGCAAATATTTGCTTCTGTTTCTAAGGTTGACTTATATTGGGACACATCCTCATCTATAATCTCTACTATCGGCACCTCTTCTGCATGCCCCACAATATATGCACTAGGAATAGTGAAGGGCTTTAATACATTAAGTTTCGCTGTTGAATTTTTAACTGCTTCTTTAAAGGACACTGATTTAGAGGATGATGGCGTTTTTGAGTGCACAACTCCACCACAAGTCTCAACAACAAGGAGAGGGTGGGATCCTTGCCAAGATTGTAGCTTGAGAAAGGGCTTGCCTTCAAATACTAGACATTGCTGATCCATCAGAATCCCTTGACTAAGCTCAATTTTACACTTCAGATCTATCACTTTATTGATCAATTGCATCCAAGTACATATAGTGTTTTTGGAAAGGGAACTGATCATAAGTTGAATTCCTACCTTCTTTTCATCCAATATCTTTCTATAATTTGGTCGACCAATTTGTTGCCTGTCATTTTGTCTAAAAGATGTCATACATCCTTAATCCGTTGCCTCTGATGTTGTTTGTTTTAGAGGAGCATGAATTTGGGACTCATTCCCCGCTTTTAATACCTTCAATATTGGAAGCAGAGCTATGAATGTAATTACAACACCATAAAAATTTATATCCAAATAAATCAAACATAATTCCAGACCTCTGATGGAACCAAGGCCTTATTCATCCTCAACATACACCATCTGGGTTAATTCCTTGATGTTGACCTTGCTGGTGTATATCACTTCGTCATATGCAGAATCGGAGTCCTTGGAAGCGTCCTTAATAGATTGCGGGTGTTGCTTGTAACTTTGGTGGGCTCCGAGCCCTGACATGCACCTTGGCAGACTCCGAGGCTTGACTTGAACAATTGCGAAGTCCGTTGCTTTGCACCGCATGCTTTGATATTCTGCCATATGTTTTGCACCTGTTGGAGTTCCCCCTGTGCATTGTATACAATCAAATCCTGAGTGAATCCAAACCCTTCTTCCCCGCAATCTTGAAACAAGCCAGGCTTTGAGGAAAATTCGGTAGGGGGTCTAAGGTGTTCAATGAACCGGACGACATGCTTGTCATCGTGTGTCTCCACCTTGGCATCTAAATGCAACACAAAGTATATGTGAGTAGTGTCATTGCCTAAGGTGATGACTCTCAACTCCAACACCTCGACCCCTGATTGAGGTGCTACCCTCTATTGCCTAGGATGATTTGTAAATCTTGTTCCCTCAACAACCTCTTCAGTGTTTTGAAACAATGGGGAGGGACCTTCTAGTGAGCGCAAGACAGATTGAGGGTTCAGATGTTGTAGGTTGCTATCGGCTAGAGTCGCTGCCTTGGATTCAATATGGAAAGATGTAGCTCGTGAGTGGAAGAGATGGGAATGGATTTGATGACCTGGTTTGAGTCCCATCGGCAGCTATATTTTTCTCAATCTTTAGATCAAAAAATCCGTTTCTTTTTACTTTTGGGAAAAGGTATATCATATTTTGCTTATATGTGATAATTTACCTTATATGCAAACTTTGTCAAATTATACAATGTAATTATTTTATATACCTATGTGTGTGGTCCTAACAAAGTTAAACCTATAAGCCCAAATCCACGGATTTGATTCAAAGATGCTCGTCACTCTTATGGGGTTCCGTCAAATCAAAGCAAAGGGCCAACCCTGAGTAAATGAAACATAGTGAAATATTGAAAGTCTTATTTGCTTCAACAAGGTAGAGTTGTGCAAATAAATTGGCGACACGAAAGAGCAAATAAGGGTTGTGGCAAGGAAGAGCTATTCGAGGCTTTTCCATTAGCTTAATTCAAAGACATGGGTTAAGCCCAATGGCACGAAAGGGGAGCTTCTTGCGTGGTCCACTTATTGGATGTTTGTTGTTAAGGTATTGGCTTAATCACATCTAAGGGTGTAGCGCCAAAAACGGAGAGACAGTAGGCTTGCTTGTTTGGTGTTAAAATTATGACTCGAACATCCATAAAAGATAACTCAATAACAACAAACTTTCATTTACTGGGAATGTAACAATGCCACCCAACGGAATCTCGAAGTTTATGAAGGAATAAAGCATTCATCGATCGAAAACATTTGCAAAAACATATAAATCTCTGTGTGATCGTTGTGAAAAAGTCAAGGCCCATGGCAGACAAAGAAGGCATTACAATCAACCAAGGTGGTAGTGTAGACATCATATCCTAGGTAAGATCACATTTTGCACCCTTTGTTTATTATTCGTAGCAGAAATGGTGTCATCTAATAAGGTTAAAAAAGTAAGGAAAAGGAAGTTTAGATTAGTACAAAGCTTTCAATGAACCTGGGGCATTTTTAGCTTCACAAGGACACCCCAGGAGGGTCCCTGCTGACAGAAAGTGAAGGAACATTTGGGATTACTATGAAGACACTATGGCTGATGAAAGCAATCCTACCCTTAGGTTTTATGGTGGGGAATTGTTCTTTGATGTATGGGTTAAGTCTGAACATGATAGTCCTGGACACAATGTTTGGAAGTATGAGCATGAGAAAATTTTAGTTCCAAACTACTTTGAGAAACCTAACATAATAACATGGACAGATGATAATTATGATGCAATCAAAAGGGTATTTAAGAATGCTAAAAGAAATTTTTTGTTAGACATCAATGCCAAGAATATCAGAGAAATATTTGGGCTTGCTAAGGGTTAAAACAATTAAAGTTGAAAAAGCAATGATGTTTACTGAAATGTGGAACTGGAAAAGCTTGTCAATTAACCTTTGACATGGTAGAACTATTTAACATAACTATGTTTTTACCATACATCCAATGTGCAATGTCAATGTTGTCTCAGTTGTTTGGAGAAGAGGATGATGTGTGGGTTAATAAAGTAGAGCAGTTGTATTGTTAGATGTTATCCACTATCACAACCCTGCCACTTATTACGCTTCACTTCTGTCTGATCGGATGCATGACCAGTTGGTAGAATATAGGAAAATTGTGGGACCTAAGAAAGTTAGATATTAATCTCACCTTTGCCACGTGTATCTTGCAACACATCCCAAATAGTGGCCAGCAATATTGGGAGTAAGAAGATGGGCAGATGATGTCAAAACTAAGGAAAACTTTTACGAACTAGTGCAAGCAAGGATAAGTGATCTGGACAAATACTGTGAATGTGGTGAATATTCTTTGAAGACTATTTTGTTTAAACCTTGTACAAGCTATTCCATGGGAAGGAAAGACCTAGGCTAAGTGCTGCCTCAATGAAGTGTCTAAGACCTTTGCAATTTGCTCTTGAAACTGGTGCCACCCACGATTGGGATGATTGGTGGATTACTCCAGAGGGAACTTATATCAGTGTATGGGGCTGATGCAGCTCCTTTTATTTTTCCATTACACATGCCCCTCAGAATGTGTGTTAAGAGTTTGTTAGACAAATAGATTTTACTGACGAAGACTTTGCTGGGGTGAGAAAACAAGGTCTCCTAACTTTTAAAGCCATTCTAGGGGAATTTACATTTGAACGTAGATGTGCATTGGTGATTGCTACATATGTTATCTCCCAACTGCTTTTGAGAATGAAAGTAAAGAGAAGATGTGACCCAAAAAGGCTCATCCGTGAGAAGAGGAAAGCCGCTAGAAGAAGTGAATAGCCTCGATATTCTCACGACTTCAATGAATGGGAAAATCTTTGTAGGAATTGCATGGGCATGCAAAAGAGGTGATTCTCACTATGACAAAGCAAGGGAAGAAACTGTCTTAACCCATCTTATGATGGGGCATGCCCCAATATTGATAATCCCATCAAATGGATGTAAAAGATTTTGAGAAAATATTGAGAGAGATATTGATCCTACAAAGGAAGAAAAGAAATAGGGTAAGAAGTATGATGACGATGATGAGGAGTTGGACAATGAATCTCTGTTGGGAATCCCACAAGGTCAAAAGTTTGACAATCAAGTTGTTCGAATAGAGGTTCCTGCAAAGAGAATTGTTGGCAAAAACCCTGATGTTGCAGCACGATAACCAAAAGTTGCTCAAGAGAATCCCCAAGGGGATAAACAGATGGAGAATGTGCCAATAGAAATCCCTGACATGCCTCAGGAAGGTGGTGGTGAATCTGCCCAAGGAGCAGATACCGAGATATGGGTTAACATATCTTGTTCTAGAGATAGGAAAGGTGAGACTCTGCTCTAAATGATTCACAAGCAAGTCAAAGATGGGAAAGTAGAGGAAATTGAGATGTTGAAGTTTCCTGAGTTTGATCAATTAGAGGACCAAAGGATCGTTGACCACAATAACTTTGAGTGATAAAGAATTCATCAAGATCAAAGAATTTCAGACATTTCTTGCTGCCTACACCAATCAACAAGATAAGGGAAAAGAACCAATGGTTGAGGGTGAAGAAGGGGTTAAGGGTCAAGTGGACATTGTTTCATCTCAGTTTAGGGCAGTTGCAACATGTCCACCAAGAGGATTAGATTAAAAAAACCACCTCACTTCTAAATGGGCAAGGGAAACACTGAAGAACTGTGGTTGTTTGTTGCTTCTAGGGTGGGATATTGCTCAAACAATGGTCCTACATGAGATGCAAAATTATGACACTAACAGAGTGTTTGGTCAAGATCTTAAGTCTGCTGAAATTGCCAAGTACTTCCACAACTTGAAATTCAATGTAGATACTAAAACCTTGGCAACATGGACTGTAGCCCCACCACATAACGAGCCCATGAACTAGTTGACTCCCCAAGTTTTTATAGGAAAATTGACTATTGAAAGTGGGAGATATGGAGGTAGAGGACTCTTCAAAGGCCGTGTTGTATTATGCAGGTTATAATTATCTGAATGTAAAGCAGGTCAAAGTTCATCATTTAGACCTCACGCAGGTAAATCTCAAATTAAGAAGGGAAAACTTAGAAATAAGAAGAGCCATGTTTAAAAAAGGATGAGATGCAAGCTAGGCTTGAGAAAGCTGTAAGTGACATGGAGCAATTGAGGATTACACCCTTAGCACTACCAACATCTCAGTCTGGAGATACAGTTCCCAAAAATGCTGAAACCACCCCTGCATCTCTTGAGACTCAACTGGCAATAACATCAACTAACACCAAAGTGAGCCACTTATTGAAGGAGAACAATAAGTTAGAAAAGAATTTGAAGAAGATCACTGATACAAAGAACAGTTTGCAGGAAGAGAATGAGGCCTTGAAGGCAGAAAGGAGAATCTAAAATCTTACTTGATGATTATAGATTTTATCGAGCCAAGAGTGGAGGAGATTAAGAAGCTGGCAGAGGCAATAGGGGAAGCCATAAAAAAGGCCGGAAAGATCAAAGGAAATTGTGATGATGCAATCACAAAGGTGGATACTATCAAGACAACATGGTTTCACAGAATAAACATGGCGGAAGGGTTGGATGCTAGACTAACATGGATGCCTAATGAAGATATTAAAGAAAAGCATTGAATTTCAGAGAAAGATTTGAAACACATGCTTTCAGATCTGTCTAACTGCTATAACACTTTAAAGAAATTAGATCCTTAGCTTCAACAAGTACGAAATTTGGTGAAACACAAGATAGACATTTTGAATGCTAACATCAACAAAGGGTTGCAAAACTTGTACATAGAGGCAGGAGGGAAAGAATATCACCAATAGTGGTCTACCTCAATACAAGATTTTGATATCACCTTAAAGGGTGTTGTTGATCTTAAGTTGAAAGCAAAACTCTTTGTGAGGGCGGTGACTGGGCTAGATGAGAATAAGTGGAATGCTGTTATTAATGAAATTTCAAAGGCCACCAAGATAACTCCCCCACGATGATCATGACTAGAACAAGATGCTTGCTATTAGTGGAATTGCAAAGGCCACCAAGGTACCTCTCTCTGTTGATCAGGACTAGAACAAGATGTTTGCAGACTTTCCCAAGGACAACAAAGATGCAGGGAAAGCTTGATTTGGTGCTGAAATGTTGGGGCTACAATGCGTTATTTGCCTTTTTTGTTGTATCTCTTTTGCCATTTGTAAGTGCTTTGCATGGGCATGTTAAATCATTTATGTTAAACAGTGTTAATGTATATGGCTTTAAATATGTATGTTGTCATATCTTTTGTCTATACCAATATGATTGTCATACACTAGTGATGTTTATGCACTGAGTATGCACATTGGGTATATATTGTAAGACCACATATGTGGCACCTTTGTATAGGCAGATATATATAGTATGGTAGAAGTCATGTGAAGCTGCAATAAAGATATGGAAGGAGACAACTTTCAACTGCATATGAAGAAGCTTCTACACCTATCTCAAACCTATATAAGGAAGGAGCCTGCCTATCAACTGGATCTTTTTCCCATTGACAGTAGAAGTCATGTGAAGCTGCAATAAAGATATGGAAGGAGACAAATTTCAAGTGCATATTAAGAAGCTTCTACACCTATCTCAAACCTATATAAGGAAGGAGCCTGCCTATCAACTGGATCTTTTTCCCAATGTGGTAGGCTTTTGTTCCAGGAATTCATTTTCTCATTCTAGTCTTATTACTTTGAAATATATAGTAGCTAAGTAGTCTCATATTGTATTTTAGGTCATGGAGAAGCTTGTTGGAATACCACAGAGCTCATGGAAGTCATAAGTCTTGTAGGACTAGGAAAAGGTCATAGCATTGCAACTTTACGTGTAATGAATTTGCTAATGTTATAAAAAACCATGCACTACATCTTACAATCTAACCTCAGATTTATTCCATGCAACATTGTAAGATTTAATTCTACTGTTGTCTCAGTTTACCCCATGATACTTATTAAAAATATTTTAAATGATCAGTATAAGCCTTGTGTAAGGATCAATATTTTCATGTGTATCATGTAGTTTATCCTCTGCACTTTGAGGAGAATGTTTTTTGGTTAATCTTTACAAATAAGTGTGCAAGTAGTACGGTTAAATGTGTTAATGCCCAATGGAATAATAAGGCATTGATCTTAGGAAGATTGATTGACTTTCATTTAATTGTCTCTTTATTGTTTATGAGAATTTGGTGCAATCATGTGTAAATATCTTTCACATTCTTGGAAGAGCTTTGAGTGATTGTGTAGCTTTGCTTCTTGCAATTGTTTTGGTGGATATTTGAAGTGTTGAAATTAAAGTTGTATGTTATCTTAATTATTTTCAATACAATCCAGATCTAGTGTCTTTTGATGGATGCGTGCTTCTTGTGTTAGTGACAAATTAATAGGACTAGTGTGCACCATGGGTTACATTCATTTACTAGATCGTTAGCGGTATAATGAGTCTGTTTTGTCATAGTTTAATTGGATTGTAGGGAAGCCTCCCTAGGTTTGGTAGAGCCTGAAGTTAGAAGACCGGACCTTGTCTTAGCAACTGTTCTTCCTACTCTTTCACCTTGTTTTTAAGCCTCCCTGAGAGGAAAGAATTGACAAGTTGCCTTGTCAAGCAGTGTGATGGAATAAGGGTACAGTTCTGGGAACCAGCATGTGCTTGTTCCTAAGTTGCTGATCTTGGTCTGCAGCAAATCCTTGAGTCCGAGTCTTCAAGTCCTTGTGCTAGTGTGTTCCTTTGGGTGAATTCCTCGTTTTCCTCCTAACAGGGGAACTAGAAAACCATAGGTAGGCCTGTTGTAACAAGGGCAGAGTGATTTTGACGATTGTCCATTTGGAAATGGAGGAAGGATAAAGAATATGAAGGGGTACCAAATCCTAGGTCACAATGCCCAAAGGCCGATCCAACTATCCATAGATGTTATATCAAGCTTTGTTTAGATGTGAAAACGACAATATTGTGCTCCACGACCATGGCCGATGGCACCAACCTTGATATGGTTAATGTAGCATAGGGATCTAAAAGGGTGAAAGGGATATAAGAGGGACAAGAGGAGGTGGAATGAAGGAACTCAGTAAGTCATGAAATATCTTTTTTAGGGATGAAATTAGATCAAAGGGGTTTTCCCACAAACCCTAACAACACAACATCAAACCCTAACACCAACTTATGCAAGTCTAAAATAATTGAGCTAAAACCCTAGCCAAAACAAATATTTTTCAGTATTTTCTTAAACCCTAGCTGCTGCTATCAATTCAGAATGCTGGAAGTGCCCCACTTTGGCACATAATAGATATTTATTTATTCTAAAGATTACAATAATTCCAGCCAACAATCTTGGCTCCAAAACTGAATTTTCCAATGCAAAATAGCTGGAAACAAATCACAAATTTATCAATAAATACCCTGTTGTTACTGAGCATCAAAAGAGGCTAAAACAGCCCTAGAAACACCTATGCCCAGCCCTAGGGAGGGGTTGTTGACCTCTCCTAGGGGTTCGTTGCCACTCCCAATGGAGTCGCTGAAGTTTGAGAGCCCTTTCCTTGGCGTGAAGACCTCCAAACTGTTCGCCCACCTGCTGATAGAAAAAATGGTGTTGAAAACACCCTCTGGTTGCCAAATGTGCTCAATGCAACTTTTTGGTGAAGCTGCCCTAGAATTGATATCAAGGGTTTCCGTCCTTAATCCCAATCTACCTTGAAAGGTTTCATCCTCAAGGAGAAGTCAAGCGTTTTCATGCGTAGATTCAATGAGTTCAATTATCAAATCATGCATAACCATTTCAATTGAATCACAATCCCCCCTTATATACCTTACTCCTCAAGTTGGGCGCTCCATTTGGAGGGAAAGTGCAAAATGTTATAAGGCTAATTTTCTTTTAAAATCACTTAAAGGCTATGTGAGCCCTATTAACTCAAAAAGCCCCCTCAACCTAAAATTAGATTTTTGGCTGCCTTCTCATCTTATAAATGATACAACAGCAGTACATTGTCTTCCTCATTCCCTCCATTGAGGCCTTGCACCCCGGGCTTCCCAACAAGATGATAAAAAAAAAGAAGAATTCCTCGAATTTGCAGCAATGTAGGGTCTGGAAAAGTTTGTTCTAGCAAGGTGATTGAAATCTGGGCCTTGATTGTCCACTTGGCAACACCATTTTGAAGTGACATCTTGCAATCAACTTTCCCCATGCATCCGGGAACCCTCAAGCTCACAACAAGTGAGCTGGAATTGTCATGGGTAGCATGGTGAAAAAGTATTAACATCGCTGTACCTTCCATTGCTAGGCATGGGCCATCTATTAGTACTCTCCGACATAGCCATCAAGCTGAATCCTTTCGCAAACAAGTGGTTGCCCCTGCTGTAGCTTTCTTTATGGAACACATAACAGCTGTTAGTTCTTTTAAAACTACCCTTCAAGATCATCAATTTATCTGTTTTATGGGCTGGAAGCTTTCTCAACATGGCTATAACCCATTCCTTCATCCTCATATTCATGTGTTTTACCATCTTGGAGAAAAATACCCCAACAACAATTCTGTACAAGGTATATATGGGGCTGTGATTGGAGTTCACAGCCCTGGATTGGTAAGAAAATTTGAAGCTGCTTACTCCCCATTCATTCCTTGGGAGTTCCTTCATACACTTCACCCTCAAAGAAAGTGCCATGAGCTTACAATTTACCTTAGATGGGCTGGAAAAGTTGTGAACAACATTACCGGAAAATATCTTATGGCTGCCCATCATGATCATTTTGCCTTGCATGTGCACTTTTGAGTGTGTACTTCCTTGGCAAGTATCCCAATGCCCCTTATGACTCTTAGTGTGCCTTAAAGTTTCTTCATTATGCCAAAGGTGTGGCTCAACAACGTGCATGAAACCCATGACTTTGGACAATCTAGAAGACATACCTTGTGTGTACATACCATGAAGAATTGAGCAACCTTGCCATGGTGCCCCCATGAGTGTCTTTTGCCTCTCCTTTTGCACCCTTTACAACAAGCTTTCCACTTTCAACATGGGTGCATAGAGATTGAGGGTGTTCTTCCCTCATAGTGCTGCCCTTTTCATGTCTCCCTTTCCTCATGGGTTGAAGTCCTTGGGTAGCCACCTTATTGATCTTTGCTTCACATCTCTGTAGTTTCCCACTTGTTGCATGTTCTAACCAACTCAATAGAATGTTCAATTGACCTCCTTGCTGCCCTTGGAAGTGCTGTTTCTCTTCTAGCAAACTCAACTTCTCATAAGTGGAAGGCTGAATCTCCTTTGCAAACTCTGAACTCACAGACGGCTGTAACTTACCCCATTTTTCAGAATTTCTTGTGCATATGATCAGCTGAGTTTGCCTATTTGTCCCTTCATTGTTTCTAGCATTTATTGCGCTCTCATTTTCAGACTTTATGGTGCATGTACCTGTCTGAGTTGGTGTGAAAAACTTAGAACTTGTTTGTGTTGGGGCCCTCTTTTTAACAAAAAATTCAGATTTCTTAAGGCTGTCCACAAATTTTGACTTTGTCCAATCCAAGACTTGTATCCCCTTGCCATCTCCCAAGTTATCCGTTTTTTTCAAGCATGGAATTTGATAACTCTTAGGACACCTTAGTGGTGTCCCCACTCAAAATTCACAACTTTCTTTGTACTTCTTGTTGCCATTGCAACCGGCTCCAGTTGTGATCCTACACATAGAGCAAACATGTTAGTGAAAACAAGAGTGTTTAGCAACACTTTTCAGATCATATCATCAAGCCTTATGATCATGATATGAACTCTTCAATGTCTTGTTTTTTCCTTACAACTCCATCTCACCCGGATTCCAAAAGTTTTGCTTATGTCATCC
This sequence comes from Torreya grandis, assembly GCA_037957365.1. Taxonomy (NCBI): domain Eukaryota; kingdom Viridiplantae; phylum Streptophyta; class Pinopsida; order Cupressales; family Taxaceae; genus Torreya; species Torreya grandis. The sequence continues at coordinate 2,517,826 of JARHVA010001578.1, forward strand.
TTATCATGGCTGTAGCATCATTTTCTTCTTCACATTCATCCTTATAGTGGGACCACCTCCACTGTGTTGAGGGGTGGGAAGCACATCTTCCTAGTGCCAATATTCACCATAGTGATAGTAAACCTTAGAGGTAGCAAGCTGGAAACATGAAAAACAAGAGTCTTCAAGTTACAAATAGCCCTCCTCTTGATCCTAAGATCATAATATCTATTGCTTACCATCATCTTTATGATTATTTAAACTCTATCCCTTGTCGAACAACATAAAATAGAGTGGAAGTGGGTTGTATATTGGCCGTAACAGTCATTAATTTATCGGTTTTTCCTTCCAAACAGTGATAGGTACATTGCACAATTTGTACTTTGTGACCCCACAAAGCCAACCCTTACATATACAACACTAATCAAAGAGTTCTCCTTCATACCATGGCTGTTAAAGCGTGCTTTCCCGCATGAAGTCTGATTTACAAGAGCTGAAAATGAATAAAAAATAGTTGTACACACCCTAATTTTGGTCAATGGTGGTACACCCTTGCCTTGCATGCTTCCCTTGGTCAAATCCACCCTAGGTAGTATTTGAAATCTAGTAAGTAAATCATGATGCTTACCAAGATTGGGTGTGGTTTGCGTGCTCTTCTCCTTATTGTTTTTTTATGATCCCAAGGCCATGCCAACCTCCTTGCATGGGTGTCAAATAACTTAGAATTTGCATGACAACAATACTAAGCTTGCAAGTCTCACCTGGATCCTACATCCATATTAGGAATTTGCAACTCTCCATCCTTAGATTCTCTTGGAGAAATTCCTTCCTCCATTTAGTGCCCTTCATCTTGTCTTCATTCTTGGCATGATCTTCATGATGACCAAAATGTTGTAGGAACATAGTAGGAGGGTGATGCAACAAATTCTTGTCATGAGAATAACTAAATTGCTTATCTTCATATGCTGTTCTGAAAATTGCAACAAACTGAAAATGAACAATAATACCTGGAATCTTAGCTTTGACTCTCAACTTCTCTTCCTCGACATTCAAAATGGATTTTTCCTTTTTAGTGCATACCCCTTGCAACTTTTGAACTTGTTGGACAACTTCTTTTCGCTGTACCAAAATTTCAGAATTCTGTAACTCAGAATTTTTTTCATTTGGCTGCCCCTTATTCAATTGGAAAGTGCCCTTTGCTGCCCCATAAATTATAAGACAATTATTGCTTGTTTTGGATTTCATAATTTTGTACCGCAGAAATTTTAGTACCTTGTTCCCCTTTATCAAGCTGAAACATCCCTTTTGGCTGTGCCAAATTTTTTGATTTGTGAAACTTAAAAAATTTCACACTTGGCTGCCCCAAAGTGCTTGATTCTTCCTCATTTATGATTTCCATTTGCAGTTCCTTTTGTTGCAAGTGTGCCAATTCTTCTAAGTAAAGTTCTCTATCAGTCCTATCAAACCTCCCAATGAGCTTCCTGCTGAATTCTTCATAGTTGTCTATGAGGTGATGCCCTTGGGTTATCAACCCATGGTGCCACCAATCATGGGCTACCCCTTCTAAATGGATTGTGATGAATCTTAAGGCCTTCTCTACCTCCATGGGATGAAGTGTAAAGTATGTACCTAACTTATCAATCCTTGTCCTAGCTTAAATGTTTGTAGAACTATCAAATGTGGGAAGAACAATCTTCCTCGAGGCATCATGTAACTCCCGTCTAACCCAAGTACCGCCCCTACCTCTTTTCCATGACACAAAATCATCGAAGTCCTCTTTTTTGAAAGGGGGTGGGTATGTCATATAACCCTATAAATCTCCATCAAATCCGTCCAAATGGAAGGCTGCTTCTTCCTTTCATGAGCTTGAGAGGATTTTTCAAACTTTGTACTATCCGTATCTCCCATGTCACTGTTTGACAAGAAACCCTTCAAACTCCATAGCTGGCCAATAAATTGGCTTTGATACCACTGAGATATCCCTTTTAGGGCTGAAATTATATCAAAGGGGGTTTCCCACAAACCTTAACAACACAACATCAAACCCTAACACCAACTTATGCAAGTCTGAATTAATTGAGCTAAAACCCTAGCCAAAACAAATATTTTTCAGTATTTTCTCAAACCCTAGCTGCTGCAATAAAATTCAGAATGCTGGAAGTGCCCTACTTTGGCACATAATAGATATTTATTTATTCCAAAAATTATAGAAAAATTAAAATAATTCCAACCAACAATCTTGGCTCCAGAACTGAATTTTTCAATGCAAAATAGCTGAAAATAAATCACAAATTTATCAATAAATACCTTGCTGTTACTAAGCATAAAAAAAGGCTAAAACAACCCTAGAAACACCTTCGCCCAGCCCTAAGGAGGGGTCGTTGACCACTCCTAGGGGTTTGCTACCACTTCCAACGGAGTCGTTGATGTTTGAGAGCCCTTTCCTTGGCGTGAAGACCTCCAAACTAGTCGCCCACTTGCTGATAGGAAACATGGTGTTGAAAACACCCTTTGGTTGCCAAATGTGCTCAATGCAACTTCTTGGTGAAGCTGCCCTAGAACTGAGATCAAGGGTTTCCGTCTTTAATCCCAATCTATCTTGAAGGGTTTTGTCCTTAAGGAGAAGTCAAGCTTTTTCATGCTTAGACTCAATGAATTCAATTATCAAATCATGCATAACCCCTTCAAATGAATCACAATTCCCCTTATATACCTTACTTCTCAAGTTGGGCACTCCATTTGGAGGGAAATTGCAAAATATTATAAGGTTAACTTTCTTTTAAAATCACTTAAGGGTTATTTGAGCCCCATTAACTCAAAAAGCCCCCTCAACTTAAAATTAGAGCAATTTAACCAAAAGGTACCTTTTTATAATTTGAAGAGGAGTTAGTGCTTCCTTTTTTTTAGCCCAAGGGAAACACCAAAGAATAAGGCTAAGGGTCCTTTTTCACTCTTATGTCTAAAAGGGGGACATGACAAGTCATCATGATGTTAACAGGTGTAAAGTTTAAGATTTAGGTACCTTAAGTGCAAAAAATCATGGTTATGGTTGCTCCAGCTGAGCCCAACCCAATTCTATGAAATATCGATGATGGGAGATGCACAGTGCCAATAAATCCCTAAACAAAAGAAATGTTAGTAAAGAATTTTTAATGTGTATACGACTTAAATTTATTGTGAATAAATGTCCCCCTTTTGGACAGCTCTATTGACCACATTCTTCTTGGAAAGAAGGCGAAGAGGGGAGTACCAAGAGTATTTGAATGGAGGAAGTTGGTCTATGGAGATGCAAGAAGCAAAACTGGTCTTGGAGTACCAACTGTATTGTTGTCCAAGAAGACCCAAGGAGGCAATCCTCTTTGAAGAACAAAGGGATAAATATGGATATCTCTCCTGTCTTGAGAATGAATCCCCTAGGGATCCGAGTTTATGAAGGTTGAAAATCAGCCCAAAGACATTTTCGAGACAAAGAGGCCGTTGCCCTGCCCCCCTCTGACCCACAAAAAACAATAGGTTTATTATTTAATGACTACATTGAAGAGATGCATCTTTGAAAGGATATCTTGGAAATGACTAGGTTGAAGCTCAAGTTTCTTCCTATGCTCAACTTCATGCACATCTTCTTCGACGAAGTTTCCTTATGTTTTAACTTGTATTGTGTTGGCTCGTTCGTTCTCAACCATTTCCACACTTTCTACTATGTTTATGGATTTGGTTTTGGTTTTGAGAGCTATTTATAACATTATTCTGTCTTATTCTTCTCCATCATTCTCTACCTTCTTTACTTCACTCTTTTTTTTCAGCCTCACTATCTGTTCTTTCACCTTCGCTTTCAGGTTCGGTTTCCCCTCATCCTTCAGTTTCAGCTTGGCCTTCATTCTCAACTTCAAATTCCTGTTTCCCTTCTTCAGGCCTGCACTAAAGACTTGAACTTGTTTTGTTGACTATTTTGAATCATAAACTGCAAATTACCCTGCAAGGTTTTGAAAGCACTTATGCTATAGTTAGGATTTACTCCACCATTGCCTCGTGCTACATCAGGAAGCACTTATAAAATAAAAAATGTGGTTCAGCATGATAGGACTGGATGCTTTAACCATAGGAAGAGTCACTGTCAGTTGGAAGACATCAGTCATACATGAAGATCCAACAGAAATATCTGGAAGAGATAGCAATGAATCCAAATATTTAGTTCTGATTGTAGAAGGCATGTTGGTTAATCCCACACAAGTGTGCTGATGGTATGTGCAGGCATTGGCTTTCCTATCATTGTGGATGCTGACGAGAACCTGACTGAAGAAAAGGGAAGGTGAGAATGATAAGAGCCATGATTTGGCCTTGAAAATATGAAATCAAGATTATAAAATGCTGTTTAAAACTTATCTCAAGGTTTTTGGTTTGTGTTGGGTTTCTGTCTGTATAAGACAGCAATGCTCTAGACTTATGCAGACTTATTCAGTGCTGTCTTACAGCTGTCTTTTATGTACTCTGGGTGTAGGTGGATTGATATGTTTGAGTTTACCACTAAGCTTGGTCATGATATCAGAACTTAGGTGAATGTAATTTATACAATATATAAGGTAAAGGGAAAAACAATCCTCTTGTGAGATTCCACGAGGGGGGTCTCATACAGTAAATTGGTGTCTCGCTTGGCGGTGACCTAGCAGACTACCTTACCTTTACCTTTTTAAACTCCAGACATAATAAATATTATAAAAACAGTCAACCATATATATAATTTCTCTACGTTTGCATGGCCGATGATTCATTATCATGGGGTCTGTGTGGTCGATGCTTGCTTTCTTGATCAATGACTTGGGTTGGGTGGAATTTGAGAGAGAGCTGAGAGGAGTGAAAATTTCCTTTGTTTCCTGCTTGCTCTTTCACCCGATTTGTTTTTGAGAGAAGAAAATGAAATGAGAGGTCCTTTCTTCATCCTTTTTCTTGCAAGCAAAATGGAAATAAGAGAGAATGGTGAGTTATGGTTTCAAGAGGATCTCAGGCGAGTCAGTGATGCAGCGTGGCATCCTTTGCCTATATAATTGGTCTACTAGTCCTTCTCAAAGATTGGATTTTTAGCTATATTTGATTTATATTTTACCAATGATGGAGCAATTGCTGACTTGGCCACAATGTGGTGGTCATCACCAAACTTGTATCTATGGGTATGGAGTTCCTTAACTCCAGGTACTATTGGCCATTTCTTGGCCTACATACCAAAATTTTGCCGAAGTGCGAGAGGGTGAGCATTCAAGCAAGACTTCGGGTTTCACACAACAGAAGACTTCGAGTTTTTGGAAGGAGGAGTCTTCGCGTTTTACAAGAGAACTTATTTCACTTTATGAGTAATTAGCAGTTGAAACTCCTCAGCACAAGTAATCCGGGTTGGAAAACCCGAATTACTCTTGACAGTGCAAATCAGGTTTTGAGAAGTGCTTTGCTTATGAAAGTTTTATTAGTAGAAGTAATCCGGGTTGGAAAACTCGAATTACTTTTGACAGTGCAAATCGGGTTTTGAGAAGTGCTTTGCTTATGAAAGTTTTATCAACATAAGTAATCGGGGTTGGAAAACATGAATTACTCAGGATAGTGCATTTCGGGTTTCTCAGGGTGAATGACTTATCTCTTTTTATAAGTAACAAGCAATGAAGAATCTGAAGTAGGTGCCAATGAAGAGTCTGAAGGATTCCTTCGGAATAATTGTCAAACATAGAGGAGACTAACATTTTTTCTGCAAGATAAAAGTCCAAAGGAAATAATAAACCAAGGGTCAACGGAATTCCAAAGGAAATGGACCAAACAAAGCATGCAGGAAGTCAAAGCCAAAAAACCCAAGGGAATAAAGAAGGCAAAGAGAAAAATTGAAGGATATCCTTTGGACAAAAAGTCTGAAGGATTCCTTCGGGAAAAATGCAAACAAGGAGTTCCGAAGGAAATGAGGAGATGACAGCAGAATATCGGCATAAAATCCGAAAGGATAAGTCAATAGATAATCCACGGGAAGTTAAAATAAAATAATCCCGAGATTAAACAAAGGAAATATAGATAAGATAATCCGACGGAAAGTTGAAGACAAAAATAGAATCCTGACAAAAATAGACACGAACAGGGAGACCAAAATAGGAGAAAATACATGCAAACAAAGTTTGTTTTCGGTTGACTAGTTAAAGCTTCAATTGACTAGTTGTTGAAGTCAAGTTTATCTCCGAAGTCAACTCGTGCTTTCAAACGTTCCAACTCAGCTTCCAACGTTTTAATTCGAGTTCTAATTTTAGCATGATGTGGATTTTATGCATGCTCTTGTTTATTTCATGCTTTCAAATGATCAAACAGCTCAAGAAGAAGTCCATATTTGGAGGTGGGCGTAGCATTTTTGCATGATAAGAGGTTAACATCCCAAAATTAGCCATCGCCCATTTCAACGCCAAGGAGTCTTCATGCAAGACAAAAGACATGAAAAACAAATTTGGAAGGCTCATGCAACGCAAATTGGACTTGGGCTAATGAAGAGGTAACTTCCTCTACTATTTTCAACGCCATTTCTTGGCTTTTGTAATTTTCTATATTAATGGCTTTTCAGCATTGTAAAATATATCCTTCTTTTGGCAAAAAAACTTTTGCCAAAAATTGTGCAGTAATCTTTTTCAAAATCAATAAGAAGAGAACTGTGCTTTTTCAAATTTCAGTAGCTATTATAGCGTATTTTTGTCATTGAATTACCTAAGTGATAGATTTTCTTTCTTCTTTGTCAAATTTAAATTCGTACGTAGTTACTAGCTGATCATTTATGCAGGTCACGCTCTGTGTTGGATTGTCTTTTGTTGAGTTTATAGTGGATATTAGTGGCTGTTAGTGCCTTCCATCAGGTCTATTTTCTACCATTTTCCTCAAGCTTATATCATTAGATTAAACTTTTTCGTGAAATACTTATATGTATTGATCAATTGGAGTTGAAGTTTTACCTCTTCCTTGTTTGAATCAGTGTTCTCAGAAGCTCGATTTGAGTGGATCAAGCAAATTAGGTGTATCACCGTTTTAGCTAGGATTTCCTTTCAAGTTATTTCTCCCCTTTTCCCCAGGCAGTTTGTAGCGTAGAAGTTGAGATCCTCATTGATACATCTTACATGAACCAACGTTCTCTAGAGGTTTTTCTCATCATTGAAGCACCCACCCTCGTGAGAAGATCCCATTGTTTCAATTGGAGCGAGGATTAGCCATTTCAGCACGTCTTCGATCAGGGTGCAACTCCAGGTTGACAACAGGTACCCCATGCCAAAAACTAAACAAATACGTAATATATGTTAAACTATATAAGTAATATTAATACTATAGTATATATACTCATTTAAGTGAACCTAAGGAGGCGATCCGATAAGAATTTGTGCCTCTCCTAAGTAATATAGATGGTGTAGAGAAGGGGCATCATCAAAAAGGGTGTCACAAGTGTTGGTGCAAATGTATTTGTTGAGATTAGTGAAGGTGTGGGATGTTACAACTCTCTCGGGTTTAATCTAGAATATAACACATTTTTTATTTTTTGAATTAAATCAAGTCATCCAACTGCCAATTAAATATTGAAAGTATTCGGCAACGTAATTAATTATTATTTGCACCATATTACACATAATTATGCTGAAGTCATATTATAAACAACAGTTGCATAATACAAGGTCAAATACCTGATCTGAGCATAAATGCTGATAAATATAACAGCCTTCATAGGTCTCAAATGGTGCAATGCTGTGTATGAATATACAAAGATACATATAATCTCATATGAAAAGTACAACATGATAAATAATGAATACCATCAGTTTACATCATATACAGTGGCAACTGAAAATTACAGTATGATAAAAGTGAACATACAAGTTTTCCAACAACCTCAACTGTAATAAATAGTTTGGTAAACAACTACACAATAGTACAACATATCATCTATGAACAACTCTTGAAAACAATGTAGTAGCAATGAGTATGCATCAAAATTAGTTCAGATTTAGCTATAAAGAGGGAGAGTATCATCTAGGTGCGTTACTTCCAACCACAAACCAATGATACCCTACACACAACCCCATTGGGAATGACACTTGCTTTCACGAAGGGGCAGATAAGGACAATGCAAGGATCCATAACCATTCGCTAACACATGTGAAAGTACAATCACTATTACATGTAGCTAGTCATAAAGACCTTAGGTATGCCTTTATCTGTTATGACCTCAAGCAAACATATAAACTAGAAAGTACACTAGACAAACAATGTATACAAGTATAACATTATTTTGGCCAAAACAATTTATAGTATTTTCAGATTTCAAAGAATCTAAAGTCATCGTCCACATAAGCATTACTCTCTTCTATAACAATGAATCATCAATACTGTTTCTTATTTAATCGATGATGAGTGACTTTTAAATAGGTTTCTTGCCTATTACTCATCATCCCCTATACAAGAAAGATAACCTTATTTAAGAACTAATCTCAATTAGAAATTACTTATAATGCAATCATATAAACAGTCTATTTTAACTGTATACTGAGTGCTAAACAGAATATCATATTGAAGTCTTTCACAAGTTTGAATTAAATAATTCACCCTTCCACAATATTTACCGACTACTTCATCTTACTAATTGTATACCATACAGTATAATCTTCAACATCCAGAAACATGATACTTATTTAATATCTTTAAGGATGACATACTTCTTAATCTAATAAAACCAGCTATATATCTATTTTCAGCATAATAACGTCCATACATCCTTGTGTTCACGGTTTTATAATAATAAATTGAACCTAAAAAGACACCAAGATTCATACTTTGAAATACAACTATTTGGTTCATAGTTCAAAATCTCGTTCCTGTGAATTTCTTTGCAGGGCAAAATTTGATCCAAGACTCAGATCTTGGCAATTTCTCGGCAAGTTTATTGGTACTTCAAAAAACACATAAATTCATAAAATAAACTCAAATGAAATGTAAAATATTGTTAAATGACATGAGAAATGAATGTAGTATATTTTCTATTAATTTTTTGACCAAAAAAGAGTATGAACTTACAAACTATAAGTACAAAGTACAAAATTACAATAAGCGTCGAGTATTAATGGCAAATGCTACAAAACTGTGTTTTTACTTTTTAGCCTGTGCAGAGCTTAAAAGAAATCTTGAAAACACACCAAATGCTCATTAATCAGATTCCATCCTCCTCAATTGATCAAAATCTCGATTATATTTCAGTGTTAGGCCCTTAAAAGGCTAAATCTCAAGCCCCTGAATCACTATTGGCAATTTGGCATGACTGTGTATTCACTATTCAGTGTTCAATGTTCACTATTCATGGAATCACAAATCAGTGCTGGGAAAAACGCTTAACAGTTAGCACTAACAGTGAACACAGTCAATAGTAACACTGCTGGGAATCACGAATCACTGCTTGGAAATTCAGAAAACCTTGTTAAATATGTGTTATATCCGCGTATTGGGAAACTCAGAAAACCCTGTTAAATCCATGTAATAACAACCTTTAAGTTTATTTTTTCCTTATAGCCAAGACGACAGGGATTTCTCGTCTCGTGAGATACAGTCTATTTTCTTGTCTTGCGAGATACAGTGTATTTTCTCGTTTTGCAGTGAACTAGCGAGAAATGCCAAGAAACAATGAGAAATCGAGATTTTAAATAGTGGTTTGGTTGAGTTTTGGTTTGTGATAGTCATTTAAAAGAGTATTCCATCAGACTATAGACCTGTATGACCTTTTGATAAACATGTATTTTTAAACTATCAAGTAACCAAGCACAATCTCATACTAAGAACAATAACACAAAGTTTATAGTTCAGCCAGAGGCCATATTTCATCAAGTCTTCATGGTCTCAACACTGAATTCGGGAGGCTGAAAGAAAGACTCAAACTTAATTACTCATTTTATCATTATAGGCCTATGGGTGAGGGTGGACTCGCACCTGCAGGTCTATAAGGAGCATTGATCTCCGAAATCCAATTCTAAGATAGACAAGTCTTAAAAGCAGAAAAAAAATTCGAGCAAATATATATATATATATATATATATATATATATATATAAACTCCAGAGATAAATAATACTCAGCCATATAATTCTTCAACAGTCATTTACTTGGGCAGAGTAAGCTATGACAGATTGGCTTAGCAAATCCAATAACGCTTTACAAGTGTGCTACAGTCATGTAGCTCGAAACAACATCCAAGTATACTACAGCTGCTTCACTAGAAACCACAACAATAAACCACAACTTTTTAAGGGTAAAAATAACAACATATGCTGCCACCATTTAGAGGTGAAACAACAGTATATACCACAGTCATTAAGAGGGAAACCGGAAAACAAAAATCTATAAGCCAAAACCTTTTAAGGCAAGACAACAATATATGCTTCCGTCTTTTAGATTCAAAACCATACAGACGTTCAAGTCAAAACAACCTGCACGTGCTACAACCATATATGACAAACAACAATATTATACTATAGCTGTTTGTTCAAACAACAATAATACACTATAGCTGTTTTAAGACAAAATCACACCCTCATGCTATAGCCGTTTTATTGCAAACACAATATTAATATGCTATAGCTGTTTTATGTCTTTCAACTAGTAACGAATAAGATACAGCTACTTAGTTTAAAGCAACAATGGTATGCTACAGCCATTTAAGGCAAATATCCACAATATGCAACAATTGCTTATAGCAAAAACAACAATATACTTAGCTGTTATGACAAACTAACAATAATATGCAATAGTCGTTTAAGGCAAACAGCATTGAATATGCTACGGCCATTTAGGACTTCAACAATAACAAAGTATGCTACCACCGTCTAGGCAAAATAACAAAGCATGCTACAGCCATCTAGGGCAAAACAACATTGTTTGCTAAAACTTCAAACACCCATAAAAATGTCGTTTTGAAAACCCCTTTATAGTAGCTAAATCAGAAAAACCCAGAATAGAGATTAATTACTTGCCTGGCTTGTTAATTAAATCGAGTTTTCCCTCCAAAAAGGCTAAACGCTTCTAATTTCTCCTCTACCTTTTTCCATCTTTTCCTTCTCTTCTCGTTCGTTGTCCATATCTCATACTGTATTCTTTTTTTTAACGTTTTTCAAAAACCCCCTCTCTGAAAGCAGTCAAACTTCACTTTGCTTACACCTCTCACCAAAATCTCTGCCATTTTCCTCTAACAGTCGTGCCACAATCAAGCCCTGGTAAAATGCCACGCAGGCTTCCATTTACTTCACTGTGAGTTCCTTGACCTATTTTCCCTCCACTATCAATACTTTGTTGACTTGCATGGAGAGAGGAAACTCTAACCATACCTTAAACACTAATTATGTCCATTGGTACCCAAAAGAACACTTTGCATGTTAGTGAAAATGATTTAATTAAGTCCACCACTCGGTGAAAGAGTAATAACATTGATGCTAAGTTTTCATCCAAAGATGTCAATTAAACTATGTTATTTTTACCACCAAAGGTGGTCCTTCAACTCAATATTCAAGTACTCTCACTTCATAGAAGTTTTAATAATAAGAATAATTACCATCTTTTGGCCTTTAATGAATAGTGAAGGCCCTTATGTAACCGATCAATGGCACATCAAAATTCAAGGTATCAGTTTATGAACTAACAGCTAGACTGCAAGGTTTTGTATGAGGGTTCAAAGTTCCATTCAAGATAAAAACACGCAAGTCTCTTCTAACATGAATACTAATAAATTGTTACCACAATCATTCATAATCCGCAACAATCATCATGATCATGTTAACACAACATACATTTCATACCAAGCTCAGACACATGCAAGTTACTCAAACGGCATAAGTCAACATAAACATCATACCAATTACCGGACGGATAGCATGCATGTAATGAAAACATTTAAACAATAAATACTGCAATAAAAAACAATCCAAACAACTACAACTGAATAGTACTATGTGAGTGTTCCCATATTGTTCTGTCTACACCCAGCTGTAGCGATTTGGCGCTTTCTCCCCTATGATGCTCTCCGTCGAGATTTCATTGCGAGGGAATGACCAAATTGTCTGACATCCCACCTCAACAAGGGGAAAAGGGTAGTTAGTTCATTTTCCAAGTATTTCAAAATCGCTGAGAGAAATAAATCCATAATAAATGCGTTAAATGAACTATAGCATAAAAATCAGGATACAAAAATAATTAATATAATTATCCATTTTCTGTAATTACTATAATGCTGTAAATATTGATCAAAATGCAAGATATTAAAATCTCAATTAAATTAAATACATCAATATTAAACTCAATCATCCAAACATCAATATTAAACTCAATCATCCAAAATCACTAACAGCAGAATTAATCATAAATGTCATTGTAATTTCCATTAGGGCAGAATTGGGATATAACATGGGAAGGAAGCATTGTTACAAAAATTGGATTTCAGTAAATGCTCTCTATGTGCTGGTTTTGTTGGCAATCACTAGTTGTCAACGAGTCTTGTTGTTGATTTAGCATGTTAATAGGGAATTGAATTTAACACTTCATTGGAGTGAATGATTAGCCACTGTCCTAATAATGCTAAGCATGACATTACCGACCTCTATCAGTGTTCTGTATATGATAGCTATTGTTACTTGCAATGGCATATCATCGTTAAAAACTAAATATAACCACAAATTTCTAGATTTTAGTAAGTAGACATAGTTTAAAATTTTCATTGTTCTTACTTGCATATGGTCCATACTAATGTTTCAATTACCAAATTAAACCCTCAAGTGGAATGGAGTCAACAAGTCTGTATGGTCCATATTGTTGCACTGTAAAGATTATTACTGATCAACAAAGGTTGGATGGTCAAGGCCATGATAGAAATGATGAAATAGAAAATCCTTAATGTATACCATGAATGCAGAAGTTAGAAACCTAAAATGTTGTAGAACTCATGTTTAAGAAACATGGTCGTGTAAGTGTTACAATAAGTAATGAAATGTTAAATGCGAGACACAGGCTATTTTTAATTTAGTCATCCTACTTTTTTTTAACGGAGTACAACTGTCTGCAGTTGAGTTTAAGAGGATAGCCTTTCACATTGCAAGCATATGATTTATTTGCCTACCAACTGTTCAGGCTATAAACATTGGCAGTTTTCTTATATTGTATTCCCCTTGGTACGCTCTGCTCTTTGTGCCTTTATATTTGTGCTTTCCTAATGCACATTGTAGTCTATCAGGGCTGTTTGCGTGTCTTTTAAAGCCTGATTTTTTTTTCTTATAGATGAAGATAGCCCAGATCCAACAGCAGCAGCAGCAGCAGCAAAACAACACCCAGCAGCAGCAACTTCAACAGCAAGCTTTGTCAAATCAGCAGTCCCAAGTTGCTAACCATCAGCAACAGCAGCAGGACAAAATTGGAGGAGTTGGTGTAACAGTTGATGGGAGTATGTCCAATTCACTTCGTGGAAATGATCAGGTATTTGGTGCAATTGTGATGATCCTACATCTTGCAATGAACAACATGGATGCAGATAAATCAAATGGTTTAATGATGTCTTAGTATTGAGCATTTTCAATCTTTAACGTATAGTATTGTGCACAGTTTTAATGTGTTTCAGAAAGAGGTTTAACAATCATAAAACATGTCCTTGTTTCTTGATTTCCCTATTTTATAAATAATGATGTGTTTATAACACCTATTGACCATATCTAGTTATTCTTTGAGAATATGTAAAACCCACACGCCTGAGCTCAAAACCTCCAAGCGAGTCTTTAAAAGAGTTTGGTTGATAGAACTTATTTCTGATTTTTTGCGATTGTGAAAGGCTGGCTCTAAAGGTCAGAATGGAAGAAAAAGAAAGCAGCCTGGGTCATCTTCTGGTCCAGCTAATAGCTCAGGAACTGCAAATACTACTGGTCCCTCCCCAAGTTCTGCACCCTCAACACCATCAACTCATACCCCTGGTGATGTGATGCCCATAGGTGGTGCATTGCAGCACAGTGGCAGCTCATCAAAGCCGTCAATGATGTATGGAGCTGATGGCACTGGGACCCTTGCCTCACCATCCAATCCACTGGTAGTTAAATTTCTTTGATCTTCAATATTTACAAAATTGTTTGCCATTCCAATTGATTATTCGGATGCTTTTAGCATAATGCTGAAAGAAAAGTTATCCCCATGTTCCTATGCAAGTTTAATGATGCACAATCTGATAAACTTATTAGCAAGTTTAATGATCATTCACCTTGATGATGGATCACAAAAGCTGATCCAAAATGGCAATATTTCTCAAAATTTATGTCAATTTTTCCCAGAAATTTATTTCCATTTATCAGCACTCAATTTTTTCAATTGGGATTATTAATATATTAAATTGCAGGCAGATATAGATCGGTTTGTGGAGGATGGGACTCTGGATGATAATGTGGAGTCTTTTTTGTCGCATGATGATACAGATCCAAGGGATACAGTTGGACGGTGTATGGATAATAGCAAAGGTAAGATAAAAGAGAATCAGAAGCTATGCATCAGAAATTCAGATTCATCTCTCACAGTTCTCCGCAGCTAAGTAAAGCTGAGAGAAGTTCCTATCTGTCAATTTTCTAATTTTTATGGCTTTGCTTGAACTTTTGTTGACATGTAACGTTAAATTAGTTTTTGAACTCAAATAATTGTATGTTGTAACATGTTTTTTACTTGCACGATTGTATGTTTTAACATGTTTTTTACTTGCAGGATTTTCATTTTCTGAGGTTAGCTGCCTTCGGGCCAGTACTAGTAAAGTTGTTTGCTGCCACTTCTCTTCTGATGGAAAGTTGCTAGCCAGTGCTGGACATGAGAAGAAGGTAATCTAAATGTAAATGCAAAACTGTGGTATTCATTATTTCTCTCAACATGCGTGATCTAGTGTTGTGGCTAAAGCCATAATATTTTAAACTTTTCTGGAAATGTAGGCAGTGTTGTGGAACATGGACACTTTGAAACTTAAAAGTTCTTTAGAAGAGCATTCCTTTCTGATCACTGATGTGCGGTTCAGTCCTAATTCAGCGCGCTTGGCTACATCATCTTTTGACAGAACAGTCAGGGTCTGGGATGCTGACAATGTCAGTAAGAAAAATGCCTTTTCTTAATAGCTAAAATTTATCAACGTTCTTAATAAAATTATCTTTCTATGATGAGTTTTAGAGCAGAAAAATATTTTTAAAAATTTATTTTCAAGAAGGGATCTCATTTATCCTTGTGAGCTTACCTCAGGTTATTAGCAGTAATTGTGTTGGATAAGAAAGAATCAAGAGAATGACATGTATTATTGTATGGAATTGGTATTTCAGTTGAATGAACAGTTCAATTTACTTGTGCTGGATCATTGTTGACTGATCATGATGGTGGATTTGTATTTCCTCACAGAAAAACATTTTTTCAAATTTATTTTCAAGAAGGGATCTCATTTATCCTTGTGAGCTTACCTCAGGTTATTAGCAGTAATTGTGTTGGATAAGAAAGAATCAAGAGAATGACATGTATTATTGTATGGAATTGGTATTTCAGTTGAATGAACAGGTCAATTTACTTGTGCTGGATCATTGTTGACTGATCATGATGGTGGATTTGTATTTCCTCATTAGTTTTGCATCTGATAAACCTTATATTCTGGTTGGTTTTGCAGCCAACGTATTCCTTGCGTACATTTACTGGTCATTCCACATCTGTTATGTCACTTGATTTCCACCCAAACAATGAGGATCTTATTTGCTCATGTGATGGAGACAGCGAAATACGCTACTGGAGTGTTAACCAGGGTATTTGCACAAGAATATTCAAGGTAGCTTATTTCTAATCGATGTTTTCCATTGGTGACTACAATCTTCAGAATTGGAATGTGTGCTAACTGTGTTGTACCTCGGGATTTTGCAGGGTGGTATGAGTCAAATGCGATTTCAACCACATATTGGCAGGTTTCTTGCTGCAGCTGCTGAGAATGTTGTTTCAATTTTTGATGTTGAGGGTGAAGCTTGTGTGCATTCTTTACAGGTTCGTGTATTGTCCAATTTGGTTCCATTTGCATTTCCCTCTTATCCTAATGCTTCTTTTTCCATTCAAGCATTGCAGATAGGGGATGTGCAGGAAGTAATGAAGCATAGAATTGCTGAGTTCCTGCTGCATCTAGGACTAGGCAATTGTTTCTATGTTTTTGATACTGCTATTTCCCATTGCTTGAAATGGAAATTACAATGTAGGCATTGTGCATTTGTAGTTGCTACTTGTGTGGTGGACCAATATACACAACTTCCATTCATTTGAAGAGCTTTTAGATTAGATGTTGGCACTTGGCACCCTTGATGTAGGATTTAAATCAGACCTGGTAATCCTTCTTGTCTTGTTAGTAGAAAATCCTTTTAGTAGGAGCTTTTCCATTGTTTGATGTACTTGCCTGTTATGTAATATGATTTAAGTTATATATTTTCATAAAGAAATGCATGTTTTCTCTGGGTGCTATTTTTGAGAGCTCTTATGAATGGCATCATTTAGTTGATTAAACAATGGACAACATCAGGCTTATTTCCAGGTTTACGGCTAAAAAAGATTGTCTTTGATGTGCAGAGACATTCAAAACCTGTGCATTCTCTTTGCTGGGACCAAACTGGAACCTTATTGGCATCTGTTAGTGAGGATTCAGTAAGGGTATGGGCCTTTGGTTCTGGAAGTGATGGAGAATGTGTACATGAGCTGATCTGTAGTGGGAATAAGTTTCATTCATGTGTCTTTCATCCTAGTTATCAATCACTCTTAGTCATTGGCTGCTATCAGGCAAGTTACATATTTCCGTGGGCATTTATGTATCCTACCAATATTTTCTATTAGTTACTAGATTTAGATCTAGATTTAAGTTTTAGATATATTATTTTTTGGGTTGTTGGAATCCTTTAAACAGTCATAATTATGAATTTGTTATAGCTTTCTGAACTTTTGAGTGCCATTGACCTCCTTCAGTTATTTGTGGTCTTCCTTCCTTTCTTCTTTCTCAGCATTAAGTGATCCAAATGTATATGATTATAATGGGGTTTTATTTGAATCAATGATATTTCTTGTCTGGGCCCTGGAGTATTGTTGATTGTATTATATTTTCCATGTAGTCCTTGGAGCTCTGGAATATGGCTGAGAACAAGAGTATGACCATCCCAGCTCATGATGGCCTCATTGCTGCTCTGGCAGTTTCGCCTGCAACAGGCATGGTTGCTTCTGCAAGTCATGACAAATGTGTGAAGCTATGGAAGTGAACAGTATGATATCTGCAACATGGCAGTTCAGGGTTTTCTATGTCATTGCCTTAACTGTTTGCAATTGTGGCAAGCTTTGCAATATATTTGTACAATTTAACTTATTCCAGTCAAAAGCAATAATTAAAAACTACTGATTAATGTGCATCTATGTTTTCCTTTGAATGACATGTGAGGCTTCGACAGCCTGTTAAAAATTCATAAGCATTTCATGTGCCTAAATATGTATTTATCAATGAAGCTTGCTTCATATGTTTAGGCTTTTTTAAACTTTATATTAAGCATTGCTCAGAGTGCTTTTTCACCTTTTTGCTGTGTACAGCATTCCATCAAGTTTGACTGTAAATGCGACTTCCATTTCTTCTAACTTGGAAGTAGGCTGATATATCTGCTAACAAGTCAACAAAAAAAAACGAGCAATGGTAGTTTTTCTTATGTTCTTCCACTTAACAAACAAGCAGTGACATTTTGTCTTATGTTCCTTTGGACTAACTTTTCTAGAGATTAGGTTGCAGGGCACGCAAATATTCCTTTTAGCAAATTATGTTTGGCATTTTTCCAGTTTAACTTTTTAATTTTTTTTGCAAACTGTATCTGACATCTTCCCAACTAAATACGATTTCTTTGCAAAATATAGTGGTCAATTTAACTTGATGGTGGGAATATCCTTAGCTTGTTATTCTATGTATGGTGTAATTAGGCATGTTAATAATTTTGGTTGAATAATCTCTATTTTGATTTATAGTCTGCTTGACATAAACTTGTGAAGAGCTTGTAAGCTAGTTTATATACAAAGCTCGTTATGGCTTGTACATGGAAATTGAGAATGCGAATGTGAGTGGGAAATACCTGAAATCTTTAACTGCTTGAATGTTTTGGGCCACAGCGGGCCACAGCAATATTAAAATCCCTATTATATGCCTGACACCAAAAAAAAGGAGATATTTTCTTCAGATGGGAAATTGGCAAATTGAAAACATTCGCAGTATCTCATGGATGTGTGTTGTGCATTTTAAATTGATTTTGTATACCTGAATGTCATCTGATTTATAGTGCAGGGAGTGGTAACAATGTTTCGAGCACCACCGGAAAACTGAAAAGCATTTTATTATGGCTCATTTTTTTATTGTTACTAAGCAGGGCTTGGTTACCACAAGCCATGGTTAGAATGCAGACATGTAGTGCCAACTTTCAATTTTCAAGCTTCAACTTTGCAGTTTAGATTCAAACGGTGTGATTGGTGTTTAGATTCTGATATAGTTAGTGGTTCTTGAATTTGGTTTCTTGTAATCAATCAACGCAGTATCTAAATGTCAAAACATTTGACTCATTTGAAAGCAGCATGAATTCTAAGCATGTTTGACAGAATATTTTATATTGCATGGCTCGATGTTACTGGAAACAGATATGATAGGCTGGCACTTGCCATTTTTGTTTGACAATGCATTTATATTGATGATGAAATTGAGGCATTTGTTAACCCATAGTTTGGGTATTGCAGGACTCCTTTGTCAAGTTCTTTACCAGAGCTTAATGCTTTGGTTTTCAATTGATGGCGCCTTTAGTCCTTCAAATTATACTTGCAAAATAATAAAGTTTGAAGATCCCCATTGGTGGAAATAATTTTGAAGAGAAACGAAGGGCCATCAATCAGATGACTGTAAGGTAGGTAGCTTGTGTACACAAAGGGAGGCACATGAACAGACCAGGCTCTCTAAGAAGTTTGAGGTCTAAGACTTAAACACTTTTAACAGATGACGCTATAATTTAGATTTTGCGGCATATTTAAAGAAAATTAATATCTACATCCTTTGAAAGCTCTGGGTTCCTTTCCTTGATGAAGAGTCGTGTATATGACTTGAAATGTTGGCAATATAAAAAATTATGATATTTTTTTTTCAAAAGATTCATAAATATACAACATTATGACGAGAATCTCAAACTTTTATTATGATATTTTGTCAAGAGGCAAACATACAACACTTCAAAATAAAACCTCAACTTTTTTTTAGACCATTATAAAAAGGGGAGGCATACCTTTTTTTTTAAAACAATGGGAATTGGTTACAACCTTTTATTATCTTCGTCTAGGTCTGGAGTTCTACTCTAGTAACTAACGAATCATCTTCATGCTGCACCCTGTTCGACTTCCGCTACGTCTAGGTTTTTGATTCAAGGTTGTATCCACTATAACCCATTCTCATCTCGGTAAAGTCCAGCCGGATTGAGTGAGACACCTGAGGGTATAGATTTTGAACCGTTGACTTCGAACTGACAAGCATTCAGCGACATGCCAAGTGTACTGCTGGCCACGCTTGGGAAGGTACACATATTTAAATAAAATTAAAATCCACATCCTTCTCTAAGCACTGGATTCATTTCTTTGGTGATGAGTTATGTATTTGACTCAATGCTACAATTAAAGAAGTTTTATATTAATTTTAGATTTTAAATAAGATTCATAAACATGAAACACTTCAAAGAGAACCTCAAAACTCTTAATTTTATTATTTTAAATTTTTTATATAAAATACATTACCTATGACTTATTTTAAGACTTCATTGTTTTATTGGGTGAGTAGTTGAGGTTGGAAACATCTCTGAATGAGCCGGTCTAGAGTTAACGTGCAAGGTTTGGAGCTAGTAGTTAATATTAGAGACTAGTGTATAGAGACACCTCCTATTCAACGTTTTTCATCATCTTGTACTCGATTCTTTGATTTGTGCACAAATTCCTCTTATAAGTAATTGTGGTAGATATGCGGATTTTGAGTATTTTTTATTTTCTTTTATGAATCATATATATTTTTATTTAAGCATTTTATATATCAAAATTAAATTTTTATTTCTACTAAATGCTATATCACCTTGATATTGCAGCACCTTCTCAAAGGCTCTTGGATGACCCAATAATACCTAATCTTATAAGGCGATGTTGTCTACTTAAACACTTTAGAGATGATGTGGGGTTCGTTGGGGAGTACAATATTCAAATTGAGGGGTTTGTAAAAAGACCTCACATAATGAATAAATATGAGAAATATATTGATCGACAAAAATGCAAAGGATTCGATGCTTTCATTTTGATGTGTGCGATAGAGGCAATAATAAAATTTTCTTGCATTGCATATTTTTACACTAGTTCTCCAAACAAAGAAGAACATGGTTGCTTACTAAAAAGCAAGAGGGGTGCAGAGTTGTATGGAAAAGTAGTTACAGAGTGGGTAACACTAGTTATGGGATGAGAATTTAGTTACAAAGTGAGTTACCCTAACTATAGGAAAATAGACAAACAAAAAAGGAGGGTGAAATGACTTCGGGAGGATGAGCGACTTGTTGAGATATTGCAAAGGTACACTTCATTTTTTCATTTAATTTTAAAAAAAGAATTATCAAGTTATAAAAGTTGCAATTATTATATTGTTAAAAATACAGTTATAATACTTGGAGGGGTTTGACCAATTGATGTAGCAAAATGTTGCAAAGGAGAGATAACGAGAATGGAAGGTCCCATCTTATTAGACAAAACAACTTACTCTGCTTTTATATTTGCTTTGTAAGTATTATTTGTTTATTTATATCACTTAAATTTGTTTATGTTATTAATTAATTTATTCATCAACATCTTAAATTATAGTCCAATGAGAATTCAAAGTGTCAATTACTTGGAGTTCCAATCAACAACCAAGAAAAAATGTTGTCGATGGTGAAAACATCCCCTTAGGAGAGTGGAATCCTATATAAAAACTAAATTCATTTAACTTATATATTTATGTATTGTTTTAAATTTCTTGTTAAAAAGTAAGTTATTTGTGTATGAGTGGGATTCTTAATGAGTAACATTGGGCGATGATGAAAAGATGGTGGATGTGGAAGAGGATTATACACTTGCCATTAATGAAGAGGCAATTAATATATTGATGATTGTTATTTCATTATTTTGTAGCTTCTAATTAAGTTGAATGTAATTTAAATTGTAAAGTATGATAATTAAACATAAATTTGAATGTAAAATATTAAAATTGTATTGACAAGTGGTATGTGCTAAATACAAAAAATACTAAAGAGATCAAGATATAAATTTTTAGGTTCATTGACTGATTGTGATTGAATTTTAACAACAAAAAGGGGATGGAAATAGGGTTGAGTTGCTTGGATATGGCATTGACTGTTTGTGCACATAAGGTCACTAATGTCAGCGTGGGGCAAAATCATTGATGTTACTAAGGTGGACGTCACTATTTTTCATTGATTTGTCTATTTGTGACTCTACAGTTTGTCAATATTGCTCATGATACCTCTGTGTGTATGATCTTGATGACTGATCATGTGCCCAACTCTAGAAATCATTTTCTTCCTCAAAACCTAGGTCCGCTTGTGAAGAGTAGAAATATGTAAAAAATTTGGGAATTGTAATGCGTTGAGTTGACCTTAAGCACCCCTATTGATGATCGATCTCTGTCTACATATCCAATATTGCAAAGAGGGAAGTCAAGCCACATGTAGTTCTTTCCCTTAATGTGAATGTGCAATTGTGCTCCTTTACTATATGAATGAATATATAATTTGGCTTTCGATACTTGACAATATTCGCTTGTGACTTGGTTTGGTGTGTGTCAAACTTCATTGATGATTACTTCTCGTGAGTATACAACCTTGCTCTATGAAAAAACCTACAAGGAAAATTCAGTAGTCAATTTCTATATGTGAAATCTAAAATTTGAAATTGAAAATTGAAAAAAAAATTAGTACAAGGAAGGAATACCCCTATATATGAGTAAACCATGTTGCCTTGCAACGTATTAGAGATGATACTTTCTTCTTCAAGTATTGGATAGTTTTTCTTCTTTGTTGAAAGACATGGAGAGTTGGGGTGACTATGACCCAAATTTATATAACTATGCAAGTACTTGGGTTAGGAAGAGAAATACCCCAACTCATAAATGTGGAGTAATGGTAAGACCATTGAGCATCACTGAAGCTCAACTCCATTAACTCAAATTACTAATCTAGCTCTAATCTTAAACCTTAAGATGGTAAGATGGGAACTACATAATAGGTTCGATATGTAATGCCATGGCTGTTGAGTGTTGTTGAACCTCAATGTACATTACTCAAAATCATGAAACAACTTCTGCAAATGGACTTACAGATTCAAGTTTGCTCACTATCTGGTGCCATTGAATTATGTTTGCAAATAAATAACTAAAATAGTGCTTGCTACAAAATGTATCAGTATGCATGACCAAGTATCATGTCTCATTGAATTGGCACCAATTATAAGCTGTCATAGTATATATATGTATGAACAAATATCATGTCTCACGAGATTTGTGCCAACTAATATAGAATGCTATGCTTTTATATGCAAAATATGAGAACTTGTATCTCTAATATCTTTGTATGTAAAACCTTCTAACGTTTGTTTTTGTAAACCATGTGCACTTGCATGGCATATGCATTCAAGTGTATATGAATATGCAATATGTAACTCATTCTCTGTAAAGTGAGTGCATAGGCCCCAAAAATATGCATCAATGTGTAAATATTTGTCACAT
Organism: Torreya grandis; assembly: GCA_037957365.1. NCBI lineage: Eukaryota > Viridiplantae > Streptophyta > Pinopsida > Cupressales > Taxaceae > Torreya > Torreya grandis. The sequence continues at coordinate 2,540,659 of JARHVA010001578.1, forward strand.
ATTTGAACCAATTTGATCGCTGAACCATTTTGAATCTATGAAATCTATGTTCTATACCCAAAATCTAATTTTTCTATTTATGGAGGCTTGTGTCTCTTTGACAAGTCCCACTAATATGCCCTCCTTTTGAGGTGAGAGATAAAGCTTGTATATCAGACATCACAAAAGAAGAGTTAACTGTATCATGTTATGTATAAGATATAATCATGTCAATATATGAAGAATATGTTATTATAGTAATGTATATGTCATCAAAACATGTATGTAACGTATATAATGTAAGACACATAAGTGCCATGTCAAAATAGATGCATAAATTAAGATTGCAATAATAACCATCATTGATATAAGTATTGAATAAGTCTACGTAGTAAAGAGGTGCATGTTATGAATCATGGCACCACACATAAAGGGGAGGTGCATGATATGTATCACAACATCTTCAAACTCAACAATCTCAACAAGCGCAACAAGATTAGTATACAATCCTAGATTAATCCATTCATAAGCACATAATGTCACACATAAGGCCAAGCGTCAAAAACAAGAGCCATAAAGATGTCGTAATAAACAAAACCAAGGGGCCACAATTAAAGAACATAAATATTGTCATATCTCGATTACTTTCTACATTGAATAACCTATTTGATCTATAGATTATTATGGTTGATTAGTTGATTAACTAATGTTTGATTAAACTTTATGCCATATATTGATTAAAGGACAGTTATGTGATGCTTAATTTACATGATTAGTTGCTATAACTTAGCAGTACTTTTATATTCAATACATTATGATCATGTTTGTTAATTATACAACATTATTTTATGGATATAATGATGTTTTGAGCTAACTACCTTCATTGTTGTGAGGTGGATGCATGATAGATTCTTTCTTCAGAGTATGATGAAGAGAGAGCGTAATTGGAGAGGGTGGTTTAGATGGAGACATTAGGGGACGACAGAGAACAAACCTAGAAATCCATGCACACACCATATTAGTATTTCATATTGTGTGATTAATTATTTGATAAATAGTTATAATATGTTTGTTTTTCATCTGAATGACTACTAAGATCTTTTATGTTTTCACTAATCTAGTTGCTGTTGATAATCATGATTGATTTGTTTGAGTGATTTCTCTAATTTTTGTGATCGTACGTAGCTTATCTTATAAGATGTAATTGCTTGGTTGAGTGAGCGAATTGGTATATGTTTTTACTTACCTTACTGCCTTATTGGGTATGGCAATATAGTATAACGATATGATGTTATGTATGTATTAATAAGTATAGACGGATTCCATTGTTATTTACTCTATAAAATTTAGGTAATAATAATTAAAAATTATTATTATAATATATGTATATCCTAATATCAAAAGATATTGAAAGCATTGTTTTAAATGTCATTGTATTCGATTTAATGTTTGACCAAAGGTTTAATATTCATAATATTAGACATTGAATATGTTGTTAAATGATTTAGAAAATCACTGTGTTGCATAGTGTTTGTTTGTGGATAATATGGTAACTATAACTATAGTCTTTTTTTTAAACACGTGTTTGTATTACCATGTTATATAGTTAAATGTCTAGTTGATAGTCACTGCATGGAAGGATATTGATAATTGACTAGTCGATATTCAACTTTGCATGGAATAACAATGGGGTTATGTGACTCGTTGTTTATTTGGTTTGGTTGGTTGGTTTTGGAAAGTTGACAAGGAAATTATGTAAGTCAATGACATGCAAATATTATATAAATTTATAAAATGATTATATTATGGATTCTTTTAGAAGTTTCAAGTTGATTAGGGTTTTTAATCACCTGTTGACTTTGAGTTAACCGTCATTTTGCAAAAATCATAGAGTTTTGTTGTGGACTGCATGGTGCCAGATTGTAGAGATATGTTGAGCTATTTTTGCATGCATAATGTTCAGCCAGTTTAATCAGTTGATAATGAAGAAGAAGGTGGTGGCAGGTAAGTTAATGGTGAAGGATAAAAGAAAGGAGAAGGTGGGTTGTGAGCATGGGCATGACACATGGCATACATAAGATAGTAAACAGAAAGAGAAGAAGGTGATAGTTCGATGAAAGGAAGAAGGATTATATATGGATTCATTGACATTCATATATTCACAAGTTGGTTTTGTAATTACATTCTTGTGCATGAAATTTTGAATAGGTTTTTGAATTGTTATGGTTACTGGGTTTTTAATTTGCTTGAATATTATGAAAATTAGAAACGTTATATGTAGGGCCCTGTGGAAGGCTTGGCCTCCACAGAACCCTATATTCAACTCAGGGTAACATAAGGGAATTAATGGGGATGTAGGGAATGCCATGGTTATTCTAGGATTAAACAAGCCGTCTTAAACCTCTTTTTAATTCAAAAACTTCTGTTATACAATGGGAATGCATATCTCCTGATGAATGATTTGGCTCGAGCTAGTTGTTGTCAAACCAGTTATGATCTATATTCATTAAAATATTTAATAATATATATTTAAACTTTGGTTTGTTTGAGGGTTCAACTGTATGTAAATCTAATTGGATTTTGGGCATAGACGTATGGGTTCTATATACAAAAATGGACTGAGAATACACACACACACACACACACACACACACACACACACACACACACATCTTGAATGTAGGGATTTTGAGGGGAAGTATTGTGTTACATTTAAATAGTTGAAGATACCGGTATAAGATGAACTTGAGATTTTAATTTCGATTGAGTTTATGTTGATTTAGATTTAAACGAATTTGTACATTATAAGTCAAGACCATAATTTATTAGTTGGACTCTGTTATGAAATCTTATATTATGTATACTTGTTCATATATGGTTTTGGGAACAATACAGTCTAAGGCCATAACATGTAACCCAAGTATGGGTAGGTGAATGAATGAACTATATATTTTGCACTCGCTTTATGCATAAAAATATACATGAAGATGTTGAAGTTTATATGGGAGAGTTAGGATTTAATTGTGTTCATTATTTATGAACTACTCATTTAGATATAGTTGACTATGTAATATTGCTTATTCGAAATTGTCTTTAGAATGAGTAAGAGCTTCACACAGTTAGTAACATGATTGGGTATGCATTTTTATGTTTATTGTGTTTGAAGGGATTTATATGGTCTAGTCTATGTTGTTATATTAGCCAACCTGATTTGGGCATAGTCGGTTGTGTGTTGTATTGTTCATATGCATTAATTTTAAATGTCAATCTTAAATCGATTGAATTGAGATATTTTATTAGAAGGGATTGGAATGAATGTTTGGTTGTATGCAATATGTGAATGATATGAAATTTCGTATGTTTTACTATACAAGTATATGGGATTCGTCCAGTTTATAAAAGAGTTATGGGGCTTTTGTTTGTTAGCTAGATATACTTAAGAGTATATAGAATACTCTAAGACAAATGCCAATGAATGTCATCTTAAGAGTATACTGTATACAATAAAGTAATTATATTATATTAAACTTGTACTTATGAATTTTAAATAAATATATATAGATATATGCTATAAGTTAGACTTTGTTAAACATTGATTGACTGCGTATTCAATTTGAAAATATTTATACCATTTATGTATATATATATTTAAACGTATATAGTTGCATTTTGTAAACATATGTGAAAATAAGTACTTGTATATATCTTAATGTTGTAAATGCATTAAATAATGTATTTATGAGTTTAAATACATAGCATATTAATGTCTTGGACTGGCTTTTGTTTACATGTGGAATATAAACAAATATATAAGCTTGTGTTATAATGATTATTGCAGGGATGAAATAACATATAAGTTACTTTATAATTTGGGTAATTAACAGTTTTGATGTGATCATACTTGGATGGTATGTTTATGATTGTTTTGATTTTGTTTATTATTTTGTAATAAACTAGATGTCTGGATTCATTTCATTTTATTCGAAGTAATAAATAAATGTATTTTATATTTCTGTATTTAGCTTATTTTTTAATCATTTAAAGGAAAATATTTTCAATGAATCTATCATTTTTTATATTATTACATATTTTTACCGAATCTCACATTAATGATACTAAATAAGTAATGGACGGATTCCACTGGTTTAATTAGTGCCAACAATGCAAGATGAGGAATCATCCAATTGAGTGGTGTGTATAAAATTGACTAATCCTAGAGATTATTAATGATTGAAAACTTTGGTCAAAGTAATATTTTAATTAAACATTATCATTTTATATGTTGATATAGTTTTTATATTTATGTGATATCATATTAGAATGGATTTTTTAATGGTGCACATTATGTATTAGATATCTTCAACACACGAGTTTTGGGTTGTTACTCTGGATTCTTGCACCATCATTATCTACCTATTCATGAAGGGAGGGCCATCCCCTTATTTGGGAGATAGTGCGGGGGATCTATGGTCCGTGATTAGTGTGAAAAAGTACTTAGATGATGCTCTCCCTCTCAGTTGAATTACTATACTAGAGACTACACTTGAAATTACAGATTGATACTTGAATTATGGAGACTCTACTCCGTGGAGCTGTGTATCATGTTTTAATATTTGAGATATTATTATGTATTATTGAAAACTATGACATTTGTACATTATACTTATACAACAATGGTTGTAATGTTGTAGCTAAATTTGTACTATTTTATTTATGATTAAGTGCAATATTTATTATTAATCAACTTTTTTCATGATTGTTATATCTGTTCATGTTGATCTTTAGTTAAGTGGATTAGTTATAAACCTTGTGTTTAACTAAATTATGCAGTCAGTTAAATATCATTAATTAGAATTCTCATGGTGAAATTTGTATGTTGAATATATGTAATTAATTAATTAATTAATTAAATTTTTATGATATTCCAATAAAATCCAGTAGGGTTGTTACAAATATGTTACAACAAATAAGGTCAAGGGTCATACACACTAGAAAAATAATGAGTAGCCTATGACACAAGAATAACAACATCAATGAAGCATAAAATAAATGAAAACTAATCTACTCTATCTATGTATATCAATATCACATCATAGTAAAGTAGCATATCCATTTAGCACTATGTAAAATATGAATAACTAGCAAGACATGTATAAACAATTTTGATAATTTAACATAGTAAAAAGTCATAGAGAGATATAACTTGTGATAATGTGACATGTAGAATAAGATGCCACAAGTATTGTCATGGTCATTGGGTATAAGAGTGTCTAACATCTATGTGTCAATAGATGATTTGTATGCCATACATTACACTTATATAATGTGAAATACATGTATGAAAAAAATATGTTATCTACCAAATATATGATAAATAATAAATTTAACTATTGTAATCTAGTAATCATATCAAACTTAGCTCTTGATTTTTATTTTTTTGAATATTTTGAATGCTTTTGTATTTTTGTATACATAAATACATACATACATATATTGTATTTTTGAATTTATCTTGAAATTTGAAAAGTGCTAACCAATGTTATCATCAATGGGATAGTCATGGGGAGTGCCTTTATTGTGTGGTATAAGAATGATCTATTGTGAGGAAAAAGAACTAGATGTAGGTGTGTCAAATTTTGAAAAGGATTCATGTGTTGTAATGTAGTTGTCATCATCATTCATCAGCGCACATGTATGATGAGTAAGTATAAAATGCTCAAGATTCTATAGGATCTATTGTATAGTAGAATAATATCTTACTACTTGTGTTCATTTTAGAACATGCTAAATTGTCTGTGGTGCTAGCTTAGTACATGGTATGGTAGATAATGGCATCTAGGAATCATGAATGAATTGCTAGTGTGATAAGTGTTGACGAGAAAAATAAAATCAACAATTAAATTTGATACAAGCACTCACATACAACCTGAAAAACTCAATCAAAGGGTTGTCATTTGATTTATTGATAATGCTACTTTACTAATTATCAATCAAGAGTTATGTTTTTGGCAAGAATTTAGCATTGTATGTGCAAAACTAGTCACTTTTGAGAGCTAGGGTACTAAGAGTTGCGTATAGGGAAATACACTTGCATAAAGTAAATTATTGGAAAATAAATTGCATGAAATAAATATAGAACTATCTTGGATACTTTCCAAACTTTTATGAATTAAATGCACACACTGAATTAAAAGGTACACACACTTGCAAGAATGGAATGTAATGAAATACACACAACATAAATGAACTAGCTAATGAATGGGAAATTGAACTATTGAATCTATGCAAGTGGGCCTTACATCTATTGTCTTGGAGTTTGACTCCCCTCTTTTCTCAAGATAAAACTTAAATTAAATCAACTCTCATTGATCCAATTGTAACATGAAAGTAATTGCTATCGGTTTATTACAATTTGATATGAACTTGATCTCAACACAATAAATTACATTATTCTATCCTGAATTATAGATTATTGATTATTTCTACAACATGAAAATTCTCTTTTATATAGAGAAGGCATACTTTTATTTCATTGATTTTGAATCCTAGGATTTATAACCATAAAGCTAAACTAAGCTGAAAATAATATAATAGAGTTTAAGAATAATAATGTTACAACCAAGTGAGATAAATATAAAAGAAGAGGGAGGAGATACAATATTTCAGTTGGAGTCAATCATTCCATCCCTAAATTCAATGAACTATATCCGCCCCAAAAATTGTGGAGTATTTTTAACTCTAACTATCAATTAAGTGTCACAGTCTAAAACATGTATGCATAACTATTGCTACATGTGGCACCCAATTGTTATAGGTGATGCCCATTTATTACGAGTGGGTTATATGCTCCATCCATTGTTATGGGTAGCTCACCTAGTTTCTATGGGTGGACATCCAGTTGTTATACGATATCAACAAAGTCAATAGATAATTCTTCTTTCATAGGTGCAGGTATAAAACACCTTATAAGAAGTATTTTATAAAATTTTCACTTTCCATTAGTAATACCATAAATATTCAAGCCATTAAATCATAGTAGTTTATATAAAGATAACTAGTTTTAAACAAAATAATGTGCATATAAATTATTCTTATAATATGTGCTTATATCAAGATAGTGTAAGCCAAAGGAGTGTGAATAGAATATAGAGAGGTATTTTAGGAAAGACTTAGAAGCAAGGTGAGAGACAATTTTGTGCCTCATCAACTGTTGTAAAATTGACTACCTAGGAGAATCAACTATTTTCCTAAGAGTTGAGTGTATAGAGAGATCCTACATAGGTGTAATAACTAACGCCACATAATGCTCTTAAAGAGGTGTAGAAACTAAGTGCAGTGGGGGTGAAGGTAGAGGAGGTGATACCATTAGTTGAAGAGGATATTCATATTGAATATATAAAATTGTAACTACTTTGTTGCAGTGTATATATTTGTTATATCAATGCACTGTAGGTGGTACTGCATGAAGCTTCTATATCCAAGGGAATCCTAACACCATGTTAAAAAACTCTATGCTTGATAAAACTAGAAATATTGTGAAATTATAGTAGAGGCGATATGAATAGGTAATATAATGTGCTCAAGATTGTTATATTCCCTTTCATTGAATCCTTTAAGCACCCATGCAATATATTATAAATAATGTTGTGTGTATCTGAGTATGTTGAGAAGCGTCGTTGTGCACATATTCTCGCTTGACCCATTGTTAACCATGACACTACATATGAATTTATTATTGACCTAAGTTCATATGAATAGTGTGTGGAGATCTGAATTGTTATTGATAATCTAACTGCTATCAAATGTAATCATAAGGCATTATGGTAAGATACCTGTAAGTGTACCAATAATCCTGTCTATTAGGTGATCATATGTCATAGGTGGAGGATGCACATTTTATGTATGATGTACTTCAAAAACATCCTTGGTCTCTATTGCCTCATGTTTTGGAAATGGATAATTGAAGATTTTCAATTTGTAATTTTTTTTTTGTAGTCTAGACTCTTTTGCATGTGAAGTTAACTCAATAGTATTGCAATCAATAAGATCTTGTATATGATGAATTAACTTGAAACATCTATTTGTAAAATGTCCAAGATCTCTTTGGTAATCTTAGTATGCATTACTATCATTTTTCTTAGGTGGAGGTTTGTTCGCATCAAACTCTTATGGTGTTTGAAGAGAGATGATGTTACATTCAAGTAATTTATGTAAACACAAGGAGGTGATGGTAATTATGAAAATTGACTCTTTTATGGAGTGGATAATTGAATCTAATTTGTACGTTGTGATTTTGCATCAATTATTGTCTTTGCCTCATTATTTCTATAATTTAATATAATCTTGTAGTTTGGTTTGCTTTGAAATTTAGTTGTTGAATTACTTGGAATATTAAGTGCATACTTGTATCTATTCAAAGGCATGAGTTTGATTTATCACTCTCTCATTGTGTGACACAACTCATAAAAAGAATTGAATTTATTGAATATTATTGACTCATGCATTAGTGCAAGCAAACTTTGTTTGAAGATGTCTTGTAACTTATTATCCTTCATAGGATTTATCATCTTAGCTAACATGGTCTTATACCATAGCACACAATCACTTATTGGCTCATTGGACCTTTGTTTGAGTTTGAAAATTTGTGCATAAGATAGTTTCTCATCAATATTGATGGAAAAGTGTGCTAGAAATTGATTTGATAAAGGGTTGGATGCTTCAACTAATTAGAGGGGATAAACATAGAAATAATATAAAGCATAGTATTTGTGACTTATTGGGAATAACTTGGTCAATAATATGTCATTGAATATGTAATCCAAGCATGATGCATGGAAAGATCAAAGGTATTTTTTAAGATCACCTTCATCATAATAAATTGCAAGCTTAGGAGATACAAAGCCTATAGGTAAAGGATACACTACTATCTCAAAGGATACCATGTTATGAATCAAGGCATACAATTGCATTGAATGACTAGCTATAGATATATCTGGCTCTAATTGTAACAACTTAACCTACAGAGCTAAAAAAATATGCTTGAGGGAATGTGCAATAGTGAGGTTGATGATATAATATGCATTATCATCATAAGATGGGAATAGGTCATTTGCATATGAATAGGTATGGAAACTTTTGGGAAGCCTCATGTTTCCCCCACAACATGGGTGGACATCACTATGTAATTAAAGGTGTAGGTTTTTAACCCTAATATCTAGATATGGGGAATCTAGTGTTAAAGGGGTTAGAGATAGCCTAAGGCACAAGTATGGTATACTATCTCTAAGTAGACCAATTAATTATAAAACTTATATAAACATATACTAGATTTATTATGCTCAGATATATTAAAGATAGAAAGTAAAACTATATTAGATATTAAAATAATAATGAAAATAAGATAGTTGATCCTGATGTTAATATAGATCTAGATCTGAATAGGTAGAAATTATACTAGTCATGGATTTTGAATATGTTCCCTGATTCTAAAAATTGTAACTTTATAGTTGTAAACACTTACGTCTAAAATAGTTATGTTGATATTACTGTCTAACTCAAATGCAAGTGTCTAGTACATAATACATGTTGAAAATGTATGCAACCACCTGGATGCTTTTGGGTTCTATGTCATCTTTGTGTATTCAAATCTAGGTCATAGACTATCACTCCTTTTCAAATAATAAAACTTTAGTTTTTCATCTTTATAGTAGCTATGTAAAAAAATAGGTTAGTGGAAACACATTGTTGAGCTGTCCCAAAGACCCCTCTAATAATGAATGCTACCTACATAACCAATACTCTAAAGATGGTCTCAGACTTTTGTAGTTCTCTCCTACACATTGACTTGTGTGTGAATCATGTAATGTGTGATAAGCAAGTACAATAATCACCTAGATTGTAATTGACAAATATATCACTTGGGATACTCTTTTAGTACTTCAAACCTATAGATATGTTGTCCCTATAACTGATATGGAGATAAGAGAAAATACGGAAGCTTTGCTCACTTGAGTGCTTGATTGAGTGTTTTTTGGTCTATGCTAGGTTGGAAATGAATGAAGGTTGATATTGTATATATCAATCCCTTTGGAGAATATCTTACATTAATGAACTTAGGTTGACCATAGGTATACATTTCATTTATAAATTGGATGACTTCAGGGCACTAAACACTTTCATTGGGATAAGACACTTGTGTTGATGTAAGCATCTGATTGGAACACATGCATTTGGAAAGTTAAAAAATAGGTGTAGGTCTAAAACTTGTAGAAATAGAGGATAATAGGTTTATAACATTCTAAGAAAGATAAAAGGTTTAAGTTATTAGAATAACATTGGTTGAACGAAGAGATAAACAATTAGGAATAGAGAAATAGTGTATGTGAGACTTTTAGGAGCAAGACAGATCTAGAAGTTAAAGGTACATCCATGATATGTATTTACCAAGTATACAATATTGAGGTGATCTATAATTCATAAAGTGTCTACATTTTTTTGCCCTTTAATCTAGTAATGGAATTGCTAGTTTAAAGGAAAATAAATATATACTTGAGTGTGTATAACACACCTTGTCTTTGTTTGAGTCCTATTTGAATGCTTTATTGGTGACTAACCTGCATCCAAAATCATGTTACAATATATAATCAAAGCATATAATATACAATTAAAAGCATTGAAATTATTGAAATTGAAAGATAAAAATATTTAGGAGTATAATTGTGTATTGATGCAAGTGTTTTACCCTTTAACAATTTAGTTTGAAAAAATATATCATTATGAATCATTAGAGCCAAGATTAGGACAAATACAAAATATATAAAATGCATATATCTAAATATATAGAGAGATATTGGAGGACACATGACCCCAACATTTGAGAAAATGTGAGTTTCTACCTAATAGTTAAGATTAATTCAACCGTGCAACCCAACCATACTTATAACCTAGTGAGTGTGAGTGAACCAAGTCAAATCACACTATAAAATTGATGAGGTTGGATGATGTAATCAAGTCCAACCTATAAACTTGGAAAGATTGAGTGATTTAATCACCTCAACCATACCAAAAGTAAACCAACTAATACAATGGATTGATTCAATACAATCCATAATAGTCTAATTTGGTGGGTGATGATAGTCCTTGAAAATATTTGAAATCTGAAACTAATTTGATTTTGTAATATTAAACACATATTACATACCATATGCACTTTATATATGTCTCATGCTGAAACTGTGTAAGATAATGGTACCAATGTATAGAGTTTTGCCATAAATGTTTATTTGAATCATATAATTATAAATTTGGTTAATTTGAAACTATGTAAGTGTGAAGAACATGTTTCTAAAACATGTTTCCACTATAATATGAAATTTAAAACCGATGCAAGTGTAGAGAACATGTTTCTAAAACATGTCCCCATTATAAATAGAGAAATATGAAAACTGATATAAGTGTCAATGTAGAGAACATGTTTCCAAAACATGTCCTCACTATAATCTGGGTATGCTACATATTGAATAAGTGTGGAGAAAATGTTTTCAAAACTTACCTCATTGAATTTGAAACTGTGATAAATGTGAAGAACATGTTTTTAAAGAATGCCCCCACTACAATTTGAATCTATAAAGCAATGTGGAAGTCATGCCTCTATGGGATGTCCCTTTTTTGAGGTAAGATAAAGTAACAACTGGTAGTTACTTTACCTCAAAAGAACAAGATATCCATGTAAATTGTGAATATATCATGTATCATATAAATGGAACATATCTAGGTAGATATATCATTGAAACACAAAGAATGTGATTACACCAAGTCCTAAGATGTATGATGTAGATAATGATAACATATAAATATTTATAGTAAAAACTCAAACAAGCAATAAAGTACATACACAATAGTACTAAAAAATAAATCAAAATATAATGGTCCAAAGAGACCTCAAACAAGGGTCATGTTCAAATGCCACACAATCAAAGGTACATGACATATTCAAATGTCCAAAAACGTAAGAATGATATATTCAAATGTCAACATATAAAAAACAATGGCATATTCAAGTGTCAAAAAGGCAAACAAAGACATAATGGCCACAAACAATGTAACATATTTGAATAATCAAACAAATAAGACAATATCAAGACAAGATACTCAAGAAAGTGCATGAATGAAAGCATAAATAAATGACATAAACATAATATACTAGCCCATGGATCATATGTGTTAGCAAAAAGTGTTCATTACATAGTATATCAAGTACACTATGAAAGATATAAACATGGATAAAGACATGTGTTAGTATATAAGCTCAAACATGATAATGCAAAATGACCATAAAATGATATAATTTGGATATATCATGATAACAAAAGTAGATGCCCCCAATGTCCACATGATAAGAGTAGAAGGAGAACCCAACATCTAAAAGTACATAGATTAAGCATTTATGTATGCCTATATCACACTCAAAATATGTGTGAAACACGTATATATAGAAAATACTGATATGCCATCTATCAACATGGAACCAACAACATATATGCTAATGAGCTAATATAAAATGCAAATACTAAACATATGTTTGGATTTTTTATTTTTTTTTGATTTTTTTAGAATATGTCAAAAAAAAACTATCCTATGATCTCATCTAATGGAGGATGATTTTTGAGGAGTAGTAAATGTATAATTTATCTTGAATGAGATGTGCCATATGTGTGCATAGCAGAATCAGAAAGTGTATCATGCTCTTTTTGTAAGTTTGTACTTAGTATATTTAGTTTGCATTTATCCACAATTGGTTTCTTATTTGTTGATGATGGATTTAATGATAAGTACTAGGTCATGGAGATATGAAAAGATTATATGGTAAGTTGCCGAGCGGATCGGAACATAGTTTGCTAAATTTTTCATTTGAAGATTATTTACCATTTGTATGAGCAATGAATTTGGTCTAATTTAAAGAAATACTTGTAGTTCCCTCATTTATATTTATATTTAGAACATTATATTTGTCAAGTGTCTCTTGCATTTTGACCTCTTTTATTAGTAACCCTATTTTAAATATTCGATGTGCCCATTTCTCTTTTTATAATGTTACCTTTTCTATTTGTGATTTATTCTTTGACTTATTCTCATTTTTAGGTTATTTCTCTTTGAAAAAATGTATCTTTGAATGATTTGCATCAGTATTGCCACTATATCCCAAGCCTTGTCAATCATTATTATCGGATGCCTAGATATGATGAGTTATGCCTTGGGAATGTTTTCCCAAGCCTTGAACATGATAAATGAAGTTTTCTAAATATTTCTTTTCAAAACCATATTGTTTTGAAAGTTGAGTATCATTATTGAGAGGTAAATTTGTATCATTTTCTTGATCTGATTTATTTTTTTGAACCTTTTCTTACTCTATGTTTGATATGTGTAATTGTTTTTGCTCTAAATTTCTCTTTGGTACCCACATTTGTTATTTTGGTATTTGTGGTTTATGTGAGCTACTCATAATGTGAGTGGTTTTATTGGTTGATATATCAATGATATGATCACTAGTATCTTTGTAACTTTGTATTTTATTATTCAATGCAGATCAACAATCTATATGATTCCCATGCATTCTATGGTATGCACAATAGTATTTAGATCTCTTTATGAGATATAGAAGAGGTAGTTTGATAACTTTGTGTTGAATAATTTATATTAGGAATTCACTTGGAATCTTAGTAGCCTTTTGATCACTTCTTTTAGATGTATTTTGTTTAAATTTTTCATTTGGATAAGAAATATCATTGAGTCCAACATTGCTAGATGAAAATGCAAACACATAATAAACACTAGCATATTTTGGATTATACATGTATATAATATGATTTTGTAACTCTTTAATTAACTTGTTCATAGTGGTGATTTGATATTTTAAGGATTCATAAGCACAAACCCTAGGTGCTTTGGATTGAATATGCATACATATACCATCTACTTTACCCCTTGAAGGAGTGATAATATAGAACTGGTTAGAGGGATGGTAACTATCAATCTTCTTAGGATTAGGAGGAAGAAGAATGTAATATCCCCAAACTTCACCTTTAATAATCATGCAAAAACTAATGAAGGAAAAATCATAGTTAGCCACCAATAAAGGCAAATCACATCCAATAGCCAATAAAGAAAAATTATGCACAACTTACAAGAATTATAGCATGCACTCACTAATTAATTAATCACTATTGGTTGGTTAGCACCACACTTAAATGATTAATCGCCATACTTAAACCAAAATTAATTAATTACTCAAATTGCTATTACTTATTTATTAGTTAATTCAACTATCATTTATTAGACAAATAATTTTTACCTTTGGAGAAGACATGCCATTTGATGGATGGCTATGAAAGTATTAATATTCAACATTTGGTAAGAATGAAGATCAATCAATCATGTATTAAAATATATAACCATGTACAAGAAACAAAATTATATTACTTTTAAGGATGAAACCCCTTAATTATAGAATCAAATTTCAAGGATGAAAACCCTTGTCATTTCTCTAATTAAGAATGAAACTCCTTAAAGATTTACATTCTATTATTTTAAATCTAAAACTTTGAATTAAACCATTAATCAATTATATTTTATTATTTAAATTACTATTTATAAGTAAAAATCTATATTTATAAAATATTAACTCAAAAAGAATTTTGAGGAATCCAAATTATCATATAATATTTTGAGTATTACAATAGTATCATATAATCAGAATATTACATGATATTTTAGATTGTTCAGAATTCCTTTTGAGATAATATTTTGTAAATATAGATTTGAAATTAAAAATAATAATTTAAATAATAAAATGTAATTGAATAATATTTTATTTTAGAGTTTCAAATTTAAAATAATAGAATGTAAATTCTTAAAGGGTTTCATCCTTGATTAGAGAGATGACAAGGGTTTTCATCTTTGTAATTTGATTCTATAATTAAAGAGTTTCATCCTTAAAAATAATGTAAAGATTCTTCTTGTACATGGTTATATATTTTAATACATGATTGATTAATTCTTCCTTCCTACCAAACACTGAATATTAATACTTTCATAATCTTCCATCAAATGACATGTCTTTTTCAAAGGTAGCAACTATTTGTGTAATGAATGCTAGTTAAATTAACTAAAAAAATAACTAACAATGAATTGAGTAATTAATGAATGATAGTTTAAGTATGAAAATTACTCCTTTAAGTGTGGCGCTAACCAATCAATACTGATTAATTAATTAATTAACGAGTTTTTGTTGTAATTCCTAGAAGTGCTGCGTGATTTTCCTTTATTAGCTATTGACTGTGATTTGCCTTTATTGGTGGTTGAATACGATTTTTAATTCATTGATTATTGCGTGATTATTAAAATTAAAGTTTGGGGATATTATAAAGATATTTTTTAGCCATTTTAAATGTTCTAAAAATTGATATGAGAATAAGAAGAGAAGACATACAAATGCTACATTCCAACATGATACAATAAGGATATAGCAATTTCAAATTATTGACTAAGTTTTTGAAAAATATAGGATACATATTTATGTAAAAAAAAAAATGAGATGAACCCAAAAAAATAGGAAAACAAATGTACAGTGTATGACATATAGATCTATATTTATTAAAAATAGTAAAATGATAAATTTTCATAATCTATATAATATTTTGGTAAACAAAGAGAGGTTTTTATCTATAACAACATGATTATAAAAAAAATCTAAGGAATTGAAAAATTTATATATTATAAATCATAAATAGGTCAAACAATGTTGAATTCTTCACATGCAAAACCCTATAATATTCTTAATAACGAATCAACAATTGCAATAAAACAAGAATTTATTTTAGAGATAAGAGAAATGTTATTGAATAAAATATTATTTTTTATGAAACCCAAAAATGAATTACAAAAATAAGTACACCATTCATGTAATATGTCAATATTTACTAAAAATAATAAATTATAAAAATTGAAAAATTCATATCGAATTTTGGTGAATAAAAAGAGATTTTTTAGTATATCAACTTGAGTAGAAAATAATTTTAAATAATTTTAAAATGAACATATTTAGAGGCTAAAATATAACAATCAAAGAAGAATCAACTTGTAAGCGTATGCACATGAAGCCCTTGTAACTAAATGAGGGTAAAACTCTAGGGTAAAGTTTTAGATCTAAAAATTCATTACAACAAGATGAAATCCTAAGACGTTAAAAAACTTATATTTAATTTTTTTTAGCATTAAACATAGTTTGGGTTTACCAAATGTTTAACACTAAAATCTAGATAAGGAGAATCTAGGGCTAAAGGGGTTAGAAATAGCCTAAGGCACAAGGATGGTAGACTATCTCTAAAGCAAGGTTAATTAATTATAAAAATTAGATAAATATATACTAAATTTATTATGCTAATATATGCTAAAGATATAAAGTACAATTGTGTTAGATATTGTAATGATAATGAAAATAAGATACTTAGCTGATTCTGATACTAGTAGAGATCTAATCTAAAATATGTCGAAGGTAAATTAGACCTAGATTCTAAATCAATCTCCTGATTCTAGAAATTGTACCTCTATATTTATAGACACTCATGTTGACTTAGAATGATTATGTCGATGTTACTATCTAAATCAAATGTAAGCATCTAATAAAAAATACCTATTGAAACTAGATATGATCACGTAGATGCTTTTGGGTTATGTGTCATCTTCACTCTAGTGCATTCAAATATGGGTCATGGATTGTCTTTCCTTATCAAATATAAAAAATCTAGTTCTTCATATTCATAGTGACTATGAAAAAAATAAGTTAATTGCCACATGGTGTCAAGATGCCTCAAAGACCCCTCTATCAATGAGCATTATCTATATAGATAATACTTTGAAGAGGACCTCAAAATTATGTGGTTATCCCCTATGTGTTGGATTGTGTGTGAATCATGCAATGCATGATAAACAAGAATAATAATTATTTAGCTTGTAACTTAGAAAATATGGATCTTGGAATGCTCCTTCAATACTTTAAACCTATAGATATTTTGTCTCTATGATTTGTATAGAAATAAGATAAAATAGATAAGCTTTGCTTATTTGAGTGCTTGATTGAGTGCCTTTTCATTTATTCTAGGTTAGAAATGAATGATGATTGATCTTGTATATATCAATCTCTTTGAAGAATATCTCACATTAAATCACTTGGGCTGATCATAAGTATACATTTTATTTGTAAATTATATGACTTTAGGGATTTATACACTTGCATTGAGATAATACACTTGCATCGATGTAGGCATCTAACTGGGATACAAGTGTCTAGGTAGTTGGAAAATAGGTGCATCTCCAAAATTTGTAGAAATAGAAGATAAGTAGGTTTATAACATTCTAGGCATGATAAGATGTCATAGTCATCAAAATAACATTGGTTAGATTAAAAGATAAATAATTAAGCATAAAAAGATATTACATGTGAGCTTTTTGATAGTGAAAAATGTCTATAAACTAAAATTACATTCGTGATATGTATTTTCTATGTGGACAAGATAAAGGTGTTATATAATTCAGAAATAATGTCTATAGTAGGAATAATACCAATAATAGAAGTCTAAACTTTTTTTTGGATTGATAATGAAGGATTTTAACCTAATAATAATCATCAATGATAATATGAAAGTGTGAGCAAAACAAGAATACACAATACTAAGTTACTTCTCAAGAGCAAACCATAAGTGACAAGAGTTAAAGCAGGAAATCAAACATATCAGAGAAAAATCTAAGTGATCTTATTAGAATGTTTGCAACTAAAATTTTCACAAGTATAAGATTAAATCAAGAGCATAAGATAAGAATAGAAAGACCTATGAAATTTTTAGTGAGGAAAAGAGGAGAGGAATGAGTCTTTTATATATCTAATAGAGGAAAATGAGAGTTATATAGAATCTCATTATGATCTTACAAGCCCCCCTATGTGTGTGTCACTTGTGTTCTAGTCCCTCACAAAGTGAAGAGAGGTGTGTGCCATGTGAGAAAAAGAGTTACTCATGCAAGTAACTCCCAAATCCTAAGTGAGCATAAAGAGGTGAGTGACACCTCATATACTCTAGATTCATGTGAATTAATAATTCACATAAATATAAAGTCTTCACACATGAAAAAGAAACTTAGGATAAAATAAATTATCCTAAATAAAGGGTAATTATAACACTCCCCCTTAAACTTTATTTAGGGGTTTAAAAAAAATAAGAAGGGAGGAAACATCACTAACTCTCTCCCTTGATGATAACTTCTTTCAATCCTAACTTGTTAAAAAATAAAACAAACTTGTTTTTACATAGAGGTTTAGTGAAGATATCAGTCATTTATTCTTCAGTAGAACAAAAAGATAGAAGAATTTGATTGTATTTGATAAGTTCATGTTAAAAGTGATGTTGAATCTCAATGTTCTTAGAACTTGCATGAAAAACTAATTTTTTTGTTAAAATAATGACACTTTGATTATCATAAAAAATCAGAGTAGCTGAATGTTGTGACTGGCCCAAATCTGTAAGAAATATTCTAAACTAATTTTTTTCCTTTACAACATGATTAAAAGATTTATACTTAACTTCCATGGAAGATAAAGATACATTAGTTTGCTGTTTACTATTCCATTAAATGGTGTCAGAACCCAAAGAAAAATAATAACTACTTGTGGATATACTATCATTAGGATTATCAGCGTAATCAAAATCTAAATAACATGCCAAAAAAATTACTATTCAAGGTATACTTGATGCCAAAAGTTAGAGTACATTTTAATATAATGAAGAATTATTTTCACATTTTAAAAATGAGTAGCTTGAGGTTTAGACATAAAGCAAGAAACTAATCCAACAAAAAAGATAATATCAAGATGAGTATGAGTAATATAATTCAAACTACCAACTAATTATCTTTATAGAGTTGGATCAATAGTTTCTATTTATATATCATTAAATAATTTGACACCAAGTTCACAAGGAGTAGCAATAGGTTTGTAATCTAACATATTAAACTTAGATAATAAATTATATGCATATTTAGATTGAGAAATAAAGATGCTATCTTTTTCTTATCAAAATTGAATGCCTAAAAAATAATGTAAGAGACCCAAATCAGTGATTTCAAAGATATTATTCAAAATATTTTTAGTGAAATAAATCATTGAACTATTACTACTAGTTAGGATTAAGTCATTAACATACAAAATAATGATAAATATGCATTTTGAAGTGTTTTTGACAAAGAGATTAGGATCATTAGAACTACAAGTAAAGCCTTGAGCTATACAAAATTAATATATTTTGGAGTACCATTCTGTATGATATTATTTTAAACTATAAATAGATTTATTTAACTTGCATATAAAATGTTCATTGTCTTGATTAGTAAAATCAGGGGGTTGAGACATGTAAAATTTTTCATGCAAGTCATCATTTAAGAAAGCACTCTTAACATATATTTGACAAACATGTCAATGCATGCGAATAATTAAAGCTAAAAAAAATTTAATTGTGGGCATCTTATCAATAAGAGCAAAACTTTCATTATAGTCAATTCTTTCATTTTGAGAAAAATCTCTAGTAACTAATCTAGCTTTATAATTTTTAATTTGATTATCAAAATTGAACTTAGTTTTAAACAACCATTTATAACTTACCAAATGATTCCCTTTAGGTAGTGGGACTAAGTCCCAAGTGTTGTTAAAAATCAAACAATTGTATTCATCATGCATTGCTTTTTTCTAATGAAAGTGACCTTGAGTTTGGTTTAGAGTTTGAGGATCATTATTGTGCATAAGTTTATACATCAAAGCATAATTATAAAATTATTACCTAATTCTATGAGAATCATTAAGATCTACATAGATTACATAATATTCTATAGTAGTCTTGGTCCACTTAGACATAACTTTAGGTAGAGTAAGACTATAAGGAGAAGGAATTTGAGGAACAACATCATTATGTAACACATCATTATGATCGTCACTAGTTTCAAAATGAAAGAAGCATAAATTATATCAATAGAATCTAAATTGGAAGCACAATCAATTACATTATTTTCAAAAATATTAACATCCTTTTTAATCTTGATTTTGTTAGTTTGAGGATCATACACCCTATAAGTTTTAGATGATTCATCATATCCAACCAATATAAAAGTATCTATTTTAAAATCCAACTTCTTACATTTTTCAATTGGAATATGAACAAATACATCATAATTAAAAAATGCAAATATTTTAAATTAGGTTTTCTACCACTCCAAACTTATTTAGGTGTAATGTTTAAAGCAATTTTAGTAAGAGTCCTATTAATGAGATAGATAACACAATACATGGATCCAACCTAAAATTTATAATACATATTTTTAACATGCAACATACACCTAGCCATTTCAGTGATAGTATTATGTTTACATTCAACAACACCATTTTGTTCAGGTGAGTAGGAAACAATTTTTTAATGCTTAATTTCATGTTGCTTACAATATGTAACAAAATTATTGTTAATATATTTTGTACCATTACCAGTACATAATATGCATAAAGAATAATGAGATTATTTTTCAACAAAGGCATGAAACTTAATAAAAGTGTTTAAAACTTGATCTTTAGTTCTCAAAAAATAAATCCAAACTTGCCTAATGCAATCATTAATAAAATTTAAAGCATACTTATCACCATTAATAGGAGTTTACATAAGACCTAAAAGATCACTATGAACTAAATAAAGCTTTTCAGTAACACACTAAGAGTTATTTTTAAGAAAAAAATCTTTATAAATTTTACCAACTATACAACCATTACACGTAGAAGTAGTGGGAGAAATTTCATGCAAATATTTCACCATATTAAGTTTTTTAATAAGTGTAATAATTTAGTAATTTATATGTCCTAATATTTCATGTCATAAGTTAGCATCATTCGAAACAAACAAAGGATGAGAAAAAGAGGGAGAAGAGAATCCAGTAAATTTGAACAAATTATCATTGTCTAAAAAAGTAGTAGTAACTACTTGAAAATCTTGCTTACTAAATTTAACATAACAAGTATCATTAATAAATTGTACCTTATAGTCATGTTTGCATAATTAAGATACAAAAAGTAAATTCAATTTGAAATCAAGAACAAGTAAGATATCATGCAATTCACTATTAGGGATTTTAAAATTTTGTATGGCTTCAACATTACAAGACTTAAATTATTGTTATAAATATATGGTTTTAAAGAAGTAAAAAATTGAGCATTATATGTCATATGCTGAATAACACTAGAATCAACAATCCATTTAATAAGAGAAGCATATAAAATATAAGTAAAAGCAACTCTAGTATTAGACTCTTGTTTTACTTTAGTCTTATTGTTACTAGTGTTGGCATTTTTTTTGACCTTAACCTTTTTATTTTTGATATCATATTTTTTTTAAAGCAGTGATCTTCGTCATGAGTATTTTTATCACAATAATTACACTCTAACTTTTTCTTAAGTTTAGAGTTAAATTTTTGATATTTATTTTCATGTGTATTATTTGACTTAACATATTATTTGTCATTATTATGTTGGTATTTAAAAACAAAAACATATTCATTAGTATTAAGACTACTAAGTTGAATCAAATTTTGTTCTTCTTAACACAACAAAGTACAAAATAATTCAAATATCAACATAGCAGATAGAGTAAAAAAAGTTAGTTACGAATGGATATTAGTAATAAACTATTGAAAAGATCAATACAAATATTTTTTTATGATAATATGAATCAAATTTAGCTCTAAAATTTTAACACTTAAATAAGCTAATTGAGAATGCAACGAATGAAATTTAATCAATATATCATCCATAGTTTTGAGGTCATTATAATTTAAATCATATAATTGATTCTAAAGTTGAATTTTACGAGATTCATTCACAACGTCATAAACAAATTTAAGTTTAGATGAAATAGTGGAAGCAAGAGAAAAAACATCAATATGGACATGCAATTCAAGGGTCATGATCATGCCAATTAATCTTAAGGCCTTGTCATTTTTTGCTTGATATTAATCTTGATTTTTGATAGAGGTAGCCTTTGTATCATGTTGGATATCCGTGCCATATAATACATGCATGATCCAAAACTTAGAAGTTTTGGTTGACAAATATTTCAAGAACATAACAAAATAATATAGTAACACTAAATTCTCTGAGAAGAGATATTTTATTACTCAAGATCGCAATACAATTATATGTTTATCTTTGGGAAGAGATGTCTGCTTTCGATTTCTAGTTACATCTTAATTTACACACATTTTAAAAGCATGGGGAGGATGTGTAAGGTCACAAATCTTGAGGGAGATGAATTGGTTTGACTTCCATGATTTAAAATAATACAGAATTCAAGGAATTACTATTTTTAGAAACTTACTATTTTTAGACTGCACTACTAAAATTGAAATTTGGGGCACTTTCATTGAGTTTTTAGGGGTTAAAATATATCGAGTGGATCTTAATTCCATTTCACCACAATCTCCTCATTCTTATCTTTCTAATAGTTCAAACGATGAGTCAATTAGAGCTATGGTGCAAAAGTTATGGCTCCCAAAAGTTCTGTCATCAATTGGGGTAGAACCGTCACCCGAATTGTCACCTGAATTATTACCTCGATCAGTGCACCAAATGTTTGAAAGTGAAAATATATTGCATATGTGATTTATATAAATGGTAATTGATAGACATGAGTTTAAATTCCAATAATAATTGAGTCATTGTGTCTTAAAATCTTATCTAATGACCAGAAAATGAATAGGCAAAAAATC
Source organism: Torreya grandis (assembly GCA_037957365.1). Lineage (NCBI taxonomy): Eukaryota > Viridiplantae > Streptophyta > Pinopsida > Cupressales > Taxaceae > Torreya > Torreya grandis. The sequence continues at coordinate 2,563,480 of JARHVA010001578.1, forward strand.
ACTTAGACAACAAAGACGTAGAAGGGGCAATAAACTAAAATAATGACATTGCTTGAATACAAAAGAGATAGCAAGAAATAAATGAGAACCAAGAAAAGATAGAGAATTGAAATAAAAACGTTGTCAAGTTGATATGGAAAAGATAATATCAACTAAAAAAAGATCTATTTTTTTTTGTCTAAGTGAAAGCCAAAAAATGTAAACAAATCTCACTTTTAATGACTTAAATAATTGTATGCCTTTTTTTTTTAATTTTTTTTTCTAATTATAAAAGTTCACTTATTGATCTTAGGATAAGTATTGAATTTAAACAAAGACAATAAAGTGTTATTGGTTGTTTAAAAAAAAATAATTAAGTGTAAACTCTCATAAAAAGTCAAAATTTGAATGTTTTTAAAATAAAATTATTTTTATTAAAATAACAAGATACTTAAAACACTAAATGAAGGAGCTTACAAATATTAAAAATTCTTTACTTTAGAAATAAGAAATTAATGAAATTTTTTATACTTTGAAAGAAACTTTCAAAGGCACACCATTTTTATAAAATGATAATGGATAATAATAAAAGTAAGATAGAAAAAAGTAATCATGAATCTCTCTTTTTTTTAATTGTTTTTCAGAGTAAAGAAGCAAGGCACAAGTATAAAGTGCATTATAAAAAGGAAAGATAATTAAAAAATTAAAAATAAACGTACCTCTATGATGGTGATGCCAAGTGTCCTATTAGAGTAAAAGGATATTCAAAATTTTATCAAAATAGAATAAAAGAACTTTGAATGGTGATGCAGAGGTTGAAGACACCTCAGTTGCATGAAAAAAGAATAATGTGACCAACAAGAATAGACCTGAAGCTGAGCAAAAGGAAATAGAAAGGAATTAAGACACCAAGTACCTAGAGGGGTGACTCATAGTAGAGGGATGACTTAGGAAGTTGAGCAAAAAAATAAATAGAGTAAAAAAAATTGACCAAATGGGATGATATACAGCTTAGGGGTGCCACTTAAGAAAAAGAATCCTACTTAAAAAACAATAAAAAATCAAATATCATCAAAAGGGGTGAATTCTAAAGAGCAGAATAGACAAAAAAATATGGAACAAAGAAAATTCCCAAAGATGAAAAATAATAAAAAAAGATAAATAAATTATTACCTGTAAATAAAAAACTCAAAAAAATTAGTAGAACTAAAAAAATTCTGTGTAAGCCAAAATATAGAGTTTAAAAAAACTTGAATATTAAATGTTTTTTTTGCTTGGTTGAAATGAGACTAAAAAAAAATTAATTTAATTTAATGATCAAAATAAATATATTTGTGAATAAAAAAATATATTAAAATTTTAAATGCCATTAAAAAACTAAAATATTGGTAATAAATGACTAAAAAAATTTGATTTAAAAAATCAAAGGGTTAAAAGATTTTTTTTAAAATTTAAGTGTGGTTGAAAAACCTATAAAAAATGGTTATAAACCACTAAAAATTAAATAATGAGATCAAAAATGGATTTTAATAAATATCAAGGGTTAGAGCCCTTGCAAAAAAAATTCATGTAGACTCATTAAAAATTTGCTCACTTTTTAAAAAATGTCAATAAGATGACCATAGCTTTGATACCATAAAAGATTGTAACCCAAGAAAAATCATCAATGACATAGTATAAAAGTGTGAGACAAACAAGAATACACAATACTAAGTGTCTCACAAGAGCAAACTATAAGTGACAAGAGTTTTAAAGTGAGAAACTGAACATATTGAAAAAAACTCACGTGATCTTATTAGAAGATTTGCAATCAAAATCTTCACAAGTATAAGGCTGAATCAAGAGCACAATACACGAATATAGATAACTATAAGATTCTTAGTGAGGAAAAGAGGATAAGAAGAGCTCTTTTATAAAGTTAGAGGAGGAAAATACGAGTTACATAAAATCCCATTATGACCTTACAAATCCCCTAAATATGTGTCATTTGTGTTCTAGTCCCTTAAAAAATGAGGGGAGGTGTGTTCCATGTGGAGAAAGGAGTTACTCATACATGTAACTTCTAAATCCTAAAGGATCACAAAGAGATGAGTGACATCACATGGAATCTAGATTTATGTGAATTAATAATTCATATAAATATAATTTCCTCACACATAAAAAAAGAAACTTAAGATAAAATAAATTATCCTAAATAAAAGATAATTCTAATATGTAGCTTGAAAGGGTTGGCTGATATTATGAAAAGGGTCATATTCCTCCTTAAATGTATTAATTTGAGCCATTTTTTTCTATTCACCTATTGCTACATATAACATTACATCAAGAATTTGTGGATTTATGTCCATATACTCAGCTAACTCTCTCTCATCAACCTCATAAATATAATGACAATATTTATTTCTTGTTCATGAGTATTTGCATATTCAACATTCATGATTACTCCATCAAATGGATGTGAAGTAATAAAAGGGAGTAATGCAGATTGGATATTCTAAAAATGTGAGTTAAGGCTAAATATTGTTCATTATTAATTTTAATATTAATATATAAAGAATTGATCCATTTAATTACATAGTTGATCCAAATTGCACATATCAATGTAGAACAATATGAAATGGTAACAATCATGTATTGAGTAAAAAAATATAAGATATGTTCATTCCTTATAGCCATGTCTATTTTTTAATATGAGGGAGAATATGAAATCACGTCCAAAAAAAAACTCTAAGATAGAAATATGAAAACCCTATAAGGATGAAATATTAAAGGGGTCCTAGGATTTAGTATAGTTCGAATAATATTCAATTTCACCGATCTATTTTATCCTACTTTAGATTGTATAACCCTAAGTAAGATAGAAACTTGAATGTATTTCATATTATAAAGTATGATAATTACACATGAATTCAAATGTAAAATACTAAAAATGATTTGACAAATGGCATATGCTTAATATAAAAAGTAATAATTATATCAATATCCTTAACTTTTTTGATTTATTGAGATTTATTTTTAATAATGTAAAAGGGCCTAGAAGCAATCTTAAGAGTCACTTAAATATCAAACTATTTATCTATGTGCATAGGGTCACTAACATCAACCTAGGGTAAAATTGTCAACATTACTAATTGAGGTTGATGTTATTGTCTTGGGGTGATTTAGATCTATGTGACTATATAATCAATTGTACCTACTTGTGATACCTCTCTGTGTGCAATATTTATTTTTGATTATGTGCACAATTCCATAAATTAGTCTCTTCTTTAAAACCCTAGATCCTCTTGTGAAGGGTAGAACTCTATAAAAAATTAAGAACTATAATTGAATAAGCTAACCCTAATCACCCCTATTGATGATTAGCCATTACTTACTTATCTAATACTCTAAAAAGGGAAGTCAAGTCATGCATTGATATTCCCCTTAATGTGAATGTGTGATTGTGCTCTTTTGTTATATGAATACACCTAGAACTTGGTTTTTGATACTTGACAACATTATCTCTAAAATTGGCTTGATGTGCTTTAGACTTGACTGATGACTATTCCTAGTTACTGATTTACAATTTGAGAGGAATAAGGAATATTTTCTCAATGTGCAATAGTGTATATATGTTTGATAGATAAGTGAAAATGAGTACTAAGTGTGGGTTTGAATTATATTTTTATAAGTCCATTCAGGTAATTTATCATGGCATTGACATACTAGGAAAATGGGCTAACCCATAAAAATGATTTATGTTTGAAAACTAGATGTTTGGTGAAGGTCAACAACGTCACGCTCAGGCCATTTTGAATGATGAAACTATTTGAGCCTGATGTCAGTGTTCAAAAGACAAAAATGTAGATATGATGATTTGGAGATGTCTAAGTAAGATATTTAGCTGATTTGACATAAATTGAGAGTTTTTTGCAAGTAGTTGATAGAAAAAGAGGAGGCTCAAACCCATAACACACATGTAGATGTGATAAAATTGTGTATGAGAGGCAAATTTATGTGCACAAATCATGTGTAGTGAAGGTAGGTCAAAAGTGACATTGTTAAGTGGTTAATACTAGATTTTCGTATCTACAACTCCAAAAACCAACCTAATTGTTTTTACACTTCCCTTAAAATTAGAAATAATCAACATGTGTACAAGCAAAATATGGTAGCCCATCTAAAAAATGGTGCATTTGTAAAACATCAATTGCTTGATTCATCATTGATATGAAATATAGATTGAATTATAACATAAGTTATGACCTTACTAAGCTTACCAAAGTGTAAAGTATTTTTGACTTAATGTGAGACTAAATAACCTTGTCTTCCTTAAAGTTCAATAAAAAAGTATATTTGTTGCATCCTTGGTTAAGTCATCTTTATTTTCTTGAGATTTTATACCTTAGGTGTTCAAGTCTTTCCATAAAGTTGATTCTTATAAGTTATTTCATGTTTCTTATTAAGCATTTAATTCACATGACTTATTTCCCCCAATTTTGAATAGTCCTTACTAATCCTTTTTTGTTTTCAAAGTTGTATAATAGAATAAGACCTACTTATAAATTTTAATTTTTTGAAGGTTCCATTGGCACATTGGATCTTATCTCTATCTTGAACTTTATACAAATTTGCATTCACAAATCAAATTAGGTTTAGTCATTGAACTCTAACATCCTTTTTATTTATCATAATTCAAAATGTGCTTATTGTATATGTACAATAGATCCAAAAAAATCAATCTTAAAGATTCAGTCCTAATTGATTCCTTGACCTTGTTTTGAAAACTTTAGCCAAATGTTTTTGTATGTGAATATACCATAATGATAAAATACAATCCCATTAAGAATGATGATATTTAACATGAACTTATTTTATTCACTCAAATTTACTTCAAGTAATATGTTTTCATTTTACATTTTTCAATGAATAATAAGGAAATCAATAAAACATTAATATCCTTTAATATTATATGTTTTCAATTTTTATTTTATTTTATATTTTGAACCCATTATTCATATATTTTTCTATCTACATTCCAATGAATAAATATTAAGGCAATCTGATAATAATAAAACCTTTTCATTCACTAATGAAAACATTAAGGCAATGCTATAATACATCTATCTAAACTTAGTTAATGCACAAATGTTTCAAAAATAACTTATATGTTTCCTCAAATGAACCAATTTTATACAAGTCAATTACTAAATTATTTGTTTACCAGTTTTATTACATTCATAAATTTACTTTCAAATGTTAACCTACTAATCTTTCAAGTCATAACAATATTTATTAGAGGACAATAAGAAGTACATGAGCCACATGATCTTTAATAACTAAAATATGTTTCTCAAGTATTATAATTCTTCACAAGTCATCACATGGATTATAATGAATATCATAAGTACAATTATTGAATTGATGAAGTTGAGTGTCATCTCAATCATGGTTAGGAGTGAGTTTAATGAACCCAATCATTGGAACCCCACACTCCTACATCCACAAACCTAAATTTTATGATTTCTTCTTATTGTCAAGTTTAATAAAAAATTGGGTTACATCCACATAAATATATAAATCTAAATAAAAATCAAGTTCACAAATATGCATCACACAAGTCAAACACATCACATAGTGTCATAAAAAATAAAACCACTTGAACCAAACATCACAAGAGTTAATTAATACGACATATTATTTCCATAATTACACAAGCTTACAAGTCTTATGTGAATGAATCATATCTCCAACATCCCTTAGTGCAAACATATTTCAAATGGAAATGAATGGTACTTCATAAGAACAAGGACATACTCTAGTTTGAGACACATATCGATGGTTGGTAACTTATCAACAATCCAATTGTGGTAGTATGAATTAATAATTATACTTAGTTCATACACAATACTTATTTAGTGGGAAAAAACTCACTACACCTTTGATCAAGCCTAAGAACACACACATTATCCTATAATATACAAACAAACATGGATAGGGACAAACACACTATTTAATGAATAATGGCATAGAACTGCTCAAAATGATATTATTAAAACCAAGCCTTATTGATATTTATAATGCGTGAATAAGAATATATATCCTAATCAACATAGCTATGGCACGGGCCTCTACTTTCTCTTTAATTATTTTACTTTGGTTGGCTGGGACTCACTGAGTAAATAGAAATCAAATAGTGGGACTAGGTGTTCACTATGTGTTAAATTGGTGCTATCCACCTCAATTAATGATTTAATATGTAGTTGTTATACCACTGATCACTAAAAATAATATGGTAATTACTGCACTGATCACCATCCTTCACTTTAGTTGATTTGGCACGAGGTTTTGCTAAAATATATACAACTAGAGTACATTATCATCACTATTGATGAATAAAACTTTTCAACCATGTATTATTTTTGGATTTTTTTTTATGATATTAGAGAAAAACATTAGAGTATTTTACTAACTTGAGATTGGTAAGTATCACCCTTCTTTCATTTTCTTCTAGCTTCCTATTGGCTTAACTCAACTAGCTAGGTCAATTTTCATGTCATCTATTTGATAGTTCTAGGTTATACATAGACAAATTCCATGATCCCCCCAATGTTGGGTTATAATGATAATGCATTCTTACAATGGTAAAAAATTTGACTTTGAAAACTTACAAATGATACAAAAAACTAGGTTTTTGATTTTTTAAACTATGAAAAATGACACAAAATGACTCTATCTTGAGTAGCAGGAAAATAAATGACTCAAATGCCAAACTATAGCTTAAATTATCCAAATTCCAAAATTATAAACTATATAAAAATAATAAACAATTACTATATCAAACATTAATAACACTTGTACTTTATAACATTGACAAACTATAGAAAAGCTTATACTATAGAAAAACCACATGGTTTATATAATAAATAACACCACAAAATATACCTTATAAAACTTAAGAAAATCTATGCCTTTAATGAAATATATTAATTAAGGCTATAATTTTTATTTATTAGGATAAATCATTTATTGAAGTCAGATGCAAATTTTTATGTGCATATCGGTAAGCATAAGGGTCTTGACATAGTTGACAAGGAAATGACTTGTTAAAGAACAATCACATGACTTGTACAATGGAATGTTTGTTGTATGAAACACTTATAATAATAATTTCAATGATGCATAATTATTGTCAGTGCTATTTATTTTGAAAGCACATGAAGACATGTTTGACGTATGAAGCACTTATAATAACAATGTCAATGATGCATGGGGATCATTAGTATTATTGATTTCAAGACCACATGATGGACAAAAAATGTATGCTTAAGTGGAGGATACATGAGGGGTTGAAAGATATCAATGATCCATGTTCATAGTTTCTACATGAAATTTAGTAGATATGCATGGTGGAATGTAGTGATTAGACATATGTGTTATATGATAGGGTTGTTGGACACATAAAAAGAATGAAGTGCACATATTTTTTGGATAATGAGTAATTTGTAGTAGGTTTGATGCACATGGTGGACTATCTCCACTACATAGAGGGAAAAAAACTTTGTTGACAAAGAGGATATGTGAATACACAGAGTAGTTAGTTTAAAAAAATCAATAACGAGATGTTAGGCACACAAGGATAGACTCAAATAAAGATCTATAATATTTTCAAACTCCACCTATCTCTAAATATTGTATATAAATGCACAAAACTACACAAAAGCACCTTAATTTAAAAATTTTACAATTTTGTTATTTTTGGGAATAATGGAGTTTTATTCCTATTTAATAAACAAGTTTGAGTAGGAAAAATTAGTAAATAATATTCCTAATTATGGCTACTGATTTGTGAATTTGAACTACAATTTAACCTTTCTAAAAATAGTAAGAGAGCAAGGAGAAATTTAACTTAGCTTATTCTAGGCTATTCAATTTGAGACAGGGTTTGTAAATTTACATGCAAGACTAGGACACTGTCACAAACAAGATCTTGGACTTCATTTTATAATTAGATAGGAGCACCAGAATTGGACACCCTAGGATCTAATGCTATAGTCCTTTGACACTATTGTATTGAGGTTTTAGTCTTTTTGGGTTTTGTTTTCCTACTCAAGTTGAGCCTGTGTACTATTTTTTAGGTCTTTTCTATCAACAAAATTCCCTGTAAAGCTAATTCATGTACTTAGATCTTCTATTCAATTAAAAGAAACTTTGGAAAATAGGGAAAAGGGGTTAGTGTGTAAAGGATACACTAGATGTACTTCACACCCCATGTGTTAGCATGCTACCTATATACCAATACTCTAAGGAAGGATAAAGTTGATGTAGTTCTCCCATTGAAGTGCTTGGTGAAATTATCTATGAAAATGCAACTAGATGCGAAGCTAAGTGTACTTCAGATGGATAGGGACTGGTGTAAAGGTTTGAATAAGCTTGTAATAATATTGGAAGGCTATATGCAGAGAATAGGGAAAATTACTTGAATGTACTCACTTATATTCTTACTTCTCTCTTGTAAATGAGTACCAACCCTTATAAATGAGCTTTGAATGGGTTTATATCAGAAACTATTGATTATGGGTAAGAATTATTCACTTTAGGCCAACAAGGAAAAACATAAAGATTAGAAGAATCTAACTGTTAGGGATTAAAATACACTTTGAAAATAGTGCCAAAAGTGATACACCCTAGAGTTCAATGCTATAATCCAAGTTGAGCACTATTATTTAGAGATTATGGGACTTGGGGGGATGGATTTGACATAGGGAAAATAGTCTAGGTCAACTGGGGTTAAGTTTGGAAGGCCACAAATGATTAGAAATTAGTGAAAAAAATACTATAAGGGTTGTGTAAGCAAGTAGGAGGACCTATGGATTGGGTGTCTTTAGCCACACTAAATTAACCAAATTTCACATTTTACATGACTACATTTGCCCCCCCTTTATTCTAGTGATGCCTCAAAGCAAAATACTAAGATAAAGGAAAAAATAAAAAGTGTACATGAACTCACCTACAAAGTTGAATCCCATGACGCTTGTGTGATGCTGAGTAATGCCAGATAGTACATAGATAACACATTATGCAAGTGTGAATGTACAAAATTAAACAAAGAGTAGATTAGTTATTATTATATGTGATATAAAACAAGAACATACAAAAGATGAGTAAAAGGAAAAGGAAGAGAAACAAATGAACACACCTCACTAGGTATGCGAACCAATATAAAACTTATTGTGATCTTGAGTAGGCTGAGTAATGCTAGATTGTATTGGATGATGTTGTATCAAAAGTTATATTTCAAATGGAGTTGAGTACTTAATTCCCTAGAAAGTGGCTCAAGAATTTAAAGGTAGGTCCTTTGGCTCCATCATCACCTACTAAGTGAATTTAATGAATCATGCATGTGTCAATTTATGTCTAGACTGTGTGTCTAATCCCTCTAAATAGGTCGGTCAAGAATATAAAGGCTAGCTAGACCTTTGGATTCATTGTTTCCCCATGAAGTGAAGCTATGAAGTAATACTGGTATAGAATAAATGTCATATGAGATGGCTCATAGAGCCCATGGATGCTATGAAAGTTTGACAATGTGGCATGGATAACCAAATGTATGCTAGAAACTAGGCCACTCTTGGCCATTTTGAGAGATGAAGGTTAGGATTGTATGAAAGCCACTCTAAAATTGATATAATATGCTTATGTAAAAACCAAATTGGGAACTCAGGTACTCAAGAGTTAAACTTGTATGAAATTTCAACTTGAGAAATGATTCCAACCACCTATAGATGGAGTAAGACACACAACTACTGAGAATACCTAGGTAATAAACTAAACTCAAAAACAAACAAGAATAATATGTCATGCACATTGCCTCTAATCACTGGTGTTTGAAACATGCATTCTGATCTTGAAGTTATGTCAATTGCCTAATCTAAAACTAGAAGTGAGAGTCATCATGCTATGTATGATACCCCCTATATCTAGATTTCCTAAGAAAATTGTATTAACACTATTGATTTTAACTGATGTGGATGTGAAAAAATTATAGCTGAGCTAAACTTTTTTCTTGTTACTAGAAAACATATGTGTTTTTCTACCTAGACAAGAGTACCAAAATGAGGACACCCTTATGTTTGGCACTGCTGTCCATTTTCAATGCTATTTTCCTATGCTAAAATTGGTTGTTGATCTAGAATCATCATTATGTTTCTATTCTATTCTGACTAGTTTGACCTCTGGATTCTAAATTGGGTGATCTAAATGCTACTATTTTGACTATTAAGAGCTTTGATCTCTATGACAAAACCTCTATTTATTGCCCCCTTTTTTAAGGGTAGGAATGATTGAACATGTAATGACTTCCCTCAGAATAAAAGAGTCTTGCAAGTGTGTTATGATGCATAGATACATGATATAATAATGAAATTTGATTAGATATCTCCAGATATAGCAAAGTTTATATTGAGAGATTTTTTAGATCAATAGGGGTATGCCTAGATAGATATAACAATGTAAAAGCATGTGTAATGTAATGAAATAGAACTAGAAATGTTAGATGCTAGTTTTTAGGGAAGGATGAATCATGATGTCCATCATGGAATCCAATAAAGCAAGGTAAATGCATGATATGGGTCATGACATTATAACAAGGACAAGAAAATAAATCAACAAGAATATAAATAAAGAAGCAAGAAGCATACAAGGTTGGCCAAGAGGCCACACAAACAAGGGACATGGGCACACACCACTCAAAACAGAAATAAGCATAGAAGGCATGTTCAAATGCCACACACACATACCATTTGAAACAAGCAAAGATTGGCACGAGGGCCATAATTACATAGAAGAGTAAAATCAAGAGACATTGGTAAATGTCCAAAGATATAAACACATGAATAGAAGTAAATGACATTGGAAAATGACCTAAAGCACACATAAGAAACAAATTTGGAACTAGAAATGTAAATACATATAAATACACAAAGAAAGAAAGGAAAACATATAAATTGGAAAGGTATAATCACATATAACTAATCAAATTAAGAGTGAAAGTATATAATACATGTTTAATACAAGACTAGGTATATGCTAATAGATACACAAGTGATAGATACCAGTGAAATGTTGATATAGTAATTTGTGTAATCTTGTAAGTAATGTATATCAATATGATAACTTAGAGTGCGTAGTGTAGGATTTACATAACTTGGATGGTGTTGTCATGTAGAAGATGCCCTTAGTGGGTATGTATATCGATGCGTGTCTCGAATGTAGAAGTAAGATACCCCCTCAATGGGTAGAGTGAAGCAATCAAGTAGCTGGATGTCATTGTACACACTCAAAGAAGATCAAGTGAATCATGGTAATGTAGATAATTGACAAATAATAACATGAAACAAAAAATGTAAGTCCTAGAATGATAGTAGTAATGTAAAGCATGGATGATGCATACAATCAAAATATTTTCTTTGGTATTTTCAAAATTTGTATTGTTTTTGTATTTTTTTTGGAAATATTTGAATTATGTATAATTAAGTAGAAGAGATTATGTATAATTAGGATGGGATAGAATGATACTAATTGATGAGTCTCATGGGAGACTCCCTATCATGGTGTCTTATATAAAGGAGTGAAATTGTGCATGAATTTGAAGCATAATAAAAATGCTAAGATTATGGCTCTAAAAGCTATATATGCTATAAATGCTTTATAATCTCTAAAGTAAAAACTAACTGTGGGGTCTTATTATAATTTTGAGAAGTGGATATAGATTTAGGGATCTTAGGGACCCATCTAGAAGTAGGATATGCTCTTTGAACATGTGCTTTATGTGTAGACCCATGAGATCTCAATGAAACTCCTCTGGGTGTGAAAACTATAGCTTAAAGCTATCTATAATCCCAAAGTTGTGGTGGTTTATGAACCCTTCATACTAGTGATGGATGTGTAAATTATGTCTGATTCTATACCGGAGGAAGAACTATGATTGGTGGGGAAACTAATACTAGTGGAGAAGCTAGAACTGGTGACTACAAAGTGGATGGATCTAAAGTGGGTAGTGGTAACTCATATGAAACTCCACCAACTATGATAACCTAATTAGTGTGAATCAACTTCATGCATCTATGAACTATAGATTGTACTTCTCAATTTTTTTGAATCCATGGGAAATGAAGTAACATATTAAAAACTCCTATATTGGGAACTATAGTGAAATGTGTGGTCACATGTGTTGGACCAATCTATAAAGAAAGTACAATCTCACTCAATGAACTCAATATGTGCTAACTAAATCCACTGATAGCGATATTTGTTAGGGTGATATCCTACTCTGAATAGCTCAAATGGTATAATAATGTAATGGTGCACATGTTGACACTAAAATCATTATCAATGAGAACACTATGAATGGGCTGATTATGAATATGTGCTCTAATAAAGAGTGCATTATAATCTGAATTATCCTCCACAATCTCTAGATTTGAGAAGGATATCAAAGGTCTATCTAGAACTTTAGACTTATACACATAGATCATATTACTCAATGGATGTGACTCAACTGAAAGTATCTAGTATGTAACTAGTCGTAGATGTGCATGATATGCATGGTGAACCCTTGATGTGTCCCTTGTATCTTTTTTTGAATGTTATGGAAATGGATCTAAGAATATTTTCAAAGCATTATCCTATGTTGGTTTTGCCTATGGAGGCTCAACTAAAGTGTCAAAATCAAGTAGGTTATCATCTATTAAGTCTTATATCTTATGTTTCAAACTAATACATCTATTTGTAGTGTGACTTGGTGCCCTATGGTAATCACAAAATTCCTATTCATCATATCCTTTGGGAAGAGGTTTGGTTGGATCAAATTCTTAAATAGGAGGGAGAGATATGATATTACAATCCAAAAGCTACTGTAAAACCCTAGTTAGAGGAACTGGAAGATGTGAGAAAGTATTCAAGGGGGTGTTGATAAAACTATATGCTGAGGAAGCTCTGAAGCTGCATTTACTATATTTTGATTCTACCCTATTGTATCATTGAAATTGGCCTTGTATGGGACTTTGTTGTTACACTTATTAGTTGTGTCTAGAATGCTTGTATACTTGAGTTTACCCATTGAAATTAGTTTTACTTATCTTTCCTTTAGTGTATGATATAATTCAGTGAAGGAAGAGAATCACTTAAACATAATTGATTAATGAAGTGATGGTAGAAGACTCTATTTGAAGAGGTCCTATAACTCCTAATCTACCATGGGACTAGTCATCTTAGCCAAGATGGTCTTATACCAAAAAATATAGTTCATGAGATGCTCATTTGGTCATTGTTTCTATTCATCAATTTAAGCATATGAAACCTTATCACCAATGTTAATGCTAAAGTGTGCTAAGAACATGTCAGCTAAAGGATTGATTGCATGAATTGATTGATTTGATAAAATATAGAACCATTGTAAATCATAATCCTTTGGGCTTCATGAAAATAGCTTGGTAAGTAGCCAATCATTGAGTACATAGTCTAATCATGCTGTGTGACATGCTCTCAAGTGTGTCTCGAGATCACCCTTGCCATCATAAAGAGTAAGCTTGGGTTGAACAAACCATTATGGTAAGGCTGTAGAAGCAATATGACATGCCAATGGTGTATGCATAAGATCAAAAGAATCCAAAGCTTGCATAGGTCTAGTGGTACCTTTCTCAAGATGTAGCACCTTAGATTGAAGAGTTCTAATCTCTTTCATAAGGGTTTCCACATCAGGAGAGAGAGATGTACTAGCTGTAACTAGTGGCATAGAGGTAGGTTGGGCTACTATAGGAGGTTATTAATTTCCCCTGTAGTGTCATTTTTAATTGGTTGCTTAGTGGTTTGAGAAGATTGGCCATTATTCACTTCTTATTGTTCTTCTTGTATAATTCTAAGCATGTCATCTTACATATCTATATTTTTTTTAAGAGTTCTTGAAGTTATCTTTTATTAGTTTCATCAAAACTGGTATATTGGGCCATTTTGAAGGTAGAAAAACAATTTATAATGTGTTTGAATGTTTTGCAATGAGTTTTAATAGGCAATGTACTAGATAAGGAAAGTATTGAATATAAGAAACATAAATTCCTAAAAATAGATAATTGGAATTTTTGCAAAAAGGATACAAAGCTCCCAAACATGTAAGCAAAACACATATTTCTTGGCAACATAGATTTATTACTGGTCTATGTTTTATTCAAAAATTAAAGTAATACTTTGAAAAATTTATGCCCAATAAAAAATAATGTTAAGAAATATTCCATGTTATAATAATAATAGTAAACAAATCTTAAATAAGGTATATTCGCAACCCACAACCAAAACTCAAGTCAAAACCCAAGAAAATCATGACAAAATTAAAAACACTTATCAAATCAATAACCAATACAACATATAAAAATCTCATAATATTAAAAAAAATGATTAAAAAAATTAAAATCAATATGGTTATTAATATGATAATAAAAAACTATCTATTTTAATAATTGATTGATCAAATCAACATTAATCAAAAAATAAACCAAATACAACATATAACTTCATAATGACATCAAAACCAAAACATCAAAAAACATCAACAAAAAAACATGTTATTGTGAACCAAAACATGCATATTAAAACAACACAAAAACCATTACCAAACCATACACTTACAATGAAATAAAATATTCCCATACCTACAAATGTACAACCAATAATGCAACAATAAAATTTTAGAATAAAAAATGGTAGATACTATAGACACTAGAAAACCACACACATGGTCCTAGTCATTGCAATACCTTTAGTTCCTTTTGAACCTTTGTTAACTACACCTATAAGTTTGATAAACCTACCTAGACTAACCTACTTACCTATTTTAGATTCAGTTTATTCACTTGTCTAACTTAACTCACATTTTCACCCATTTTAACCTATCTTTTTCCTAGGTCCTCGATTGGCGATGGTCAGGGTGATTGACAACAGTCACCCTAACTAGTGATGGTTACAACCTACATGTAAACCACTACCTTGATTTTATAAATATGATAGTCTAAATCCATTTTCAAGCCCTTTACATGGATGCCTTATATTTAGAAGCCTTTTTCAAGTCTAGTTTGGACAACCACTTCCACCTCTTGCTTGTGCCTATAAGAAAGAGAGACCTGAGAGGTCAAATGATCTATAGTTGTTATTAAGAGATATTTGTATATAGAATATATTTTTGTAGGTCAATCAGGTTAATCCACATTATCAAGTGTTATTAGCCATCACATAGGGAGACTACTTACTGTCGACCCTCTGCTAAGCTCCCAAGTACTGTTATGCTACCAAAATCAACCCAGATTCCACCAATAGGCAAATATACATCAACCACCCACCAACTAATTTTTGGTGAGATAAGTATTCATTTTATTGTATTTTTTTACTAGGTTTTCATTTCAAGCCTAAGCTATCTCCTAGAATCCACTTTCTAGATCCCATAAATCAATAAACCCAAACCCCAGTTTCACTTCAAATTCACTAGCAGGCAACCAATGATGGTTACTTGATCGGTGATGATTACCCTCAACCAATGATGGTCACCTGATTGGTGACAGTTACCCTTGATTTGTGATGGTTTCATGACTAGTGATGGTCACCTAGGGAACCAAAAACTAGCAAGCTAATTTGACCTCTTACACCTAACCAAATTCACCTTTTTGTGTCCTTGTCTATTCACAGGCCCCTTTCTTATTTTTTGAGCCATACCCCAACCTGTTCTCACTAGTAATAATTAGTTTATCACTAATTGGATCATTTTTGGTCTCTTTTATAAACAATCTTTTCTTGTATTTGATTTCAGTAATCTTTTGTTATTGATGCAAGTATCTTCTTTCCAATTTTATCAACTTAATTTTTTAAAATAGGTGGATTGATAGCCCTTAAGGAAGCTCTTGCTTTCAAGATCTAGCTCCCACTAAGCAATCCACCCAACTATCTATCTAACAAATAAGTTTTCTTTACTACTTTCTTATCTGTAGGTCATCCTCCCAAGCCAAAGAGGAGCTCTTAAAATATTTTGATGTAATGCATGCACAAATAAATAGGTATTACTATCACAATATATATTTAATTTATTTTATCTCTTTCTTTAGAAATTAAGTTAAAATTCATATGAAACATTTTGGCACACCTAGTGGGACCTAGAGTATTTACTTGTGTATTCTTTGCATTTGTATGCTCTTCTCTCTATCTGTCCTCATAATTGAAACTAAAATTTCTTTTGGGATTAAAAACAACTACATCCATTGCTTGATTTTAACATTATTTCACTTTGAATTAAAGTATCGTAATCTTATCATAACACCACTTTTATTGCATAGACTAGCCAAACCACTTTCATCAATCAAACATCAAAACAATTTGAGACAAGGCCTGACTGGGATTTCATCACCTAGCGGTCACCTTACCCACTACCAATGATCCTACTTGGAGGTCATTATCAAGGGTAGAACCGACTTAGCTCTCTAGTTAAGTATAAACTTTGGATATCAATATATATTAGCTAAGCACCTGACAATCTTATTACTATGGGATCATGAAGTGAGGGGGTAGGCCCCAATACCAAGCCATGTATTCATTCCAATATAGATAATTTTTAGAACCTAAACAACCTAAAACCAACCATGGACTACTTCTATAGTACCTAATCTGCAAGCCAACTTCTATCACACATTCTCATAAACTAAGGCATAAGCCAAAAGTGAGATTAAAACTAACCTCTAGGCTTTATGTACTTTCTAGTGTGTATCTTGATTGCCTTGATCATTTTATTGTCTTCTTCTTGTTTGAGTGGTGAGATTGTTCTTATTTTCTTTCCTCTTTTACTTGTATGATTATCACTCATTAGCAACAAAGAGACTTGACAAAATAAAACCCATTGCTTAAATCAACCTCTTCTACCTCTTCATCTATGGAGTACATCTCTAAGGTAGAAAATTTACCTCATATAATGGGAATCCATAATTTCCCTTGGGTAATTCCCTAAGGAGACATGGATTTTACCACCTTTATAGACAACAATTTGGTCACCCTTCAACACTACCTTAACACCTCCCCTCACCATATCCTGGTCTCAACTCCACCTCAGGATCCCCCTTATGGCATGCCATCCCACCTTATGAAGTGCATACCTATTGTTGTGGTCACCACCCAACCTTAAACTAGTTAGGCATCTTCATCTACTAACCCATTTGATACTATGATTGAGAACCAACCTATCCAACTAACCATTACCCTTACCCCTTCTACCCTTACTAATAACTCCTCTACCTTGGGGAAAACCCAACCATTAACCCATCATACCCCACTTATAGCTAGAGCATCCACCATCAACATTACCAACCTCCACTCTATCAAAACTAACTGATTAGTTAATACCCCTTTACCAAGCTTAGGGGTATCTATCCCTTCTACCTCACCACCCATTAGCACAAAGGTCACTACTTTCCCTCTTTTCAACAACCCAACTACCACCCATACCAATCCATAAGGACTTCTCAATAGTTACCCATTGAACCTAATCTAGGATACATCTCTAACCCACAAGGGTATGTACCCACTACCCAACCACCATCATCCACCTACCCTACCAAGCCTCTATCATCCACATTCTAATATGTGGCAACCTCTCAACTACCAACCAATCACCAATATGTGTCAGAACCTCAACCACAATATCATCCTTTTAATCCTTTTGGTGCACCACCTCAAACCAACCTAATGAAAATGCTCATGAACAAGATGACAAACCTTGAGTCATCCATTTTAGGAGCTCATAACATCCTATCCAATGATCATATTTGTAATGAATTTATTCATCCTTCTGTCCCCATCAGACCTTACCCTCCTCAATGGGAGATTCCAAAATTTACCAAATTTCAAAGCAAGGAGGATCCCCAACAACACCTTAGTGATTGTAGGCATGCATGCTACATGATTAATTATGATGATTCCATTCTCCTCTAAACCTTCCCCATGTCTTTATCCAGTCGAACACTTGATTGGTATAGTGCCCTTACCAAACATTCCATCTTTTATTTTACCCAACTAGCACAAGTCTTCTTGGATCACTTTTCCATTAATGTTTCCAAGAAGGTTTCTATAACAGACCTCTATTCTATTAGGTAATTTGATGATAAGTCTACTACCAATTTTGTCACTCGTTGGAGAAGCTTGATTAATCAACTTTCATTTTCCCTGCTTCAACTTGAACTTATAGGACTTTTCACTCAAGCTTGAACCAAACATATATCTTCTAAAATATGTGTCTAGAGCTTCAAAACCTTTGATGAGGATTTTACCATGGCACATAAGCTAGAAAACTAGGCCATAGATGAGGGCAAATTTGAAGTTATAAAATAAGAAGTCTACCTTCAAGACCAATGAAACCTCTTCCTCCAAACCAAGAAACTGATCCAATACCAGAACCAACACTAGTAGTAATATGAATTCCATCATCCTTAAAACTAACGCTCCACCCAATGTCAACCAAAAGAATTCTCCCATTGCCTCCAATCCAAATACAAGGAACCCAAACCAAAAAAATGAAAAACAATTCACTCCACATGGATAATCTTACACCTAAGTTCTGGAGAAACTACTAAAAACTAACCTTATACAACTTCCACCTACCAAATCTCCCCAATAATTTGATTCTTCTCATCTAGAACCTACTTGATACAATGAGAATGACCTCTATGCTTTTCATCGAGTAATTATACATGACATTAATCGATGTAATACTTTCAAGAATATTGTTTAGAGTCTTATTAACAAAGGGGAACTCATGTTGGATAATTCTAATGCCCATCAAAATCAAGCCCTTGACATCTTTAAAAAATATTTTCCCAATCATGCCCCTATCAAAATTGAGGACACAAGATGAATGCTCTCATTATGCCAACATAGTCAACATGGTTCATGATACACCTATCCATGTGGACTTGATCAATCAATCTAACCATTATTCCATCACCTCACTTATTGAGGCAATGGAGTCACCTTACCCTCATTTGGATAGCCAAACCAAAGAGGTTCCTTTCTCCCTAGATACCCTCATAGAAGTCTTAGAATCATCACATACTACCTCAACTAACACATTTGGACAAATCAACATTCCTGATTCACCACCTCCACTAACTTAAAAAAAAACTACCACACCTATAGACATCATACCTAGAGAAGAAGTATTTCTACCAACACCTCTAATGGAGGAGCTATCTATCCCAACCTTGCTTACCTCACCTCAAGATATCAACCAACCTACCAAGCAACCTACCCAACCTACAAGTGTATTTTTTACATCCACTACCCATAGATCAGGACCAATACACAATCCTTTTTACACATTAATAAAAAAATTACAATTCACCTTAAAACTAGACATGGATTACGCCATTTTTTGTTAATAGTTAGGGCTTCCCTCCATCAACAAACCTAAACCTTCTATCAAACCTCTAACTAACCAATCCATCATCTCTCCATCACCTCTTAATCTAATCTGGACCTCCAACAACCCCTCAACTTCTTAGTCAACCAAAAAAGCCACCACCTCACCAACCAAACATTTTAAAACTCTTAGTGCCTTCCCTACTCGGAGTTTGGTTCACCCATACTTGAAAGTAGACTTAAATTCACCTAAGCCTATATCTAGGTCTTGACCCACACCAACCAAAAGGATGAAAGAATTGAAAGGATACATGACTAAGCCTCTACCTCCTTTTACTTTGCCCTCGATCTTAAGGCCTCACCCTTACAATTTTATTAAAAATAAAACCCCTTTTAACATATGTCACCCATTGTTATTGATTACACCAACACATTTATTAGCTGATGCGTCGGTCCTTCCTAGATCAAACTAGCCAGACCACAAAATTTGGCCACCTCAATTACCAACATACCTAGGCTAAGACCATCCACTTGAACCACCTTATCTAAGCCATCTCTCACCTAACCTATTACCACCCATATACCCATCTTACCAACCAAAACTATGAATCCAAAACCTTCCTTAACTCTATCAAAATCCTATAAAAACATTCTTCAAAGGTTAGTGTAGACCTTCTACCTCACGTTACCTCTCATCAGATGTTTTGATCCTTTTGGTTTGAATCCAACCTAGTATAATAACCATCAAATTTGCTCCTATCATAGGATACTTGGGAATGACACAGAGAATTATCAAGCTCTCTATGCCATTATCCACCAACTCTATGCCAAGGATGATCTGTAAGTAGATAACCTTCCATATATTCCTCCACCATTATAGCCAACAACCAACCATCAATGCATTCTTAATCCCCTACTGTCACCTCAGACTAACAGATAATATACCCAACCCCCCATCACACCGCCCCCCTCGATCCATACCATTAATGTGGTCACATGATCATAATATAAGGATAAAAGGAAGGACAAAGTGTCAATTTCATGGACATACCTACCAACTCACCCTATACCAAACCAAACCCAAATCTCCACTCTTATAACTAAGCCCAAAGTTACTATCTTAGGCACATCAAAGGGTAACCCCTCTAAATCCATTAGGAGGGTCATCCTTAAACAAATCCACTAGACCCATACTAAAATGAGCCTCTATGAGTTCATTTACACCTCACCTCACCATCATCAGGCCATGATCGAGGCTATGCAGGACATTAAAGTTAGACTGGGGGATTCCCAACCCATAGAAGCATTTGTGGGTACTCTCCAACTCTCCACCCTTGTTACGTTCAAGGACTTAGAGATACCTTCTATCCACCCTGAAGACCTAGATTCCCCTCTTTTTATTATAATCCACATTAACCAAACCCACATCAAATGAGTTATGATCAATGGGGGAGCTAGTATCTACATCATCTCTTCCCATGCCTATGAGCAACTAAAGCTACCAAATAATGTCATGTCTAAAACTTCAGCCATCCTTAGATCTTTTAACAACAATATGACCACTACCTTGGGAACCATCATCCTTTATATTTGGCTAGGACCTTGCATGCTCCCTAAAATCTTCTATGTAGTCTAAGGTCAATTCTAGTATAATGTTTTACTAGGGAGACCTTAGATCTGGGCCATGGGATGTGTACCTTCCACCCTCCATTGTTGTGTCAAGTTTGAACATGAAGGTTAAGTTATTACCATAGAATCTAACCCCAACCCTTTTATAACATGCAATATGACCTACTGGCCTAATGATATTCTTTTGCCTCTATCCAAAGCACTATAAAGAACCACCATCAAGCCCTCACCCATGAAAGCCAAAGCCATTACTTCCTCCTCTTCCATTGAGGCATATGTTAGCTCATCTATCCCCATAGACTAGATACCTATCATTGATCCTTTGGAACCTTCCTTCTAATGACTTACCCTTGGATAATATCATCTCCTTACCTTTGATGCCCTCCTTACTCCCCAAGAATTTGGGAAACTCAACCACCAACTAGGTTATGACCCCAACATTGGAGCCATTACCCCCTTGGGGCCTCTAAATTGTCAAACCTAATTTATCTATGGGGGAATTAACAAGCCACTTAACACTTCCTTCACTCCCTCTCCACCTCAACCATTCACCTCCACCTTCTCTTATTTGGACAACCCAAAATTCACCAAACTATACCTTCACAAATGTGCTTAGAAGGGATTTAGTTTGGGATGATATGAGCATGACCCACACAAATTGACCTTGATTGAGACCCTAAACCTTATGATAATCATGGCCTCAACATCATTATACCCAATAATAAGAAATCCAAACAAACTACCCCTACCATTGTCGAAGAAGAAACCCCTTCCTCACCAAAACCCCCTCCACTTGTGGGTGAGGATGAGGACATCATCCCACCCAATTTTTTTTTTGTCAACATGATTACCTTTAGCCCCTTAACTTATCAAAAGGGAGGGTCATCCATATCCTTCCCTTTGACCCATCCTAAACTTGTGGGAGAGGACTCTCCTACCATTAACACTGTTTAGTGTCAAGATGATGATGTTATTTTCACCTACCTTAGTGTACCAGATTCCTCCATCCACAAATCTTTACCTCCATAAACCTCAACCAGGTTAAATGAATCTACCATAGACACTAACATAGATACTCAAGACAAGACCCATATCATCAAACTTGGACAAAATCTCACCTCAGAGGAACTACAAGACTTATCTACCTTCCTCTAAGACCATAATATTGCATTCACCTAGACATATGCTAACATGCCTAATATTGACCCAACCATTACCATTCACAATATTGTAACTAATCATGACACCAAACATGTCAAATAGAAACTTCACTAAATACACCCTCGCATAATACTCCTTGTTAAAGAAGAGCTTCAATACCTCTTTTTTATCAACTTTATTCAACCCATCAATCCCCAATGGGTTTTGAACATCTTGCCTATCACTAAAGCCACAGGAGGACTATATATCTATGTGGACTTTCTTAAAGGATGAATTTACTCTACCTAGCATTGACCACCTTGTTTATATTATAATAGGCCATAATATGCTATCTCTCATAGATAGATTCTCAAGTTATAATTAGATTTAGATTGCCTCTAAAGATTATCACAAAACTACCTTTATCACCTCATAGGGGAATTTTTGTTATAGCATCATCCCCTTTAGTATTAAGAATGTTGGTATAACCTACCAACATGTAAAGGCATATATTTTTCATGACCTTAGCCATATAATTGTTGAATATTATGTGGATGACCTTCTTAAGAAGTCCAAGCTTCATAAATACCATTTAGCCATTCTCAAGATTATCTTTGAGAAAATTATCCATTATCATGTTTGCCTCAATCCCAAGAAATGTATTTTTGAGGTCTTGTTAGGAAAACTTCTTAGCTTCATCATTTCCCTTCGAGAAATAAAATTTGATTTGGCCAAAATCATAGCCATCCTTGAGATGCTACCTTTAACCAACCTCAAACAAATTTCTAGCTTATACGGTAAACTTCAATCCATTTTTTGCTTCATCTCCCAGCTCTTTGATCGGTGTCAGCTCTTCCACCACCTCTTTATAAAGGATGTCTCTTTCAAGTAGAATGCTAATTGTTAAAATTCCTTTGATATACTAAAAGAATACCTACTATCTCCACCTATCCTTACACCTCTTAAGGATGGTCAACCTTTCTACCTCGATATCTTTTCCATAGACAACTCTCTAGGGTTGATACTTGCCCATCAAGATGAACAACATAAAGAATAAGTCATCTATTACATTCCACACACTTTACAAATATGAGACTCGATACACACATATCGAGTAACTATGTTTGGCCCTAGTATTTTTGGCCACCATAATTTTCCACTACCTTCTATTGTTGAGACCAATAGTCTCCTTTTTTTTCTCCACTTTGCAAATGGGGACCCTTGTAAACATTTTATAACATCTACATTCTAGTCTAGTTTTGCATAAGGATATTCTTGTTAGAATCTAGAGATTATCACCCCAAAAAGGGATTGGTATTTATGAGTTTTAATAGTGATTTCTAAAATAACCTTGATAAGGATTACCTTTGGATGACTAAGAACAAGTTTCATGGAAGAAGATAGGATTCCTAAATAAAAAGCCCTCAGAGTTCAAATTCAAAATTTGGTAAGAGTTAAGTCGATAAGAACAAATTAATAAAAAGACTGATGAAGAGCCTATATCATGTTTTAAACATGGCCCAAGCCTATTTATATCCCTTTTTTCCTATTCTTGCATATTTTTCCATGGGTCTAAATTGCTCATATTATAAAGTCCTTTCAAAAGGTCACCTAACTTAGGTTAAAATATTAATACTAAGGACTCAGTGCTTAGTCTTGGCCTTAGCCTTAATGGTTTAACCCAAGTATTTATATCTATAGGTCTAATGATTATCTTCCATGATCTTTGTAGTTAATGGTTTGGGCCCATCAAAGATCTAATGGTGATCATTTGCTCACCAATTTCCATCTGGTGCATTGAGATCGAAGACCTTTCAAAGGCTTCACAAGCTCAACATGTGGCTGATGTATGCCTTAATAATTATGTAATTAATGGTTCAATCCTATCAAAGATGCAATGGTGATCATTTTCTAGCTAATTTTCATTCAATGGTGTGTTGATCCCGAAGACTTTTCAAAGGCTTCATGAGCTTGACACATGGCTGACATGCACCCAAAGTAACTGACAAAGATATAGAAGGATCATAAAGTGATGCGAAGGAGACAATTGGCTACCTGACAGATGAGAGTGAAGATTTAATAGGATCTACATAATAAAAAGCATGTAGTTAATAGTCTAGGCCCATTGAGGATTAATCAGTGATTTATTACTCACTGATATCCATCTAATGGTGTGTTGAGCCTGAATACTTTTCAAAGGACCCATGAGCTCAACATTTGGTTAATACATGATTTGGATAACAACTAGAAAGAATACACATGGGGAAGATTTACTGAGGTGCCAAGTGGGATAAACATGAACTTAAAGATCAAGGGACCAATGAGAATCCAAGATCTTGGATTTGGGTTTTTAAAATGAAATAAAGAGGCATTTAAAAGCCAATAGCTAGTGCCTAAGGTGGCAAGTATGAAAATTGCCATAAAAGGCATATAGCTAGGCTACTTGGACTCCACATAAGCTTAGAATATCTAAATCAAATGATTTCCTCAACTTGAAAGTATAAAAAGGACATGGGAGAGAGTCCCATTAAATTTGAAGCATGTATAGAGTTAAGGCTTGGAGATTTTGCTAGTAAAGCTTAGGGTAATGCCCAAACCATCTTTAATGGGGATACAAGTCATTTCAATTGGACAACATAATTAGGATAGGCGTGACTGAATCTCAAGAGGTAGGTGCTTGTGAAAAAGCCTTAAAGACCATGAAAAATTTGTTTAATATCATCAATGGTGGTGGGTAGGCAATAAATGAATATGAAAGTAGAGCTTTATCTAACTTTAGATAGTGAGGGGAGGATCTTCAAAGACATAAAGCTAGACTTGACAACCTTAAATGTGCATGGAATTAGGAACTAGTCCAAGTTTCTTTGTGGAAGAATTGTATCCAATTTCCCTAGAGGAAAAGAGGAATGCCACTATGCATCATAGATATAATGACCTAGTCTCAATTTAGCTGGCATACCTCCACCATGCTACATCCAAACTAGAGGTAATGCATTATATTGACCTCCTTGCTCCCATTTTTATTAATTAAAGGATAAATAAAGAATGGATAATTCAAGAGGGAAGCACTAAGAAGGTTGCATACATCACCTCTATGGACTTTAAAACCTATTATATTCTCCCATTACCTCATGTTGATCTCCCATCCTTAAGAGAGTGGACAAACACCCAAGACCTAGATACAGTTCTTTCACCCTAGCTGATCCAAGGATCCCATAGTTTTAGGTCCCCTAATGGTGGGATTCCTATTGTCTAATTTATGGAAGGCATTAGGATAGCTATGACCTTACTAAATCAAGCCTTTGATACCCCCTCCACTTCTTATTTAAGCAAGGTCTAGGTATCTTACATCCACTACATGTTGGAGAAGAATTTAAACCCTCCCATTGGAGACCTAATAAGATTTTTCTTGGCCAAACAATTCACAACCATCAAGAGAAGGACCTCCAAACAATTTCATATGATTTCCTATCTCTTGGATTCACTCTTGGCCTCTATAACCTTCCCTGGTGTCCAAAATTAGTCCCATGATGGCATAACCACTATTTATTATCACTACTCTAAATTACATATATTCAAATATAGGAACCACATGTAATTTATCTGTGATGGTTTTTTACCAACTATCTATGAGGCAATCATTGATGTCCCTATGCCAAGACTCCACCCTTTAATCAAAAGGCAAGTAGAAGCCTTGGGGGATGTATGGTTCTATCCAGATTACACTATGATAAGAATAGACATAATCATGATTCTCATGTCCTAGTAAGATTATAGAGCAAGATATTTCATATCAAATCATCCAAGTGTGGATAGGATATGCAAGGAAAAGAAGAAGTCTCAGGTCCACCCCTTTCCATTGGACATTGGTAGGATTGTTATAAAGGATTGAAAGTAATTGGAAGTTATGGTAATCCACATAAATTATTTTGATTTCTAGCTAGATGACCTTAGGATGTGGGACCTTAATGATAGAGTGACCAGCCACATCTAGGATAAAATGGTCCCAAATATTGAATACAAACATCAACCAAGTAGGGGAGATGGTATCTATACAAGGGAAAATAAATTTGAAGAGGTCCTATCCAGGATCAAAGGCTACAATATCTAGATGGGGCATATGATGATCAAAGACAATAAACTTGTAGGAGAGAGATGTAAACTACATACCTTGCATTATTAATTGTTTCCAAGACCATTCAAGACTAATCATCAGGAGCCACTTATTGGAGGACAATCTTCTAAGCCTCAATGAGTAGAATTGACAAAGCAACCCTAGGTTGGCCAACCTAAGGATATAAAAGGAAAGTCTAAAGTTATGGTTGAGGAGATAAGGATAGAACATAGACCTAGGAAAGGTCTTCAACCCCAAACATCCCCATATAGGCCTCCTTCTCTAGTGGAAATCATTAACATTATTGCGTTGGAGGTAGTAGAAACATTGGAGGGTGCCCTTGTTAACATTACAGCTGCATATGGTTCTGACAGGGAAGAAGATCCCTCTAATACAATAAGCAAGGATTTGATCCCACTAGATGGAGGAAAGAATAAATTAGAATTAGCCTTGGAACCCTTAGAACCTAAAACGAAGCCTAGGTTAACCCTCAGTCACCCTACTAGTGAAGTTAATCTCTTAGTGATGAGAACCCTATCCATGGACCAACCATTCTTGACTGGTTTATTTATGGGAAATTGTTAAAAATACAATCTCTCTCTCCATTATGGGCCTTAACTTGAGTTAGTATAGATGTCCAGGATATTGTCAAGCCATGGATCTAGGACATTATAAACATACAAGTAGAGAGAAGGATCCAAATATTTCATAACAAAGATAGCCAGGGGATTGACACCCCAGGGGCCTCTAGGAGTTTAAATTTAAAAGTTCTCAAGAAATCAAAATTCAAGGAGTCTGACATAAAGGTCCAATTCAATCCAGACACATCAGGGTTTGAGAGAATAGTGACAAAGAAGGCCACCATTGACACTAAAGATTTCACCTTTCAAAAGGTGGAACCTTTTGTGGGCCTAAATCTTATTTAAGGGTAGGTTAAAAGAGATCATCCTGTCTATTAGGAGGATGTGGCTAGTTTAGTGGTGGCACAATCAGTAATGAATTTGGCTAGAATCCAAGGAATGAAACAAAGGATCACCAACTTAGAGAAGGAAAAGAAAGACTTGGAATCATAGGTTACACTTTTAGTCCTTAAGGATGTAATGAAGTTATTGGTTAAGTCCTTCTTTGACACATTTAAAGGGTTAAAATCCCTAAAGATCAGATCAAATATCTTAACCCATTAAATTGAGAAAGCATAGACATCAATCACTCAGTGATAGAACTCTAGAGATCAAGTAATTGAATTGATTAATATACACTGCACCAAATAGGTCCAAGTCATCAAAATCATCAAGTTGAAGCATTTACATGCCCTCTCAGGAGTCATTGAAGATAGCATACTGAACCTAAGCAACTAGTGTGATAAGGTCAACAACCTCATAGTGAAAGATAAAAGATTAATTAAAAGGATGGAGGAGCTCTTGAAAGACCCATTAGAAAGACCAACCAAGACCAATACCACAAGCCTAATAAAGGATGAGGAGTTTAGGCAAAGAGTTAGTCTCCACATCTAGAACATTAAGGATAACTAAGGCCAGCATGCCAAGGATATGCAAATAGTCCTTAGCATCATTATCACATTTGGAAAGAATATTGCAGAAGCTCAATGCATCCAGGAACTTAAGGCCAAGAGTGATAGGGAATTTAAAAAATTGGTACGTCAAGAAGAGGATTATTTGATGAAGCTTGCTATAGATTTTGAGCTCATCAATGAACAATACACTAAGGCAAATAACATCCTTAGATAATAACCCAAATTCCCCACCAACATAGCATAAAATAATATTCTTTTTATAGAATATATGCTAGTCTATTAACATATACTTATCCTTGTCAAAATTGGCATGAAAGCCTCTCACATTGTGTCTTTGTATTAAGGACAACTGTCCTTATCTTGCATGTGGATATTTTGAGAGAGTTAACCAATAAACCACCTATGTTTCCAATAAATAGGTGGGGATTGCCATTTATTAAGGGAGAAAACTTTTTGAGCAATTGTATACTAGGAGCATTTAATATAACTAAGGAATTCTAAGAAGATTGTCTATATAGTGTATTAAATTTTAGTGCTGTCTCTAAATTGCATATTGTCATCTTAAATTTGAATGATTCTTTGTATTTTGAGTCATATTGTTTGTTATAGGGCTATTGATTTATTCTAATACTAGATTAACTGTAAAGATCTCAATTAATTCATTATATTTTTCTTTGCATTTGGATGTGCTTAGGCTATTCAAACCATAGTAGCAGACGTTTAAAGTAAACTTGGTTCTTATTTATGGTTGATACATTTCCTTCAAATTTTGCTTGATTTGTGATGTAATCCGAGTTCATGTTATTTTATATTATAAATTGGTTCATGTGCGCTCAAATTAATTATATTTTTTTCATAATATTTGAGATGAAAATTTGCAATCACACCTCCCCTTTCTACCTTACCCTTCCTTTTTTCACTTTTTATCAAAATTCATCTAGTTTAAAGATCATTGTTAATATCCATTTAGACTAATTTTACCACTTAAACTATCACAAAGATTTAGACCCTGGTGGCTCCCAACCATTAAACTTAAATAAATATTATGGATAGTTCCCATACTCTACTTATATTCCACCACATACATCATTGAATTATCAAAAATTGCAACTCATGCCTTAGATTTTTTGAATCCTAAAATGAGAAGTGTTCATCAACACTAAAGATCACATTTGGTACATTTAGAAGCATCAACATGAGGAAGCTCCACTGGCACTAGAAGGAGGGAAGTAATTATGATAGTTAGTGTGTAAAAGTTTGAAGGGATCTCAGTGTTTAGTAATTCTCTACTCTAAGTGCAAAGATCCTTGATTTTTATGTATTTTTGTGCTTATTCTGGCAAAGATTTAGTTATTTGCAAAAGGACATTTGAATTTTGGTAAAATACCTTCAAGATTTAAGGATTCATGGTATTTGAACCTAGGATGGCCTATTTTGGTTTAAAGAGGGATGATTATTTATGAATTTTGAGCTTATTTAGGATATAAGTTGCAAAGAATGGTCATTTTTGTGTGATTTAATACATCTTTAAGCTTATTTAGTCAAATATTAACGTCCTTTGTCTTTTTATGAGAAAATCCTTGCAAAATAAGCTAGTGTACAAGTTGATTATTGATTCTCTATGAAGATCTAACTTGACTCATCATATTTCAAATAGGATCCTTAATCTTCAAACTCGAATTGCCAAAGATCAGGACCATATCACATTTAGAGACTAGAGAACCCTTGCTTGAGCTAAAAATCCATAGAAGAACCTAGAAAGATAGACGAAGGCATATGCATTCTTAGTCTCTACCATCTTCACCCTTGTAAGCAATTCTTGTGTTTGATCTTCATCCAAATATGGTATGGATTGGAATTTCCACCATCAATATACTAGGTGTAGTTCATGACTTACCACATAATCTTGAAAAATATTTACCAATATTTAGCCCAATTGGTATTACAATTACTGAATAACATGTTAAATCTTTCAAAGCTACTTTAAGATTATTAAATGTTATTCATGAAGGTGTAGTGTGTAGGTTTTTCCCATTTACATTCAAAGATGCTACATATGAATGGTTCCTTAATTTTCCTTACAATTGTATTACCTCATGTAATAAATTTGAAACTATCTTTATTGATCAATTTGGAAAGATCATAAGCCCCTATGTCATCTATCATCAATTCAAAACTATTAAGAGAGATGAAAGTGAACTTATTAGGTCCTTCAATGCTAGGTTCCTTAGTCAGACCATGGATCCATATAAACCTAACGAAGCTTTAGCTCTGGAGGTTTACAAAGATGTGTTTGACCCCATAACTTCTATATTTCTTAAAAGGGATATCCTAGTTATCATCACATTAGCTCAAGCTTATTCTGAAGTAGTGGTTATTAGTGATGAAATGTAGCCCCAAGGATAGATGGATTATTTTGTCCCAAATGTTAATCCTTAGATACCTACATTAAACCTTTTCCCAAATAATAACCAAAATACTCCAGTATTAAACTAGTTCCCTAATTTGAATGTATTACCTACTAGCCATGCTACCCCTAATCAGAACCTAGGTTTTTTGAGCCATCAAGATACTAATGGGTCTCATATCAATGCCCAAAAAAATTTAGTGCTTGTTAATGGCATTAAAAATATCCAAGGTAAAAATTTTGAGACTCCAAAGAACAAGAATGATTCTATATTAAAATTGGTCTAGAAGCTTAGCATAAACTTCTTACAATTATAAAAGCAAGTTGGTAATGCTAATGACAACCTTGAAAGAACTTCACTTTTCAAAAGTTTAGAATGATAGTTTCTACAATAATAAAGATATTATGCCTTCCTCTAGGTAAAAGATTATGGATATCAATCTCACTAATATTGCCTTACTAGACTACTATAGGGTGCATTCTACATCTAAGCCTAGTGAGATTGACTGCATTGAATTTTGTGAATCCTTTGAAGCTTTCCAAGAGAAACTTGACACATTTGAAGTGGTTCTAAATAAATATGTTTCTGTAGGTATTTCTAAATCTAAACCATCTAACCAAGTGCATATGGTAGAAACTTTTCAATTCCATTTTCAAGAAGATAATGAGCTTGAGAATATCTGTGAAGAGATTTAAGCATTCCAACAGTTCTTGAAGACATATCCTTTGAGAAATAGGGATAAAAAAAAAACATTGACCACTTATACTCCATATGAAAACTATGGGACCCCTACAAACATTATATCAAAGAATAATCCTAAACCACCCAAAGAAAGCTCTTCCAAACCTGCTACCGATCATTCAAGAAAAATTGGTTACAATATTGTGGAAGATATGAAAAATATTAAATCCAATATCACTCTATATGAGCTAACTCAGATCATAAAACAAAGAGACTTACTCTTGAAATCCTTGTGCAAGAAGCCTGGGAAGCCCCCTAAGAGTGATAGTGAAAATGTAACTATGCAAGTAACCAAAGAAGAGTCCCCACCCTTCTTACTTATAGTTAGGATATTTGGGAAGAATGTCCATAATTATATTTTATATTTTGGAGCCTCAACCAACATCATGCTTGACGAGATATGTGAATAACTTGGGTTAACACCAGTCAAGTTTGATAGGGTGGTTACTCAATTGGATAAATCTAAAGTCAAGGTCATTGGGGTATTATTAAATGTGCATATATAGTTAGCCAGTGAACCCAGGGTTTGATAATTAATTAACATACAAGTGGTGGATATTCTTAATGCTTATGGATTGCTCTTGAATAGAGAATGGATTAAGGACTTAAATGGTTACATGTCTAATGATTGCTCACACTTGTGGCTACCTTAGAAAGGTGTACCAAATTAGATAGGAGTAGAAAGAGAATTTAAAATGAAACACATGATAATAGAATACAATGTTGTCAATGAAAATATAAACTTCCTAGATTTTGATCTAGGAGTTTTCACTTTAGAAACTAAAAAGAAACTTGGTTCTAAGAGCTCTCCTCCAATGCCTGGCCTATATAAGTTATATGTTGATGGTGCCAAATGTAAAATGGGATCAAGGGTTAGTATTGTATTTATAGACCCTAAAAAAAATGATACCATGCATCTTATAGGTTACAATTCCCCCACACCAATAATTTGGTTGAATATGAGGCTCTCATCCTAGGATTTCAACTTACCATGAAGCATAAAGTCAAGGAACTCCTTGTTTATAGAGATTCTGAACTTGTAGTTAATCAAGTAAGGAGCAAGTACCAATGTAAGCTATCTTACCTTAAGAAGTACAAATTTAAAGTTTGGGACTTGGTGGAATATTTTTATGCCTTCAATATGTTGTCTATCCCTAGGGAAGAAAAAAAAGTTGCTAATGAACTTGCCTCTACTGCAGTTAACCTCATGCCTAATCATGAGTCTTAGAACCTTAGTATTGAGCTAGTACCATGTCCCTCAGTCCTTGACAACATAAACCACTTACAAGTTTTCAATGATGATCAAAAAATAATATATTTCTTAACTAATTTTTGGGTCTTTAAAGCTCACATCATTGATGAAGCTGGTGAAAGTTCTCCTAAAGGGGAGATTGAGGGTAAAATCATCAAATTAAATGATCATAAGATACCTAAAGGGATGATCTCATTGTAAAGGCTATTTAATCATGACAATATTTTTGAAGAACCTAAGCAACCCAAGGTAAGTGGTAAAGACTATCATACAATAAACCTTGGCCCACATGATTAGCCCCAAGTGGTGAATATAGGGAAGGCTTCCACTAAAATGGAAACTGTAAAAGCTAGAGAGCTACTTATAAAATACAAATATATAATTGCTTGGTCTTATGAAGATCTAAAAGTATTTGACCCAAGGGTTATTACTCATACTATACCTCTCAAAGAAGGTTGCAAACCCTTTAGACATAAGCAAAGACTAGTTAACCCTATTTTAGAACCCATGATCTTTAAGGAGGTTAAGAAATTGTTGGATGCAAGGATCATGTTTCCTATTAGGCATTCCACTTGGGTTACAAACGTAGTCCCAATTCGAAAAAAGAATGGGGAAATAAGACTATGCATAAACTTCAAAAATCTAAATAGAATGTCTAAAAAGGACAATTACCCCTTGCCTTCTCTTGACCAAGTTATCTAGGCTATTTCAAGATCTACCATGATGTCCTTTTTGGATGGATTTTTTAGATATAGCCAAGTGTTTATTGATCTATAAGATAGGATGAAAATGACTTTTAATACTAAATGGGGAACATATGATTAAAAGAGAATGCATTTTGGATTAATTAATGTAGGGGCAACTTTTTAGAGGGCCATGAACCATGCTTTCCAAGGTCTAGTGGGAAAATGCATCATCATATATATGGATGGTCTCATAGTATTCTTTAAGAATAAATAAGATCATTTCTTGCATTTGAGGCAAGTATTTAATATATGTAGGAAGTATGGTATATATCTTCATGAGGAAGTTCATTTTAGGTTTTGCTAAGATTGTCAAACCTTTGAATGATATGCTTAATAAAGATGATAAAATTTCCTAGAATAAAGAATCCAAGAAAGCATTTGCTAACATTAAAAGGGCAATTAGTCAAGCCCTAGTCTTGATAAGTTTTGACTTTTCAAAGGACATTTTATTGTATTCATTTGTTTTTGACCACACTATGGCTACTGTCTTAGATCAAAAGGTTGATGGGAATGATCACCCTATATCTTTCATGAACACCAACTTCAAAAATGTAGAGGTAAATTATTCCATCATTGATAAGCAAGCCTATGCCTTGGTAAAGGTAGTAAAAAAATTTAGACATTACCTCCTTAGAAATAAGGTGCATGCCATTTTACCTGACCCAGCCACAAAGCTTATGTTAAGTCACAATGAGCTTGGGGAAAGAAGAGGCAAGTGGATG
The DNA here is from genome assembly GCA_037957365.1 of Torreya grandis. Lineage (NCBI taxonomy): Eukaryota > Viridiplantae > Streptophyta > Pinopsida > Cupressales > Taxaceae > Torreya > Torreya grandis. The sequence continues at coordinate 2,597,164 of JARHVA010001578.1, forward strand.
GAAATACTACAAGAGTATGATATAGAGATGAAAATTGACAAATTAGTGAAATGTCAAGGCTTAGTTTAGATTATTTCCAATATTGACCCCAAGCTCCATGTTATGCAAGTGGATCAATAAAACTTCCAACCCAATGAATGGTATGACTATTTAATACATATTCTTATCAAAGGTAGTCATCCCCCAAGACTCAGCATAGAATAGAGGAGATATTTAAGGCTCAAATCATCCCATTACCTCATCAAATATGGAGTCCTTTATAGGAAAAAAATTGAAGGGATCTATTTAAGATGTGTGTCGAAAGAAGAGGCCTCTCAAATCATGTCTACTTTCCATGAAAAGTTGGGTAGTGGACATCCTTTAAGGAGAACCATAACCCAAAATATTCTCAAGGTTGGGTATTATTGGCCCACCCTTTTCAAAAATACACACACACATGTGAGGGAGTGTCATTCTTGCCAAATATTTATCACAAAAGAACCAAAGGCAGCCATGCATTTGCAACCAGTATTAATAGATAAACCTTTTGCACAATGAGGATTAGACTTCGCAGGAGTGATCAATCATAATTATTTTGAAGGTCACAAATATGTCCTAACTACTATAGACTACTACACTAGATGGACTGAGGTAGTAGCCAATAATCAATGTAGAATTAAAGAGGTGATTAATTTCTTGGAGGAAAATATTTGCACCAGATTTGGAACCCCAGTTTCCTTAGTCTGTGAGAATAGATCTACCTTCATATCTATTGAAATGCCAAATGGGATTATGATAATGGAATCTCTTTGAAGTTTGATTCTAATCATTATTCCCAAGGAAATGGAGTTTCTAAATCCACAAAAAAAAATATAATGAAGGCCATTAAGAAGTTAGTAACAGATAAACCTAGGACATGGCATACGCTCCTTAAATATGCATTGTGGGATGATAAAATAAGGATCAAGCAAGAACTCAAGGCCTCACCATTCCTATTGGTATATGTTTAGGATATTATCTTTCCCATCACCTTAAATCTTCCTATGTACACATTCATGAAAGAATATATGGAGGAAATCTAAGACCTTACTAATTCTAGGCTATTGGACATCATTCAGTTGGAAGATACTAGAGAAAAGGCATTTGCAAACTTTAATAAGCATCAGACAACTATGAAAATATAGTTTGACAAGACGTTCAAGGTAAAAGTGTTCAGTTAAGGGGACCTAGTATTTCTTTTGGATAAGGCATCAAAGCCTAAAGGTAAACATGGTAAGTTCACACCATTGTGGATTAGCCCATACCAAATAGTAGAGACCTTTGGCAATAACACTTTAAAATTGAAAGATCTTCAAGGGGTAGAGTTTACTTTGCCCACCAATGGGAAATACCTCAAGAATTACTTTTCTACTAATCCACCAGAGGTCTTCATGGAATAAATCTATAATATTGTTAAGGTTAGAGTAGGTAGACTAGTTAGTTTCCTTCTTGCTTTGTTTTTTGTTGCTGGGCTTGTATATATTTGTTTGCTTATGCTTGTCTATTTCTTGTTGTTTATTTGTTTGTGTTTCATATTTTTTCTTGGCGATGTTCCTTGGTTTTAGTAAAATCCCATAGATTATCTTTGTTTAGAATTGCTTAAAAGTTCAAAGTTTTTGAGTGAGACTATGAATCCTAGACAAGAGGACCTAAGGTTATAATCTTATATTATATATAATATAAGAACTTTCAAAAAACTCACACATAAATTAGTTACCCCACAAGAATTCAAAACATTACCTAAGGCTAAATCCCTATTGTAATAAGGATCATGTATGTGGAAGGAGAGTTCAAAAGTTAAAGCATAAGCATGCTTACACTTAAAACATATCCTTGTCTGGGATTAAAGTTTCAACTAAAGGAGAGTATCCTAAGGCCAAGACATTTGAACAAATCCTTAAACCTAGCTATCCTAGCTCCCAAAATCTATTAAAAAAAAATCTAATTAATGCTAAATCAAAAGAGGCAAAAGCCAAAGGTGATTCAGGCAACCTCCACCGAGGCTATGAATGCCAAACTGGAAGCAAAGTAAGGCCTTGAGTGGAGCTAAAGGTATCTCTATCAGGGCTATGAAATCTTGGCTAGTAAAAGAGAAATTACCAAGCCTCCCCTAAATTAAGAGAAATTATTCCTAAGATAATATTTAAATATGCTCAAAGTCAAACATAATGGCCAAAAAGATATGAACTTGTACACTGTTTCCTGAAGTCTCATGACAAACAATAAGTGGAATCAAAGCACACACATGGCATGTTTAGGCTCTAGCCTGAGGATTTGAATTTTACACATTTAAACCTTTTTAAACATTGAATTGGCCTATGTAATGATATGTAGATCTAAGAAGATAAAGGACTTATGTGTTGGTCTAAACCAAAGTTTCTAGGTTATAATATATTGCTATGTTTCCCCTGTGAGTCACCATTGTTGTTGGGACCAACATTCCATTTTTTTATCCACTTTATAAATGGAGAACCTTGTAAATGTTTAATAACATTTGAATTTTGGTCTGGTTTTGCATAAGGATATTCTTTTTGGAATCTAGAGATCATCACCCTAAAAATGGATGGGTCTTTGCGAGTTTTAATTATGCTTTATAAACTAACCTTGCTAATGATTTCCTTTGGATGACTAAGCACATGTTTTATGGAAGAATATAGGGTTCTTGAACAAGAAGCCCTTAAAGTTTAAATTCAAAATTTGGAAGGATTTAAGTCAGTGAGAACAAATTAATAAAAAAGACTGATGAAGAGCCTACATCATGTTTTAAACATGGACCAAGCCTATTTCTATCCCTTTTTTCCTGTTCTTGCATATTTTACCATGGGTCTAAATGACTCATATTATAAAGTAATTTCAAAAGGTCACCTAACTTATGTTAAAATATTAATACTAAGGCCTTGGTGATTAGTCTTGGCTTTATCCTTAATGGTTTACCCCAAGTATTTATATCTATGGGTTTAATGATTATCTTTAGTGCTCTTTGTAGTTAATGGTTTGGGCCCATCAAAGATTCAATGGTGATCACTTGCTCTCTAATTTACATCCAATAGTGTGTTGAGCTTGAAGACCTTTCAAAGGCTTCATGAGCTTGACATGTGGCTGATGTACACCCTAATAAGTATGTAGTTAAGGGTTTAGTCCCATCAAAGATCCAATGGCAATATCTTGCTCACCAATTTCCATTCGATAGTGCATCAAGCCCAAATATTTTTTAAAATATTCATGAGCTCAACACATGGATGATGTGTACCCAAAGTAACTAAAAAATGTATAAAAGGATCATAACATGCTATGAAGGAGACAAGTGGCTACCTGATAGATGAGAGGGAAGATTTAATAGGACCTATGTAATAAAAGCATGGAATTAATACTCTAGGCTTGTTGAGGATACAAAGGTGATCTCTTTCTCTCCAATCTCCATCTAATGGTACATCAAGCCTAAAGAATTTTCAAAGGCCCTGTGAGCTTGACATGTGGTTAACACATGACCAGGATAACAAATGGAAAGAATACACAACACGGGGAAGATTTACCAAGGTACCAAGTGGCATAACCATGAAATTAAAGATAAATGGACCAATGGGAATCCAAGATCTTGGATTTGGGTTTTTAGAATGAAACAAAGGGGTATTTAAATTCCAACGACTAGTGCCTAAGGTGGAAAGTATGAAAATTTCCATGAAAAACATAGAGCTAGGCCACTTGGACTCCATGTAATCCTGGAAGATCTAAATCAAATGATTTCATCAACTTGAAAGCATAAAAGGGACATGGGAGAGAGTCCCATCAAATCTGAAGCACATATAGAGTTAAGTCCTAGAGATTTTGCCATTAAAGCTTAGGGTAATGCCAAAATTATCTTTAAAGGGGATCCAAGTTAGTTCAATTAGACATAGCATAATCAGGATACGCATGACTAGATCTCAAGAGGTAGGTGCTTGTAAAAAAGCCTTAGAGACCATGAAAAAGTTATTCAATATCATCAATGGTGATGGGTAGGCAACAAATTAAGATGGAATAAGAACTATATCTAACTTTAGACAATGAGGGGAGGATATTTAAAGACATAGAGCTGGACCTGATAAGCCTTAAAAGTGAATGTAACCAGGAACTAGTCTGAGTTATTCTTCCTTGTGGAGGAATTTTAGGAAAATTCCCATGAGGAAAAGAGGAATGCCACTGTGCATTAGAGATATAATGACTAGTCTCAATTCAACTAGAAATCTTCCACTATGTTATATCCAAACTAGAGGTAATGCATTATATCAACCTCCTTGCTCCCATTTTCATTGATTGTAGGATAAATAAAGAATGGATCATTTAAGAGGGAAGCACTAATAAGGTTTTATACATCACCCCTATGTCATTTAAAACCTATTATAAGATCCCCTTGCCTCATGTTGATCTCCCATCCTTGAAAGAGTCGAAAAACACCCAAGACCTAGATTCAGTCCTTTCACCCTTGCTGATCCAAGGATCCCATAGTTTTAGGTCCCCTCATGGTGGAATTCCTATTGTCTAATTCAAAGAAGGCATTAGGATATCTATGAACTTACTAAATTGATTCTTTGGTGCCCCCTCCACTTTTTATGTAATCAAGGTCTGGGTATCTTATGTCCACTACATGTTGGAGTGGAAATTAACCCCTCTCATTGGAGACCTAATAAACTTTTTCTTAGCCAAATAATTCACAACCATCAAGAGAAGGACATCCAAACAATTTCATATGATTTCCTATTTCTTAGATTCACTCTTTTCCTTTATAACCTTCCTTGGCATCTAAAATTAGTCCCCTAATGGCAGAACCACTATTTCTCATCACTATTCTATATTTCATATATTCAAATACAAGAACCACATTAAATTTATCTATGATGGTGTTTTCCTAGCTATCTATGAGGCAATCACTGGTGTACCTATTCCAATACTCCACCCTCTAATTAAAAGGAAAGTAGAAGCCATGGGGGATGTATGGTTTTATCCAGATTGCACTATGATAAGAATAGAAGGAATTATGATTCAATCCTACTGATTGCCCATTCATGTCCCTAATAATATTACAGAGCAAGAAATTGCCTATAAAATCATCCAAGGTGTGGATAGGATATACAAAGAAAATAAGAAGGCTCATGTCTACCCGTTTCCATTAGACATTGGTAGGACTATGATAAAATATTGGAACCAACTAGAAGTTACTATGATCTACATAAATTATTTTTATTTCCAACTGATGACCTTAGGAGGTGGGACCCCAATGATAGAGTGACCAGCCACATTTGGGATAAAAAGGTCCCAAAGATTGAATACAAACATCAACTAGGCATGGGAGATGGTATCTGTACAAGGGCAAAGAAATTTGAAGAGGTCCCATCTAGGATCAGAGGACATAAAATCTAGTTAGAGCATATGATGATTAGAGATAATAAGCCCTCAAGAGAGAGATGGAAACTACATCCCTTGCATCATCACTTATTTCTAGGACCATCTAGGACTACTCATCAGGATCCACCTATTGGAGGACAATCATCTAAGCCTCAATGAGTAGAATTAACAAAGCAACCCCATGTTGGCTAACCTAAGGATATAAAAGGAAAGGGTAAAGTTGTGGCTAAGGAGCTAAGGATAGAACATAGACCTGACAAAGGTCCTCAACCACATACATCCCCATAGAGGCCTCCTTCCCTAATGTAAATCATTAACATGATTGCCTTAGAGGTAAGAGAAACATTAGAGGGCACCCTTGTTGACATTGCAACTACCTATGGTTGTAATAGGGAGGAAGATCCCTCTGATACAACAAATAAGGATTTGATCCCACTAGATGGAGGAAAGAGGAAAACAAAATTGGCCTTGGTTCCCTTGACACCTAAAAATAAGCCTATGTTAACCCTCACTCACCCTACTAGTGAAGTTAACCTCTTCAATGATGAGAACCATATCCATGGACCATTCATTCTTAACTGGTTTGTTTATGGGAAATTGATAAAAATCCCATCTCTCTCTCCATCATGGGCCTTAAGTTAAGTTGGCATAGATGTGTAAGATAATGTCAAGCCATGGATCAAGGACATTGTAAGCAGATAGGTAGAGAGAAGGATCCAAATCTTTCACAACAAAGAAATCTAGGGGATTGACACCATAGGGGCCTTTGGGAGTTCAAATTTAGAATTTCTTGAGTAGCCACAATTCAAAGAGTCTGACACAAAGGTCTAATTCAATCTAGACACATCAGGGTTTGAGAGAATAGTGATAAAGAAAGCCACCATTAGCACCAAGGAGTTCACCTTTCAAAAGGTGGAACCTTTTATTGGCTTAACTCCTATTCAAGGGTAGGTAGTAGGATAACATCCCATCCATCAGGACAATGTGGCTAGTTTAGTGGTGGCACAATTAGCAATGACCTTGGCTAGATTCCAAGGAATGAAACAAAGGATCACTAACCTAGAGAAGGAAAGAAAGACTTGGAAGCACATGCTACACTTTTAGTCCTTAAGGATGTAATGAAGTTACTAGATAAGTCCTTTTTTGACATTTTTGAAGGGTTGAAGGCCCTAAAATTTAGATCAAATACCTTGACCCATAAAATTGAGAAAGCATAGACATCAAACACTCAGTGATAGAACTTTGGAGATCAAGCAACTAAATTAATTAATGTCCACCACACCAAACAGGTCCAAGGCATAAAAATTATCAAGTTGAAGCATTTTCACACCCTCCTAAGAGTCATTGAAGATAGCATAATAGAATTGAGAAACTAGTGTGGTAGTGTTATTAACCTCATACAGGAAGATACAAGATTGATTACAAGGATGGAGGAGCTCTTGAAAGACCCATTGGAAAGACCAACCAAGACCAATCCCATAGGCCTAATAGAGGATGAGGAGTTTAGAAAAAGAGTTATTCTCTACATCTAGAGCATTAATTACAACTAAGGCTAGCATGTCAAGGAAAATCAAAAGGTCCTTGACATCATTATCACATCTAAAAATCAGATTGTAGAAGCTTAATGCATCTAGGAACTTAAGGCCAAGAGTGACAAGAAATTTGACAAATTGGCAAGTCAAGAAGAGGATTGTTTGATGAAGCCTATCATAGATTTTGAGCTTATCAATGAACAATACACTAAGGCAAAAAAATCCTCAAAAAGTAACCCAAAGGCTCAACTAGTGTAGCATAGAAGAATATTCTTTTTATAAAATATATGCTATTATGTTAGCATATACTTATCCTTGTCAAAATTGGCATGAAAGCCTCTTGCATGTGTCTTTGTATTAAGGACAACTATCCTTATCTTGCATGTGGATATTTTGAGAGAGTTAACCGGTAAACCACCTATGTTTCCTATAAATAGGTGAGGATTACCATTTTTAAAGGAGAGAACTTTTTGAGCAATTGTATACCAAGAGCATTTAATATAACTAAGGAATTCTGAGAAGATTGTCTATATAGTTTGTTAAATGTCAATGCTATCTCTTAATTGCATATTGTCATCTTAAATTTGAATGATTATCTATATTTTGAGTCACATTCTTTGTCATAAGGATATTGATTTTTGCTAATTCTAGATTAACTGTGAAGATCTCAAGTACTTTGTTTTATATTTCTTTGCATTTAGATGTGCTTAGGCTATTCAGACCATAGTAGCAAATGTTTAAAGTAAGCTTGGTTCTTACTTATGATTTATACATTTCCTTTGAATTTTGCTTGATTTGTGATGTAATCTGAGTTCATGTTATTTTATATTATAAATTGGTTCATGTGTGCTCAAAGTAATTATAATTTTTTCATAATATTTGAGATGAGAATTTGCAATCATACCCCCCCTTTTCTACCTCACCCTTCCTTTTTTCACTTTTTATTAGAATTAATATAGTTTAAAGATCATTGTTAATATCCATTTAAATTAATCTACCCACTTAAACTATCATAAAGATTTAGACCCTGGTGGCTCCCAACCACTAAACTTAAATTAATATTTGGATAGTTCCCATACTTTGCTTCTATTCCACCACAAACATCACTGAATTGTCATAAAATACAACTCATTCCTTGTATTTTTTGAATCCTAAAATGAGAAGTATTCATCAACACTGAAGAGCACCTGTGGTACATTTAGAATTATCAACACCTTCTTAATCACAAAAAATTTGTCATAACTAATACTCACCCCCTCAAGTATATGTAATCCAAACCATACCCAAAATAATATATGGTGAAGTGGCTCATGCTTTTAACTGAGTTTGAACTCAAGTTGCTCTAGTAGAAATATATTAAGGGACAAGTAAGTACTGACTAATTAGCTAAGGCATCCATAACAAACAATCATTCTCCCCCTAGAGTTCCTAGATAAGTCTATCGTAAGCCTATCTTAAGTAGATTTCACCAAGCAGGTAGCCATATTTTTTGTTGGTTCCAAATGTTAGTGTGGTGGGGGATATAGTATCATCCTTATCCACCTTATTAGTGAACCACTTCCTTTATCCTTTAAGATCAACTTTAAATGCACAAACAATGTGGCTAAGTATGAAGCCCTAGTAATAGGTCTCCAGACAACCATAGCCTTAGGAGTCAGAATAATAAATATCTTTAGAGACTCAACTTTTGGTCAACCAAGTCAACAATATTTACCAGTGTAAGAATGAAATGATGTAAATATATAGATAACTGATCACATAACTCTTAACATCATTAAAACACTACCATATCCAAACCACCCCTCAATCTACCAACAAGTTTGCTGATACCATGGCTTATCTTGCCTCTCAAATCCTATCAGCACCTTGAGACTCCAAACTATCAGTCATTATCCATAACCTCCCCAAACCTTCCTACATCAAATTAGACACTCTAACCATCTTTAGTGTGGAAGAGATTCTGCTTGACCTCTGGGATCAATAAACCTTTGACTACCTTCACCTTGGCATAGTCCCCTCAAGCCTCTCTAAGAATGCCCATTGAGCATTTGTTCAAAACACCTCTCATTATACCATTATGGGAGGAATCCTATACAAAGGAGGCTTGGATTGCCTCCTATTCTATTACCTCTGTGGTCTATAATCCTCTCACACCATCAAAGAGACATATGATAGTATATGTGGGGGTCACTTTAGTGGCCTCGCTATGGCAAAGCATATTCTTTATTTGGGATATTACTAGCCTAACCTTAACTAAGCTTACTATGATTATGTGAAAAAGTGTGTCAAATGTCAACAACACACTAATTTACATCACACACATAGCAATAGTCTTTGCATTTATATAGACTTTTGGCCCTTTTCATAATGGGGTCTAGAACTTATCGATGAAATCAAAACCCACTCTTCACAATGACATCATATTTAACAAAATGTGTGGAGGCTATTCCATTTATTTTAACAAAAGCTAAAAATATTGTCGAATTCATCACCCACCATATCATCTACCATATTGGTGTTCCCCATAAGATCATCATTGATAATGGAAAATCCTTCAAAAACAAACAAGTTTAGGGCCTTTATTATGCATTTGGTATTAAGCTTAGATTTTCATCACCTTATCACCCACAAGTAAATGGACAAGCTAAAGCCTCTAACAAAACCCTTAACAAAATGTTTACCAAAATGGTCACTACCTCAAGTCAGGATTGGCACTTGCACATCCCCTTCACCCTATGGGCATATTTTACTAGCATTTGAACCCCTACTAATGCTACACCTTTTTATCTCATATTTGGAGCCAAGGTTATATTACCTCTTGAAATCTAAATACCTTCTCTTTAAATATCTTTTTGTGACCTCATTTTGGAAGATGATTACCATCAAGAACATTTAGCCCAAATCGAGCTACTTGATGAGAATTATTTAGTTGCTCTTTCCCATCTTTGTGTCTATCAAGAGAAAATTAAGGTAGCCTATAAAAAACACCTCAAAGTTCAAGAATTTAACATTAGAGATCTTGTCCTCAATAAAAAACCAACATGTCACTAATATGAAGAAAAGTAAAAGGGGCAAATTTGCTTTTAATTGGCTTAGACCCTACATCATTACCTAAAAGTATCATGAGCTTATCATTTATCCTCTCTCAAAGGCAAATTAGAACCTGAGCCTATCAATGCTTTGCATCTATGTCCATTTTATTATTAGATAGGGATTGCAATAATCATTTATCTAACTTGAGCTCATCCCTTATAACCACATTTATTTCCCTCCTTTTAAGGGCAACTGACTAAAGTTGAATCATATGATTATCTATCACAATTATAGCCTAATATTGAACTATGGATACCATGTATCTATCCATGACATGATTATCATAGTAATTCCCATCTCTTTGAGATAGGCTCATATGGTTTTTGCCACTTATACCTCTTTTTTGCCTATTGAACCATCATGCCAGCTTAGTTTTGTCTTTATAAAGGTAATCCATTGAGCATGTATGAGCAAGTCTATGTCAAGAAAATTAAAGCAATAAAAATAATAATATTAAAATAGAAAAAACAAATCATGGGTCATCTTTAGCATCCACATACTACTCCCTTGAAGGAAAACTATTGAAAACTTATTCTAAAATTGTAAAACATGAGGTGGACTATTGCCTGAAAGGAAAACTATCATAAGCATTTGAACTAACCATATAAATTTAGACCACTCCCCATAAGGATGGATAGATAAATCATTAGTCAAAGCTAGAAATTTCTTAGAAGCTTCTTGCATAGATCAACTTTCCCTGACCCTCAGGCAAAAGCAATTAAGAAAAGCAAAAGGCAAAAGCAATAATTTTTGAAAGCCATAATCAGCTCTCATAAATAGCAATAAATTTAAAAATCCACAATTAAATCTCCTTAGTATACTTCTCACATTGATCAGTCTAAACTTTCTATATAGACATAGACTTGTTTATACTACTTCTTTGGACACCTATAGAAAAGGCATACTAGCCTCTCTAACGGTTCTAGTTTTTCCCACTATCCCTCCATATATCATATGCATGGGACTATGAGATTGATTGACACAATATGATTGGGATACCTATTTATCAACTTAAGCATGCTAATGCAAAGCATCCAAAAGGATTATTTTTATTAAGCCAATCTAACTTCTAGGTTTTGCATCAGTCCTTAGCACTAAAAAAGGTATTGTGTTCTTTTTCTCATCTTGTATTAGTTTATGTAGTCCTACTTCTACTAGCATGGAAAACAAACATCATACCAAAATCATAAACATCATGAACAATATTAAAAATTAGAACAACATCTATCTATCAATGATCCAAGCATAATGTAAACATATAGCAGCCAACCATAAACAATAACCTATCCATCACATCATGTAACCCTCTAAACATGTTCTTACAACAAAAACCAAATCAATTAGAAAAACATCATAGCATATACCATTCACCCTTCAATCCATATAACCATAAACATGATCCATAACATTTATCCATCTATAATATATCCTATCTAACCATAAGTAGAATTAAAACATCATAATTTAGCTTTTTAAATATCACATGCCTAAACTACTTAGTCAAATAACCATAACCATGAGCATCCATGACCATAAATCAAAAACATGAAAATCACATAAGCTATATACATAAAACATCAAATTTCATACATCATATACATCAAATAGTAAAAAATAATACATGTAGAAATGTAACACAATATGATTGGAATAATTGCTATTGCCCTATTGGCCAATCTAGATATATACTCTACATATCTCATAATTTGGGGTAATTGATCTATCACTATAGACTCATAATATCTAAGCTCCTATATAGTGGCTAAGTATCATGTTCAAGGCACTAAATTAGGTGCTCTTGTAGGTTCCCTTATCCCTATAATAGATGCCCTCACAACATGTCACTTGCCTATAACCATAACAAGAGAAGCCTATGCCTAGTCTCTTTTAGCTATCAAAGACTACACCCAACCATATAGGGTGAGCACATATCTCTATAGTGTGGCCACCTATCCCTATAATGCAGCCACCTGCCCTTATAAACCAATAACATGGGTCTATACTATAACAAGTGCTACTACTACATATCCATCTCCTTGTACTTAACCTAGTGCCTAGGCTGGATCTACATCTATGGGCTATTGAACCCCATCACCCAACACAAAACCCCACCTAAAACTTCCAAAGTAAGCCTAAAATAACACAATCCCTAAACAATCTTAAAACCTACCCTAACTAGCAATTTAATCACATCCCCTACCTTATTTTGAGAGTGCTGCCATGGCTATAGGCCTTATCCAACTGCTTTACCACATCCTCAACTTGACTCCATCCTCTTGATACTCACTTAACAAGTATACCACTAGCTCACTTCCACTTAGCAACCCTCAACCCACCATGCACAAAAATTACCACAGTTCACCAGAGCAAAAGCATAAAAGTCTAAATGAGTGAAAATGACACTCACTTTTTACTTTTACCCTAGTGGATTTTAGGGTCTTACCCTAACTATCATCTGTTAAGGTGACCAATACTGGTTGACCCTTATTGTATTCCCCTAACTATCATTGGTGAGGGTCCCCACCTCATTTTTTATCATCTACTAGCAACCAACCTAGTTGCTCAGCCATATCTTTCCCACATAGAAAGAACTACCTTTGGCCTAAATTTTTATTGGATATTACATCCATGTAACTATGTATGTAGTGTCCACATGCTTTGTGCACATGGATTTAGCTTGGCCATGACCACCAACCTGAAAACCTTGTTACCTTATCGTTGGTCTATTTTGGCCTATTTGGTGCACAAGTTTGTGACACTTTTTTGCTTGATCCCTTGACCATAGTGATAACATTGCCATGTTGATATTTTATATTTTTTACCACTTCATGCACACTGACCCACTTGTGTCTCAATGGGAACATTTCCTACCTTAGATACGCATGACACTTGAATCATTTTTGTTTTCCCCAGGTGCACTTCCTACCTTGGATATCCATTAAGCATATGAAACCCACTTATGAGACTTGAGTTTATGAGTGTTTCCAACCACCATGACTTTTGATGATCACACAGTTCATTTGTCACTTGTTCTCCTTAACACCAACCCTTATTTCTTACCAATGTTGAAAATTTTAGTCTTTTATGCAATCTCAACTATCTCACTATTTTATCACATTTTGTGTCACATACACCCAACCCTTTTTTTGTCACCTACCTCATGACCTACCATCTACCTATTATCAAACCCATACCCACTTAGGTTTCACCTCACCATCTCCTAGTTTTAGGGGGTAACACCTCCTACTCTTGAGACAAGTAGATCTAGAGACAATCTCCATTTTTATTTTGTTGCTCATTCATACAAGCTGCATAACAAAAAAGGGAAAATGTAGACACTAAAAAACTACACACATGGTCTTAGTCATTGCAATAACTTTAGTTTCTCTTAAACCTCTGTCGACTACACCTATAAGTTTGATAAACCTACCTAGTCTAACCTACTTACCTAATATGGAGTCAAGTTAGTTACTTGTCTAGCTTAACTCACCTTTTCACCCATTTTAACCTATTTTTTCCCTAGGTCCTCAACCAATGATGGTTAAGGTGATCATTGACGATCACCCTAACTAGTGATGGTTAGGTTGGATAGTTTAGACTTAGCATGTAACCTACATGCAATCCACTACCTTGATTTTATAAATATGGTAGTCTAAATATAGTTGTGATCTTTTTACATGGATGACTTATATTTATAATCCTTCTTCAAGTCTAGTTTGGACAACCACTTCCACCTCTTGTTTGTGCCTATAAGAGAGAGAGGCCTAGGAGGTCAAACGATGTGTAATTATTATTAAGAGCACTTTATATCTAGAATCTCTTTTTTTAGGTCAATTAGGTCAATCTATATTATCAAGTGCTATTAGATATCACATAAGGAGCCTACTTACTATCAACCCTCTACTAAGCTCCCAAGTATCGTTATGCTATTAGAATTAACACAGATTCCACCAATAGGCCAATTTGTATCAACCACCCACCAAATAATTTTTGGTAAGACAAGTATTCATTTTCTTGTATTATTTTACTAGGTTTTCATTCCAAGTCTAATCTATCTCCCAAAATCCTCTTTCTAGATCCTATCAATTAGCAAACCCAAACCCTAGTTTCACTTCTAGATTCACTAATAAGCAACTAGTGATAGTTACCTAAATGGTGATGGTTACCCTCAACCAGTAACAATCACATGACTGGTGATGGTTACCCTTGACCGATGATGGTTTTATGACTGGTGATGTTCATTTATGGCATGAAAAACTAGCAAGCAATTTGAACCTCTTACACCCAACCAAATTCACTTTTCTGTGTCCCTGTTTGTTCACAGGCCCCTTTTTGATTTTTTGAGCTATACCCCAACCTATTAACACTAATACTAATCAATTTATCACTAATTAGATCATTTCTAGTCTCTTTTCTAAATAAGCTTTTCTTGTATTCGATTCTAGTAATATTATATTATTGATGCAAGTATCTTATTTCTAGTTGTATCAAATTAATTATTTAAAATAGGTGGATTGACAACCCTTAAAGAAGCTCTTGCTTTCGAGATCTATCTCCCACTAGGTAATCCACCCAACTATCTATCTAACAAATAAGTTTGCTTTAGTTATTTATTATCTATAGGTTATTCTCCCAAGCCAAAGAGGAGCTCTCACAATCTTCTAATTCAATGTGTGCACAAACAAATAGGTATTCCTATCACAACATGTATTGAGTTTATTTTCTCTATTTATTTAGAACTTAAGTGAAAATTTATATGAAATAGATAATTTTTAATAAAACTGCTAAGTCATGTTAATAATATCATCCCAATATAAGTGAATTCACTCATAACATAAATAAACTGCAACATCTCATATCAACACACAAGTGAAAAATAAACATGAACACATCAATGAATTCTTATTTTGATTTTGAGGATGAATTTATTCCTAGAGCACATTGCAACTAATTTCCCCACAAAATTATTATTTCCCTTGTTTTTTTCATGAATTTGAATGGATGATTTTTTTTTTATTGCAATTAGTTATGTCAATCATTTCCCCCCTCTTAAACTTGATACATTAATATAAAAAAATTATACATATTTATAGATTATTTTTAAGTTTATTAAAAATAAATATTATTAATATGAGCTATCAAGAATAATGTTTATAATGTTAATTCAATATTTTTATAAATTAATTAATTATTTTTAAGTAATTATAATTCAATTATTTTTTCTAGTTGAAATATTTTAAGGAAAACTTTTCTTGGTTTGGTATTTTGGGTGGGTGGTTTATATGGTTTGGTGATATGATATTTGATATTGGTTTAATATGCTCCTTTCTCTTTAGTTTTCCCTCTTGTTCATTGGTTATGGAATAATGTTGTAATATAATATGTTTGAATATAATATATTTTATTGGATTTATTTTCTATCTCCTCTTCTTTAAGATTTCTTTCCTAATTTTTGACCTACTCTTTTTGACCTATTGTAAATGGGTGAGGGCTCTTTCTATCAATTATATATTTTTTAATATTAATAATATAATTAATAATTAAAATTTTTATTTTATTATTTATTATTATTTTCTCTAATATTAAAAAAACATTTAAGTGATATTTAACATGATTCTAAAGTTAGATTTAAGATGTCTATTTAAGTCACGTTTAAGATATTTAAGTTAGGATTATATCATGATTAAATTATTTATCTAATTTAAATTAGATCAATATTAAGACACTTTTAAGTCTTCATTAAGACACATGTCAAATTTTTGATGATCCTTTATGTTAGGTTAATAATGAGTTCCTAATGAGTTTATGCAATGTTTACAACATTAATAAGTGTGACATAAATTTGCTAGGAATCCAACATAAACCAATCGTAAATTTGACATAACTAAAAAATATTCCTTATGATAGTTTTGCATTCAATTTATGACATTTTTCTATGTTGTTGACATAAATGAAATATGAAAATATTAAAAAATGAAAAATAAATAAAAGTGCCATTAAGATAATTTAAATCCAATAGGAATCATGAATTAAACCTACCTTAAGACATACAATTAGTAAAGTTATTTGTGCATGGTGGTGAGGTCATTTTGGTACAAAGGTGGGTGTTTATACAACATTATATTCATCCTATCTTGGGGCATTTCCTTGGTTTATAGTAGGTAATTGTTATGTATTGATTTTTGCCAATAATGATTTTGATGTGATTGTTAATATGATTTATGCTAATAAGGTATTTGATATAAATATTTATATTATTGTTGAGGAGGCTACCATTTTTGTTAAGGCTATATATATATTATTGTTAATTTCCTCCACAAGTCATATACACCATAAGATGTTCTTGGGTTGGAATTTATTTTGAGATTGGAACATACCTTGATATTGTTATTGTGTACTATAATACAAATTCTAATTCATGATTCTATGAGACATGTAATAGAGTCATTGTCACATCTCTTTATCCCCATATAATGATGCTCTATGATGAGTCAAAAAATCAACCATTGAATGACGCCAAAAAATTTCTTTTTTTGATTTCCTTCTACCATTATTAAATACATAAACTTGTATTTTGTACTCTTTGATACCAAATAGTAATAAATGAATATGATGTGCATATATTTAGTGCTTTATGTTTAAAACTATTATTTTATGAATAAGTTTTCATCATGTACTTTCATTACTATTTTGGCTTTACTACTAGTTTGGTGCACATATAGCTCAAGGATGAGCTATTGTTAGGGTGTGGAGCTAAAAGCTTCACCTTATTGCAAATAAGAGGTTTCTGAGTGTATGCAGTCACCGGCATCGACAGGCCACAACCGACATTGGTCAGGGGAAGCACAGATGGAAACTGGCATCGGTAGGAGATCAGCCGGCATCGGTCACCTCCAGTCAGGCAGGGACTGACGTTAGTCGCCTGTGGCGGCCAGAACTGCTGTTGACGAACAGTCAGTTAAGTGAACACGTAGTTTGCATGATAAAGGCTATTTTGAGTCTTTAAGCCGCTTGTCTAATTATTGTATGCATGAGATATATATAATAGACTCATGGGCTGTATTGTCAAGTGTAGAACTTGTAGAACCCAAGTGTAGAACTTGGAGAGTTCTTCCCATGGTGGAATCAAGTAGGATTCCCCATGTATGTAAGATCAGGTTTGATATGCAGGGTGTTATAGAATCATGGTGGAGATCTACATGTGATATGTAAGATCAGGTTGGTCTACAGGGATGTGTGTATGTGAGGGTCAGAATAGGATCGGCGGGGGAGCAAGATCAAGGTGACAACAATACATCAGGAGTAGGATCATGGTGAGATCTACTTGGAGTACCGATTCGTACTCAGTTGTACTGGATGTACAATGAGGTGAACAACAGCTTGTGTTAGCTGATTGTTGTGACCTATGAGAGAAGATTACTCAGGTGGGAAGATTACTTGGAGCCCTTGAGGAGGAAGCCTCACAGAGGTGGAAGAAGAGTGTGATCTCTTTATTGTAATTTCCTTTGTAATGAGTTGAATACAATTGTGTGTTGCCTCTCATATTTTGTGTGTTTTCTCATTGATAGTTATTTGTTCTTCTAGTTATTTCCACATGTTTAAGTTGCTTATACAAAGGTAATCATGTGTGCTCTTAATTCTGACAAGTTGTGTCAGAGCTTTGGGGAACTTAGGTCCTATCACTATGAAGTATCATGAACTAATAGCTAACCTATAATGATTGGGTAGCAAACCCATAACAATGGAAGAATGCAATTCTAACTCATAAAAAATGTAGAGACATCTATTTTAACCCATAGTAATTGTAGAATATGACTATCATAACTTATATTAACTGTATCACTATTGTTCTAACCTATTTAGTAACAGTTAACTAAACATGAAGGATGAATCCTACAATCTAGGAGAAGGTGGATTAATTTCAAAATAATTGTTATCACTATTTTCTATATGAACCATGCATCTCAATTATTGTAACCATGCAACCAACTAATTTTTTCTATACTCTAACTAAGAATTCTATCATTTAGCTTAAGTACATTACTTTCATAGATTATATTAATCATCTAGATTAAAAGACAAATTCTATTATAACTAGACAATAACAATAAATAACATGCATTATCTATTAAAGAAAAGATAGTAGGGTATAAAGATTAGTATTGAATTTTGAATAGAGAATATTGAGTGAAGAGAAGAATCACAGTTTGAAGTGTATACACATAATATTTTTAAACTTGATCAATTATTGATGATTTGTCTCTTATGGGAACCCTTTGATTCTCAATATCTCTAAGTGCATGCCTTAAAGGGTGCACTAGAAAAGGGGTGGGAAAACCATTGGTGCTTCACAATATTGTTGTTCCCTATACCACCATTTAAAACCAACATAAGTCCCTCTTATACATTTACATAAGATTTGACACCTATCTTACACACTCCTCCAAGTAATTCAGGACCTCAAATATCACCTACCTAAGACAAAAACTCTTTTTTTCATCCTTTAAATAGATTCAAATGGGCCAACCTTGATTTGGGAAATGAGCATGTTACAGGATCAAGTCAACCCAACTAACTTAGTCCAAGACCTAACTACTTTATTTTCCAAATAACTTAGTTGACTGGGTTGATTGTGTTAGTTAAAACGTTAGAAGGTTTTAGAGTTAGAAACAACTGTATAAACACATATTTCACTCCATTTTCAGTAGAGAGAGATAGATAGAATTATTCATTTACACATCTACTTATTTACCATTCTAATGGAGGAGTCATTGTTTAGGGTTTCATACTTCGTTTGGAGAGAATAATTTTATCTTGTTAGAAAATTCTTTTGGATGTATATAAGTCTTGTAGCCTAGAGATGACCTATCTTTTTATATCCTTATGAACCATAAAAACCTCATAGAAAACACCATTGGCCAAAGGAGAGATTGAGGCTCGATGGGTTCATCTTCAAGGTAAGTATTTCTAAATCTTGTTCTTATTTTATTAGTAAATAGATTTTCATGTGTTGGATTATGAATGTATTTCTCTCTCCATACATTAGGATTACCTCTACATTGACTTGATTAGATTTATTTTTTGCATTCTTAATTTTATATTTATTATCCCCCATTTATGACATAAGCTTTAGTGAGCACTAGATTAGATTACTTTACTTTGTTAGAAACCATAGAACCTAGCTAGAGTTATTGTGTGGTATTGCTTTAATAGAGTTTTTGGAACCCTCTCTAGTGACATTATGTGGTAAGAGAACCCTTAGTTAGGTTTAGTGGATGCATATTATTTATGAACCTGATTGTATAGATATACCAACAAGCAAAAGGGATAGTTTGATATATTATCTGATTTAGTGTTGATTTGTAGTTTAACATCACTTTCCCTTATATACATCATGGTGAACCCAACATGAAATTAACTCTTACAAGTTTTTATTTCATGCTTTCATTAATTATCATTCATTATTTATTTCATTTTTACATCAATATAATTAATCTATCAACTCAGTCTAACATTATATGCACAAGTTTAACACACAGTCGATCCAATCAACTCTATTTTGCTTTGTGTTGGTCATCTTTAACCACAAGTAACTGGATCGATCTACTTAACTTAGTTCACTCTTTCACATAAATTTTTTAAGACTCAATCAACCCAATCAATTTTTTAGATGGCACAGTATAAACATAACAAATTCAACATCTTTAAAATCATCAGGTTCATTAGTACTAACTTAGTCATTTCTTTTCTTCATTTTAGTCTTATTTTTCACATTTTTTAGTCTATAAAATTATAACTCTATATTAAACTAAGTTGACTAAATCAACTTAGTTATGTATTTTATTCTTTCCTAAAAGACTTAATTATTTTGTTTAATTATATTTCTTTGGCCCTTGTTTCAATAGATAGAATCAACCTAGTCAATTCTATTATGTACTATTTATATACTCCATCAACCTAATCAACCATGTACTCTTTAAACAAATGAATTAACTCACATTTATATTAATTTAATCATCTTTCATTTTACTGATTGCTTGCTTAAATTAGCATATATAGACTAAATGGGAAGATTCAATTTATCAATTTAGTCACACTAATTTTTATTTTATTCACACACTTCCAAACCATATAATATCAAAATCATTAAACAAATTCTACCCAAGCTCTACTTACTTAGATTTTATCACCAAAGGGGAAGTCCAATCAATTTTATGGCTGAGTATAAATACATAGTTCATGGTATATATTGGCAAAGCACTTGACACCCTTGTCATCATGGGATTGTGAAGTGAGGGGTTAAGACCTAATACCAAGCCAATACCATCAGCAATACAGATCCCTTTTAGACTTAACAACCTAAAACCATCTTTATCTTATCTTTCTAGTTCCTTTTTAAAACTAATGCCCTATCACATTTATTTCTAAAATTATAATTTAAAACATTCAAGAATGACCACATAGATTAACATTTCTATTTTTGATGATTTATATTTGATAATTATATGTTGTATTGACCAGCATTGGTATAAAGGTTGTGTTGTGTGCTGTAACTGGATCGACTGGTTTGACCTAGTTGTCTATGTATTTATTTCAAATTTAATACAAATTATCACTATATCATCTAGAGTCATAACTATTGAAACCTGTCTTTACCCTTAGAACACAGTCAACTCACTTGACTGTGTCTCCTATAATTTTTATTTCTATAAAACATAGTTGTTCTATTTGACTTAGTCTCTGATAGGTTTGTCTTTTCACCCTTCTTATAGAGCATAGTCATTCTATTCGACCCAATCTCTAATAGATTTCCTATTCTATTTACCTTTAGTACATAGTTGACCTGTCTAATTATGTGTCTTTCATACTTACTTAGTTTCACCATCTTAAAAACATAGTCTACCTATTTGAATATCTTTTATATCCTATCTTGTGTATTTTATTACAAAATAGTGTCAACTAGTTTGACCTAGTACCATACTAGTTTATCCTCATTTTAATTTTTTTTAAAATTCTTTCCCTCATCATTAATTTCTTGATTGATGATAATACATAATTGAGTCAAAACATGATGAGTTTCACTAATCACAATAGGTTTCCTAAAACACATTTGGTGGTACCTACCATAGATCAAAGTAATGTCTAGATTACCACATGCACTACCAACTTTGGGAATCCTTATTTTTATATGGCCTTTAACCCCTTGTTTTTAGTAGAATATGAGTGTGACCTTGAAAACATGGCTGAAATGATCTTTTTCATCAATGAAAATCCTCAACATAGAGGAAAGGATCCTATAGTCATCTATAACCTCATGATGGAACCTCATCGAGGAGAACCACATTCACCTTCACATAGATTTTCCTAAGGAATTAGGGCAAGCCCTTTATTTTCATCTACACCTTTTCCCTCTATCATGTCTTCTTCCCACACCATGATGTCATCATATATGTCTTCTTCTACCTTCTTGCCAAGTATTTTTACAAATATGGTAGGTTTAGCCTCTAGTGGGGATCTTCAAAATACTCACACCCATACCCATGCTAATAGTGCATCTCATGCTACTAATGATGCTTATGCTATTAGTGTATCTCATGCTACTAATGTTGCTTATGCTATTAGTGCATCTCATGCTAATAATTCTTCTTATGTCACTAATGTAGTCCATGCCACTACCTCATCTCATACTCATAGTGAATCTTAAGCTCTTACTACATCACATAACACTAATTCATAAAATACAACTTTTGCTATCCAAAATAGTGCTTAAACCAATCAAATTTTATTATAAATGCTTAACCAAATGTACACATTTAAAACCAATAATGAAAATCAAATGATACAAATTCAAAATCACCAAATACATCTCCAAAACCAACCCCAAAATTTTCAATGGGGAACATAAAATCCTAATGCCTCCCCACCCCCATTAGGGATTCACATGGTGACCTCATACCACAACCTCCACTTATCAACAAAACTATCAACCATTTATAAAATGATCCTCTATTAGCTCAAATCACCAACATTAACATAGGAGATATCACTCCTACTATCACTTATAATGGATCTACAGATCTTACCCCACATTTAAAAACATTTATAAAACTTTATAAAGATTGGGTTAAGCTTAATACTTTCATTGCCACTAAACTCTTAGATAAAACAATTTTTAGAGATGATTTATATTGGTAAAATCAATTGAAAACCCACTCCATTAATATCTTAGAAGACATGGTCAATTCACTGGTTCAATAACTCCAAACTAGTGATCTCAAAAATAACTTATTTCATCAATTACAAATAACTAGAAACTGAATCAACACATGTTTTCATTAAACAATGGAAAAATTTGTCTAATAAATCTAAGCATATTATGATGGATTAAATCCTACTCAACCTATTTACTAATTATCTCCACCCTAAACTACAATATAACATTAGGATCCTTTCTCCAAAAACTTTGGAAGAGGCTATTGACCAAGCCAAACACCAATATTTCCTTATACAATAATTTGAAGCTCCTCAGCCTACAATGGGAACTCACATGTTTATCAAAAATAGAAGTCATCACATAACCAATTATGGTGTTATTAACACTTATGACACCATACAAACCATCCAAGATATTATTCCAAATAATACCATGGAGTATGTCCCTCCAACTAATAATAATTTTAATCATAATCTGACATTTTATCAAAACTATCATACCAATGTGCACAAACCATTGTCACTAGAATAAATTTAAAAGAATCTTCCAAGACCTATACTAAGATATCTTGACCCCACTTGTATTATGAAATCATGGTATGATCCAAATAAATATTCTTGGTTTTATGCAAGTTAGGGCCATTCTCATGAGACTTGTAGATAATTAAGAAATCTTTCAATGCATTTTCTCCTTGGTCCTAGCTTTGGCCACGAATCCATTATACACAAATGTCAACAAGATTATGAAATAACACTTAAATATCATGAAACTAAAACTAAAAATAAAGATTTAAACCATGCTAATGCTCATTTAGTTATCTACAAGGATCCCCTTCCCAATCACCAAGACAACATTGAGCAACCTATCCTTACTACCAATAACCTTTAAAGTCTTATAGATCTCAACACCAATGATGAAAATGTGGTTAATATGAATAATATGAGAAGATTAGTTGTTTATATCAATTCAAAAATTACACCTAACCATCACACCTCTTCAACATTTCACATTATTCAAGACACTTCCCCATCTCATATCATAGAATTGGGGCATGAGGAACCAATACCCATAGAATAACCACTCCCAAAAACACAAATTGACCATACATCTCATACCATTGATATAAATTATACTCTTTCCCCAAATTATATACCTCAAGAAAACATACCTCAAACTTTAAGTAATATTTATTCTACTCAACCACAAGAAATACCTCAACAAACAACCACATTATCTAAGGTCAATCCACTAACTTGCAGCCAACGTAAACCAACCATACCTTATCAACATAATTTTAATTGCACATCCAACCCCCCTTAAAAGGATCTATTACAACACTACACACCTTTATATAGAAATACTCTCATGGGTTATGATGAATGGGATCCTATTACATAACTTTCGCATCTCCCATTTAAAATTCCCTACTTAGAGATTATGAGAACTTATTCACACCATCGTAATCACCTAATGCAATTATTATTTAAAATGAGCGTAACTTATCCTCCTCCTATAGGGAAAGAATCTACCTTATCTAGATATGAAGATAACATACTTAAACAATTTGAAGAGATGTCCATCCATGTTGATAAAATAATGAACACTTCCCTCTCACTTAAGTTTCCTATCTCTTTTATGATTCTTAATGAGATATTAATTTGTAAGTATGATAATCCTTTATTTATTATCATTCAAATAGGTGATATCCAAGTTAAGCGTGCTTTAAATGATGAATACTCATGCACTTGTGTTGCCTCCTTTAACTTTATTAAGACATTTGGATACTCTGAATGTAACCTTAAATCCACATACAATACATGCCAAGGCTATGATAGAAGACAAATACCTCTTCTAGGTTATGTTTAGACTGATATTACCATCCATGTGAAATTCATGATATTTAACTTTTCACTTTCTTACAATATCTTAATTGACTAACCTTGGACTTATCGTATGAGAGTAGTTGCTTCATCCACATGCCAATGTGTCAAATTCCCTAATAATAACACTATATATAAGATTTAAGGGGACACAAATTCTTTGAATTTCAAGCATATCCAAGAATGAGGTGTTTTTAAAATATCCACAATCAAACCCTTACCTAATATTCTATTTCATGAATCCCAACACTTTAACTATCCCATCAACTCCACTATAGGTTATAATGGTAATCTAAAATTAATTGGTAATATCACACCTAACCTTTTAGACTCTGATGATGATGAACTGGATGAGATAAGTCTAAAGATCAAAACTATGATCTCTCCTTGAATATCATTTCTCAACTTCTTCCTCTTCAACCTCGATCCCATCCATAACCCTTTGATGAAATACCATTTACATTAATTAAAACTAAACATTCCATTCACCATGCTTCATCGACTGTCAACATCATTCATGCATGTACTATCAACTTACATACATTTGATTATGATGATGATTATTCTTTAGATGACCCATTTCTAGCAAAATTCATCCAAACTAAAAATGTCAAGGTTCTTAGATATCATTCTTCTTTATTTTAATATTTAAATTATATAATTCCTTATTTTATAGTACCTAATGTTAGTTTATTCTCTATTTTTCATAGGTTATAAATGGAGAATACATGTATTATACCTCTAGTCACAACATAACCTCTCAAGAGTATGCTTATAGATCATGTCATGGTAAGACCTTACCATTTTTCCAAATATAATGACCCTTGCAATATGCTTCCTCCATACATGTTAGCCACTCTACTTAGACCTGATGCATAGCTAGCTTTACCTATGGATGAGCCTAGTCCAATTTCTACTCTAGCTTCTCCCTTCCTTGGTGATGGTCTTATACCACTACCCAAGCTTGATTCCTTACCCACATAATGGGTAGATGAGTCTTATTGTGATATTCATAGAGTTAGTAGTCATTAGACTAAGGATTGTCATTTACATCATCAACAACATGCTTCTTTTTCTATCACTTTAGCTAGTAGACCTACATAGTCTACTAATAGACACATTTATTGCTTCCATAGAATAAATAATGATTTCTTTACTCACTACTGAAAGCTTAGGCAATACATTGATATATTATGACTAGGCATTACCCAACCCAAAGACAAGACTATACCTCCTTCTAAATTACTTTCAGAGTATATACTTAAATATGGGGAAGTCTATTATCTTTGGCACCAGTTTTCTACCCATCATACTGATTGGTGCCAAGTGCTTTAACAACATCTCTAAGATTTCCCATAGTTTACACCATCACAAGTTATTCCTCCTACTATAGGGCACCCATGAATTAAGGCTCCTCTTCTGCCAGTTGCACCTCCTCATAGATCCACATATGCCATTATTATTGAGATATCTATTTCTCACATTATGTATCCCACATAGGAGGTACCACATGAGCATCACTCTTCTTATACTACACCTACTTTTTTAGTAGAGATGATATAAAAGGAAGTATTTTCATAAATTTCCATAAAGATCAACGAGACTTTGAATCACATCATAATTCAAATACATAGGAATGTGTCAGATGTTATGTATAACATTTATGGTTAGATATATCAGTATTTGTAAACACTTCATATTGTTATCTCAAATTATTTATCATTCTATTACATAATTTGGATCAGATTTTTGATTCATTTATATATCTTATATTTTTGAATATTTTTCAAACATGATTTCACTTATCTCTTTTACATGAATCATTATATTATGTTTTATGTGTTATGGATAACATTTATGGTTAGATATATCAGTATTTGTAAACACTTCATATTGTTATCTCAAATTATTTATCATTCTATTACATAATTTGGATCAGATTTTTGATTCATTTATATATCTTATATTTTTGACTATTTTTCAAACATGATTTCACTTATCTCTTTTACATGAATCATTATATTATGTTTTATGTGTTTTTCATAGTTTCATTCCCTTTAGCTTTCTCTTAATTATTTTCATGGATTTAAAATTATGCTTATGGTTTCAATTATTTCACATAGATTCATTTATTTTCTCTTTATTGATTGTTTGCTATCTTTCAAACTCAAATAAAGATAATTATTATTGTGACTTGGTTATAAAACCCTCATTATCTTAATAGTTTATCTTTACCATATGATTAGTTATAAAACATGACTTCTCATTTTATGACTTATATAAATCGATCTATTTGATCTCCTTTTTTACCTTATCTCTTTTTCACATACTAACCATACATACAATTTAAACTTGAGATTACATATTGATTCATAGGTAAGCCTACGTTGTTTAGTCAGTCATATATCTAGTTAATTAGTCTCATCCAACCAAAGTCTAAAGATTATATGTGTATATCACGTTTATCACTCTTGTTGGTTATTCCAAACTTATACATCAAAGGAATCACAAAATCCATAAATTTTTTCAAAGCTAAATCATTTAAACAAAAGGTAATGATACAAAAGGAAAATATAACTTAAAAAAGTCTAATCACACCAAAAGATGTGATTTACTATCTTTAACACATCTCTTATTCTTGATTGAATATCAAACTCCATAATTGGCATCATTATAGAGCCTAGGACCATTGGGGTGTGATAGGCTATTAGATTGATATAGAGGAAAAAAATCTATAATTCTACCTACTTTCTCACACAAGTACCCAATCTTCATAGTAGACTAACAACTTTGTAAGAGGCCCTGAGGAATGGAGAACATGTTGTGGGAAGGTAGGCCCATTTTATTTTCCTTGTTTATATACCTTCATGAGTTTATCTTAATATTCCACCTATTTTCCTATACAAATTTATGCTTATTATGAGTAGGTATCCTTTGTATTTGATAGTCACTAACCTCTTAGTGTCTTTCTTTCTTACCTAGTATGCCTTATGTTTACTAAGGTTTTCTCATAAATGCCTATGTCATGCTTTTTACACTCCTTATTTCATTAAAACAATATCAATATTTACTCTTGATAAGTATTGTTTTGTTAACTTATCATATACCTAAGGTTTCCATTTACGATTGCATTGTAAGACCTTGGATAGGACCAAGCATTCATAAAAAAAGATTTCCTTTTCCACTTATTACCATTCACCTCATTGAGTCTTCACCATGTGAGTTAAAGTGTAAGACCTTGGATAGGACCAAACATTCCTCATAAATTAACACATTAAATCCCTTTAATTTTTTCTAACATTTGTATCCACCTCATTGGTGTTACCTTTGTGAGTTGAAGTGTAAGACCTTAGATAAGACTAAAATTCCTCACAAAATATTGCAATAAAAAATTATACTATGACTAAGTCACAATAATATTGCATGATTCAAATTTGAGATAATCTGTGTTACATTATGATTTACACATCATTTATATCCTTCCATATTCATTTAGTATGTTTTTATGCTTACTTCATAAACACCTCTCTTTGATCTTCTTATTTTATGATTGTGTGTATATTTACAACCATTTTATTAAATCTATCATACTTCCAATCTCAATTTATTATGGTTAATTTGATTTATATTTACATTTTTTTTCATACTTTCCATCTTGATTTTGTATCATTGATTAAATTTATTGTTTGTTTGTTTTCATACCATTTGTTATAACATATTTATCACTTGATTACAAATTTTTTCATACTTCCCAACTTGATATAGTATGACTTATATTTTTTTAATTTGGTATAATTTTAATTATACATTATTTGAAACATTTTGTTACCTTTTACTTTATCATTTTGGTTTACTATGTTCATCTTTTGTTTTACACATTTTCCATCATGATACAGTGTGCATTACATTTTATGATTATTTATATACTTTTCTAAATCACATGCTTTTCCAAATCACATGCTTTTATTTTTAACCATGCATGCGTGTCACATAATGCTATAAAATAAAACATACATAACATATTTCTCATATCATATACAAAAAAGGTAAAATACATGTGCTAGAAAAGAAATACATCCATATATCCATCAATAACATCAATAAAGCTCATAGATCAAGAAATGTCCATATATATATATAAAATGAATTTGATACAACATAATAAAAATATAAAATATAATAACTACAACTCTAAGGCTATGTTCCATCATGTCTATCTTGTGGTTGAGCCACACTACCAATAAATGCCTACAACTAACCCCTTTGAATAGTAAATTATAATGAGGTAGTATGGATCTCAAACCATTGACCTATCCCTATATATTAGCCACTTGGGAATATACATGTCCAATCTCTACATTCATTTCCATATGGATAGCTCATTCCTACCCCAATGCATGACAGGCTCAGGGTTCACCCTCTCCAATTCCTGTAGGTAGTTTTAGGTTATCTCCTTATGCCTATAAATATTGAGTTGCCTCCCCAACTAATCAAAAATAGCTAACATAAGCTGGGGAAGATGGTACCATAATCTACAAAGGTGTATGGATCATAATGTGACAACACCCGTATAAAATATCATGATGTGTGGCCACAACCATGACACCCCATATAATATATTTTATAGAAATACCTATAAAACAAAAACCAAGTATAAATCATATCTCATATGTATATATATCTCCAAACCATCTATATATACCAAGTAAATAAAAAATAAATATGCATCTAGTGATCTATATAAAAAAATTAAAAATCAAAACATTTTTTACCAATGCAAGTGTCACCAACCATAGTCTCCCTATCTACATGGCTACCGAGAACCTCCTTTGTAGGATACCTTCATGTAAGTATAAATACTAGAGTCATCACCCATGTGCATCATGGTCCTATCTTCATCTATCTCTCTAAGGAGTAGTTATGTCTAGCCTCCACTATGGGATATCCATGTGTGTCAATTCTCTCTAGTGTCCTCTTCCTCTTATGATGCCTCCATCTCCTAGTGCTCATAGTGGCCACTATAGTCCTTGTTATGGCTCTATGGTAGCCTCACCTGCATCCTCACCCTCTACATATAAAAATTTATCATCTTCTATCTTAGGTCTAGCTACCCATTGATATTGTGATTAACTCACCCATGGTCTTACTCACTGAGGCATAATGATATGTATCTATGCAAGTAGTTCTATACCCCCTCCACCTCTAATCTCTCTAACATGCCATACCCAATAAGTAGGCACTATTAAGGGATCCATTAGATGTGGTGAGCCTAGCTATCTAGGTACATGAGCTATAAGATGTGGCTCCTTCCATGAGGTATAATGTCCATTAATGCAAACATATGCCAATCCATTAGCAAAAATAGCCCAAGATGGACAAATAACCATAATCTCAATATAGGGATACCTTCTATAAATCCAAGGCATGGGGTATGACACACACTTCATGAACCGGCTACCATCTCACCACCTAAAGTAGCCTATCATCTATAGTATGGGGTAACCTAGTCAATCAATACATAGGAAACCTCATATAAATCCAATCAATCAACAAAATCATAGGGCCCCATAGTCTTCTACCTTTAGGTCAACATACCATACATGACATGAATGAGATGCACATAAATGACAAAACCCAAATCATATAGAGCACCTTACTCTAGGATATATTGATAGAAGGATACCACATATAATGATACCTTCACATCCAACTTGTGACACAACACATGTATTATCACAAGTCCTATCATGGCCTTCTAGATATCTAAAATAATTGAGATATATACATCAAACAAGATAACTCACAACCCATGGTAAAGCCTATCTGAACTAGTTACCCAAAGGGCTAGGTATCACCTCTCATCCTCAACCTCTAAAGCATCATAAATTATATGAGTCCTAAAAATGGGTAGTCCAAGTAAGGCATGGACATCCTCCAAGGTGATGCTCACCTCTATGGCATCCCCCTCCACCTCCCATAAAAAAGTGTTAGTCATTAACTCCCATAATCCTAGGAAAATGATAACTAGATCAACACTAAGAGGGATCCTCCACATATCCATGATACCTCTAAATCCTAAATGAAGCAACTGCATTCATTCTATATTTGATAGTCACTCTGGTAAATATGGTAGCCATGATACATCCACTAGGTGCCAAAATCTCTATCATCTCTACAAAATTCCAAATAAGATAGAATGTATTAAATATCAGTATAAAAATAATCAAAATATATTTTTAAAATTATTAAATTATCTAAAAATTAGTTAATTCATCAGCACATTCTTCCTATATTTTTATTTTTCACCTTTTTCTTACATAGTTGGCCCTTTTGATACTAAATTAGCCCTATCAACCCTCTTTACCAACTGTATCAGCCCTCTGCTACACAATCAACCCATTCTTATAAACATAGTTAGCCCTTTTAGTACTAAATCAACCCTATTACCCCTCTTACCAACTTTGTCAGACTTATGCTATGTAGTTGGTCCCCTTTCTTGTAAACACAATCAACTTTTTATACTAAATTGACCATTTCCTTGTAGACACCTAAAAACATCCCCTTAAATGTTTTTAGTGTTACATCACTTTAGACCTATTCTCAACCATTAGTTAACTATCTATCTAATTAAATTACCCTTAAAAACCCTTTATACCTAGCCACCAAACATTTTAACTTACTCTCATTGACTCATTTTAACCCTTTTTGTACCAAGGGATTGATCAACAATGGTCACCCTAACCTTTGACGGTTACCCTAACCATCGACAGTTAGGTCTCCACCCCTGTAACACAAAAATAATATAGCTATGGATGAGATTACATGGGAAAAACAAAAAAATTCCCATGCACATCTCATATCTTTCTTTCTTTTGAAATGGTCATCTTTATCCTCCCAACTTAGCAACTTTCCTTTAAAGCTTCCCTCGTCACTTAGTAAGTTTTTACTATAAATACAAGGATTTTGGGAGAGTTATGGATCTTGAATTCACATAACTAGGCTCTCTTGTTTTCTTTATGTAGGCATCTAACATCTCAAAACCCTATCTATGTGATTCTCAAAGGTCAAAATACCATTATGCTACTCAAATGTCTTCAACACTCAACTATTAAATCTTCAACATAACAAAGGTACTTTATTTTATTTCTAGTATTTTCTACTCTTCATTTGTTCTCTTGATCAGTTAGTCTGAACCCTCTTCCCCACTCCTAATACCCATTTAATACCCTTTCATCCATAGACACCCCATTTTGTCTACTAGATACCCTTTGTAACTCATTCTATAAATTCTTTGACAAGTAACCATAGCCGGTTACTATAATCATCAATGGTTATAACAACCACCATTGGTCACCCAACTATTGCCAGTTAGGACAACCACTGATGGTCACCCTAACCATCGACAGTCATTATCATTATAAAATAATAGTTTTTTATTTTGACTCCATTTGTACCCTAATAGATCTCCTTTATCCTTCTGACTAGTGCATAACCCCTTTTCTGACCTCTTTGGACCTAACTATAATTTATCTCTTGCATGTAGATGACCATACCTAGATTAACACATAAATTTGACAATATATTTGACCACCCCATTATCCCATAACCCTTCTTCAATAATCAAAGTAACATTGCATTCAAGTTAGCTTTGTGTGCTATGGTTTTCACATCTAATTACAAAGATGTCAATAAACAAATAACTATAATCTAGGAGGATATTGACATAGCTATAGAATTATGAAACAATTACTTTAATTTTATAAATCATGTTATGAACTAGATATATTTGATATTATTTATCTAAAACCATTTCCATATATATCTTTTGTAATTTATTGTTTATTTATGAACTTGAATGTCAAACGTGGGCTGACATCCATTTAAGGAAGCACATTCTTTCTTTGGGACTGGTTTGTCACTAGGTAGCCTGCTTATCTTTCTATTAATCCAATTTTCATAAGTTAATGTGATTTTCAAGTCATTATTACCTAGCCAAAGGATTTCTCACTTCATCTGGATATCAAAGCACATAATTATAATAGGTATCCATCCACACACCCTTAATACGCACTTTCTTTTATCTACTTTTTGAATTAAGAAATGAAGGAAATAAATTGAAACATTTTGGCATGCCCTTCCTAAATTTGTCCTACCTCAAGCATACAAACCACATCTTTTCCTCAACAAGTACCTATGATAACTTACTAATATGTCCCTAACC
This sequence comes from Torreya grandis, assembly GCA_037957365.1. Classification (NCBI taxonomy): domain Eukaryota; kingdom Viridiplantae; phylum Streptophyta; class Pinopsida; order Cupressales; family Taxaceae; genus Torreya; species Torreya grandis. Next base: position 2,629,504 of record JARHVA010001578.1, read on the forward strand.
CATAAGGGTACATACCAACCACCACCCAAAATTTTATGCCAAGTAGTTCTTATGTGACACCATCTCAACCTCTTGGCACAACCTATTAGTATGTGGCTTCATCAGTGCCATTTGCTACCTATTCATACATTACCATAAACCAACCTCAACAAAATATATCTATTAATTATGTAGTTTTTCATCCCCAACCTAACCTAATAAAAATTCTCATGGACAAAATGACTATTTTGGATTCATCCATCTCTACCTCAACCAATCTTTTGTCTTACAACAAAATTTGTAATGAGCCTATCCACCGCTTCATACCTATTCATTCTTACCCTTCTCAATGGGAATTGCCCATATTTTCTTAATTTCAAGGTAAAAAGGACTGTCAGCAACATTAAGAACATTTTGACATGCATTCTATTTGATCACTTATGATGATGTTGTTCTTCTTTGAACCTTTCCCATGTGATTATTTAGGGCTACCCTTGACTGGTATAGTGCTCTTCCCACTCATTATATCTTTTCTTTCTCTCAATTGGCGCAAACCTTTTTGGAACACATTTCTATAAACATATCTGAAAAGGTTTCCATTATAGATGTATACTCCATCAAATAGTTTGAAGATGAGTCCATTATTGATTTCAGTGATAGATGGAGAGGTATAATTAATCAACTCACTTTCCCATTACCCCAACCTAAATTAATCACATTATTTTCTCAAGGTTGTGCTAAACACATTTCTCTAAATCTTCAAGTCTAAACCTTTAGGACCTTTGACAAAGCTTTTACTATGGATTGTAAACTGGAAAACCATGCTATTGATGAAGGGAAGTTGAACCTTTGAAATTAAAATTTTAGTTTCAAATCCACTGAGTCATCCTCCACCAAAACCATGAACCCAACGAATTCTAAAGTGAAAGCATCAACACATTTAGTCATTCTTAAAACCACACCTCTTTCACTCATCAACCAAAGACCTTGAACCAAAAACCCTTCCAATAGCCAAAACCATACTCAAAACTGAGTTCTTTCTAAACCATTCACCTTGATTGGGGAATCCTATATATCAGTGTTGGAAAAACTAATTAGATCTAATCTAATCCAACTTCCACCCATCAAACCCATTCAAAAATTTGATACTTCTTTCCCACTTCATAGGTGGTATAATGAAAATGATCATTATGACTATCATTAGGTTGTTGGACATGATAATGATAGATGTAATACTTTTAAAATCATTGTCCAGGACCTAATTGATAAAGGGGATTTTGTGTTTGACAACCCAAATTCTCCTTGAAACCAATCCATTGATATATTCTAAAAACCATTTCCAAACCACTTACCTTCAACCCAACACCATGAAAACCAACTTGAATCCTCTAATTCATATGAGTCACATGTAATCAATGTCATCAGTAATGTGCCCACCATCGAATAAGTTATTACCTCTATCACCCAAATTAAGGAGAACTACCTACCACCAATCCCTTCAAATTCCCAAATGAAGGAAGCAACTATCCCTTCCACTTCCTTGGATGTAACCATGGTTTTTCCCACCCCTCCTATGGTGGAAACACCCAAAGAGATGGTCACTCCATCAACCATTTCATTCACTCCTTCAATCCAACTTAAAAAACCACATATTCCTTTGAATAATTGAATAGAGGAAGAAGCTAAATTGACCCTTCCACCTGAAACCATTACCTTTATTACACCAATTAGAAAATTATCTGTATCTTCCTTAAAAGCCATTTATTAAGAGATAATACCCCTATCTACCCAACCATTTCCTTTGGAACATTCCACCAAGGATAAAAATACTAAAACCACTCCTTTTTCATCCCCAAAAGGTTTATGCTTTAAAGCTAATGATCAGGGAACAATTTCTATTTATGAACCCTTCTCTCAGCTAGTTCAAAGTTTGGAATTCACCTCCCAACCTTACATTGATAGAGCCCTCTTTTGGCATCAACTTGGACTCCCATATCGAAATAAGACTAAACCTTCTACTTCACTAGAATCTACTCTCAAACCTATTATTACAATTCCACCAAATAATCCTCCTAAAGTTACCAAGGAACCACCTCAATTACCCCTATCTAAAATTGCTAAATAACCCTATGCTTCTTTTACCAAGCCAATCAAGACCTTGGGGAATCCCTCTCATGAAAAATCATGCTCAGCCTCCTTTGAGACTAGATCTAACCACACCAATCCAACTAAAACCTAATACAATTAAGCCCATTAAGAAGGAGGGATTGCCTAAAGCTCAACTTCAAGGAAGAAACATACTGACTCCTTCACCTTTACCTTCTAATTTAGGACCACATCCTTCCACCATTCTTGTAACCTACTCTTCTTCCAAAAAACCATCTCCCCTTTCTCTACCTACAACAAGCCCATCTCCTAGTTTATCATCATTCCTTTCCAACCTTTCCCATCCACCTTCCCATCTATTAAACCCTCATCATCTAGACCCCCAATTCTTAAACTAATTATAACTAAGCTAATTCATTTGAAACCTCTAGCCATGCTTAACCCACCAACCATACCTCCTATTAAAAATCCCTTACCCAACAAGGAACTTAAACTAAAAACCCAAACTCTACCATCTCTAAAATTCTTACTAGAGTCTTATACAGGTATATTACAAAGGCTCCAACAAGATTCTACCATTAACTTACCCCCCATCAAGCCTTTTGACCCCACTCACCAAAAGCTAACCTGGTTTAATGATAATCTTATTTGTCTTTACCATAAAACCCCTGGGCATGATATAAAGAATTGTAAATCTCTCCAAACTATCATTCATGGCCTTTTAGAGGAGGATGATCTATTAGATGAACCTTATTTAAGCCCTTTTCCTATTTTACCACCTATCCAATCCTCCTACCAATCATCTCCTTCTCTACTCCCACCAAGGAGTGAAATAGAGGAACCAAAGCAAGTAACTACTCCTCTTATCCATATTATTCATATGGTAACTCAGTTTAGATCCCAATAGAAAGAAAAGGGTAACACATTCTAAAAAAATGAAAAAGGTAAATCCAAATCCACCATTCTATGGGCTTACCCTTCAACTCCTTCACCAAACTTCACCTTCACAACCATCCAAACCTAAGGTCTCCATTTTGGGAGCCCCTTCATATTTCAATGCACCTTCATTTGTGCAATGCTTGGTGATAAAAAAATTCCACCAAATGCCCATCAAAATGAGTCTTTATGACTTAATTATCATCTCACCTCAATATCATCAAGATTTAATCAAAGTAATGCATTCCATAGAGGTTTAACTAGATGATCCCCAACCTCTTACATCTTTAATTAGAGCTATCCAACACGTTACCAACATCACCTTTCAAGAGTCTAAAATCCCACCATATCATATCAAAGACCTTGATCCCCCTCTTTTTATCACATCATCCATCAATCATACACATGATAAAAGGGTCATGATTGATGGGGGAGCAAGTATCAATATCATCTCCTCCCATGCATATGACCAACTTAAACTACCTAATAACATCATTTCAAAAAGCTTGGTAGTTCTTTGATCATTCAATGACACCTTGGCCACTACTCTAGGGATAATTATTCTCCACATCCATTTGGGGCCTCAAACCTTTCCTAAACTATTTTACATTATAGAGGGAAAATTTCAATATAATGTGTTACTTGGTCACCCTTAGATTTGCACCATAACATGCATCCATTCTACCCTTCATCGATGCATCAAGTTTGAACATGAGAGACAAGTCATTACAATCAAAGCTGATCCAAGTCCCTTATTCACTTCTTATAATATGATGTATCAGCCCAATGATGTTCTTATTCTACCTTCACCCTCTTCACAACTAACCACTAGCCAAACCACCACATCAAACCAACACACCAACACACCAACACTTATATTTTCAACAATGGTGAAGCATCCACTAGTTCAACTATTCATTCATCATAAATCCTAGTTGAGCACCCCTTGCAATCCATGTTCTAATGACTTACACTTGGGGAATATTGACTTTTATCTTTGGATGCTTTTCCCTCTCCACATGAATTTGGGAACCTTTAGAATGAACCATCTTATGATCCCAATATTGGTACCCTTGTCCCCTTTGGCCTTCCCAATAATAGAACATATTTTGTCTATGGGGGAGTTGATAAACCACTTCTTGATCCCACCACCATGCTTTATATTTAGCCATTCACTTCCAAATTTTCTTATCTTAGTAACCCAACCTTTTCCTAAATGTACCTTCATCGATGAACTTGGAAAGGGTTTGGGTTTGGCATTTATGAACAAGGACCCTATAAACTTCCTACTTTCAAAACTTAGAAACCTCATGAGTTATTTGGACTAGGGTATGTTCCCCTAAAAGCACCCAGACCAACCTCACCAATCCCTCCTATCCCATTTTGAGAACTACCAATATCACCAATTCCACCTCTCCCATTTGGGGAACCACCAGCCTTACCTCTCCCACTCGAGGAACTACTACCCTTATCAACCTCACATTTCCAATTTGAAGAACCTCTACCCTTACCAACTTTATTTGAAGATAGTGACATCATCCCACCTAACTTTTTTTTGATGAACACTATCAATTTAGGTCCCCTAACTTATCAACAGGAAGGACAAACTAAAACCATTCCTCTCATCCACCTTGAAATGATCATGCATGATTCTCTCACCATTAACACCATCTAATGTCAAGATGAAAAATTTGTTCTTACCTATCTGGGTGTGGAGGATTCTTATCTTCAAAAATCCCTCCCTTTTGAAAACCAAACAATGCTAAATATATCAACCACAAACATTAATTTGGGTACTTAGGAGAACCCTCATATTATCAAGATTGGCCAATCCTTAACTCTTGAGGAACAAAGAAACTATACAGCCTTCCTTCATAATTATAGCATAGCATTTGCTTGGAATTATCAAGATATGCCTGGTATTGACCCATCTATTACCCTTCATAACATTGTCACCCATCCCAAGGTTAAGCTAGTTTGGTAAAAACTTCATTAAATCCATCCTCATATAACTCTTTTTGTCAAAGAAGAAATTCAATGCCTTCTACTTGTTAATTTCATTCAACCCATTGACTATCCACAATGGGTCTCTAACATTGTTCCTATCACCAAACCCATTGAGGGACTCCACCTTTATGTGGATTTTTGGGATCTTAACCTTGCATGCCCCAAAGATGACTTTCCCCTACCTAACATCAACCAACTTGTTGATCTTACTACTAGTCATGAAATTATCCCTCATGGATGGTTTTTCAAGATATAAGTAAATCTTGATTACTCCCCCAAGATCAACATAAGACATCTTTTATCACCCTATGGGGAACTTTGTGTTATTACATCATGCCTTTTGGCTTAAATAATGTAGGAGCCACATATCAACAAGCCATGACCTACATTTTTCATGACCTAATTCATATAATAGTTAAAGACTATGTTGATGATTTGCTTAAAAAATCTAAACATCACCAGGATCACCTCACCATTTTAGCCATCATCTTTGAAAGACTTATCCATTATCATGTCAAGATCAATATGAAGAAATGCATCTTCAGGGTCTTATCAAGAAAACTTTTAGGCTTCATTATTTCCCTTTGTGGAATATAAATAGACCCCACAAAAGTCAGAGCAATTCTATGAATGCCTCCTCCTACTAAATTAAAACAACTTTTTAGCCTATAAGGCAAACTTCAATCAATCCATCATTTTATCTCCCAACTATCTGATCACTGTCAACCCTTTCATGACCTCCTAAAAAATATACCTCCTTTAAATGGACCAAGGAGTGTCAATAATCCTTTAATGCAATCAAGGAGTATCTTCTTTCTCCACCTATCCTTATTCCCCCAAAGGAAGATCAACCCTTTTATTTATACATATCTACCACTGATCATTCCTTGGGAGCCATGCTTGCTCATCATAATGACCAAAATAATGATCAAGCTATTTATTACATCAACCAAACCCTCATTGACTATGAAACCTAATACACCCATATAGAAAAACTCTACCTTGCCTTAGTTTTGATCATCTCTAAACTTCATCACTATCTTCTTAACCACAAAACTTATGTCCTTACTAACACTGACCCCCTCAATTATATGAACTCTAAGCCATATCATAACCAATGTATGGCTAAGTGGCTCATGATTTTAGCTAAGTTTGATCTTGAGTTTCTTTTGTAAAAGTTAATTAAAGGACAAGTCATTATGGATCAATTAGCTGAAGCCCCTCTCCCTAACAATCAAACTCCTCTTTTTTTTCTTTTTAGATGAGTCTATAGCTATTCTTTCTTTAAAAGAACCCACCTATCAAATGACTATGTATTTTGATGATTCCAAGTGTCAAAATGGTGGGGGTGCTAGCATAGTCCTAATTCCCATTAATGGATAACCTCTCCCTCTTTATTTCAAACTCAATTTTGAATGCACCAATAATATAGCTGAATACGAGGCCTTGATCATAGGTCTCCAAAATACCCTAGATTTAGGAATCAAAACTATATGCATCTTTAGAGATTCTCAAATTATTATCAACTAAGTCATATGATCTTATCAATGCAAAAATGATGTTCTTATGAAGTATAAATAACTTACTGATAAACTATTAGCATCATTTAACCATTATACCATCTAATCAGTCCCTCACTCTATAAATTTTTTTGTAGACACAATGGATTCCCTCACATCCTAAATTCCATTCCAACCTAATGAATCTAAACTATTTGTCACCATACACCACTTTGTCACCCCATCTTACCTCAGTCTTGATTTTCCAACCATTTTCTAAGTGGAAACATCACATTTAAACATTTGGTATGACCAAATCTTTGACTACCTTAATGTTGGTATCCTTTCGCCTGATCTTTCAAGAAATACTCATAGATATTTCATTCAAAGCACCTCTCACTACTTAGTACTAGGGGACATTCTTTACAAATTAGGCTTTGATGGCCTCCTCCTTCGATGCCTTCACAACCATGAGATTTTTCATGTCATTAAGGAATCACATGATGGAATTTATGGGGGATACTTCAGTGATCTAGCTATTGCCAAACATATCCTTCATGTAGGTTATTATTGGCCCACACTCAATTAGTATTGTTGTGACTATGTCAAGAAATGCATCAAATGTTAGAAACATGCTAACCTTCATCATGCACCTCCTCATGGTCTTTAGGTATCAACTGACTATTAGCACTTTTCATAATGGGGTCTTGATATTATTAAATAAATCAATTTGTATTCCTCATAATGATGTCAATATATCATTATGACCACAAAATATTTTACCAAATGGGTCAAATTCATTCCACTAATCTTGACCAAATCTAAAAAAATCATTGATTTTATCAACCACCATATTATCTGCCACTTCGATGTCCCTCATAAAATCATCACTGATAATGGAAAATCCTTCAAAAATAAAAATGTCTAAGAACTTTTTAAGGCTTTTGACATTAACTTAAGCATCTATTCCCCTTATCATCCATAATCCAATGGATACATTGAAGCTTCCAACAAAACCCTAATTAAAATACTCACCAAGGTAGTCAATGCTTCTAACAAGGATTGACATCTCTATATCTCATTTGCTTTGTGGGCTTATCACACTACTATCTAAACTACTACAGGTGTTACACCTTGTTCTCTGGTCTTTGGAGTTGAGGTCATCCTACCTCTTGAAGTCCAAATCCCATCTCTCCACATATCTTTGCATGAGATTATTTATAAAAGTGACTATCATCAAGAATATTTAACATACTTATAACTTCTTGATGAACATCAATTTACTACCCTCAATAATCTTCACATTTATCAAGAGCATATCAAGTGAGCCCACAATAAATATTTCAAAATATGAGAATTCAACATTGGAGACCTTGTCCTCAAAGAAAACCAACATATCACTAACATGGAAAAGGCCAAAAAGGCCAAGTTTACTTTTAATTGGTTAGGACCTTACATTATAAATTCTCTTGAGGGTAGGATAGAACTTAAACCCATCAATGCATCACATTTACATCTCTTTCATTGTTAAAACAAGGTTCACTATACTATCATGTCTCACTTAAGCTTGTCCCTGGGTGTATTAACCTTTCCTTCCATCATTTTGAGATCAATTAATTATATAGAACCATGTGATTTATCTATCACTATAACAACTTAATTTTAAATATGGGTACCCTAGCCTTACCCATAGCATTAGTTCTCATGGATACTTTCTATCTTTTAATAGATGAAATCCCATGATCATTTGTTTCTCAAAACCCCTTCACCTATAACTAATTGTTTAGATCCTGCTTCTACATGGGTAGACCTTTCAAACCTAAATAAACTTGTCTATGCTTAAATTACACAATACATCCATACTTCAAAATACATAGCAGACTACTCCCTTGAAGGACAACTACCACATCAAATCAAAATTTTCTTAAAATAGACCACTCCCTCGAAGGATAGCTATGTTAAAAAAAAGCTTAGACCACTCCCTTGAAGGATGGATACAAAAAATATTCATTTGAAGCTTCCTGTATTAATCAGCTTCAAAAAATTATAAAACAATAAAGAAAAATCCAAAACTAATAGGCAGTAATCACCTCTTATATATATGTTCATTGTAGACTTCTTGCATTAATCAATCTACCTTTTATTCAATTAAGCTGCAATTGACTTTTACAGCACAAGTAGACTTCCTGCATTGATTAGTCTACACATCATTATATAGCATACTAATGCCATGAACTTGTCTATCAAGGTTCTTTGGTCACCTATGAAAAAGTTGATCATCCTATAGCCCACAAAATCCAATTCTCTTTACCCACAAATTCAAATCCCTGCATATTACCTAATAATGAATCTAAAGGATTATGAGCTTACTTGGCATGAAGTAGTTGGTATACTAGTTTTCTTAATGAAACATGATCTTATGACACATTTGATGGGTTTTGTATTCACTAAGTTGATCCATCTATAAATTTTTATTGTTCTAAACTCACTATCATAAGATATTATGCTCCTTGTCTTATCCAAGCATATGGGCATCAATACTACCCTTATACACACCATAATCATAACCTTATATCATTAACCAAACATCACATATTTATTATACATTTTTAACATCATGTGTTAATCCTCCACAAAAAATCCATGAACCATTCTATCAAAACAAAAAATACAAAATTCTCATCAAAATAATAAATGTCATATGAGAATCACATCATGCCTAATATAATCCATAAAAGGATGTCATATTCAAGGTTTCATGTCATAATATGAGCATAATCTAAACTATCCAAAATAATCATTAACCTTATAGATCTCCTATCATAAGCATTCATAAATCATGAATAACATTAACTCATCTCAAAACACATCTATATCCATAATATATATATGTGGGTCTACATGTATCAATAAATGTACATATCTATCACTCATAAATACATCTCACATCTCAACATGTAGATTGATGTCAAAATATCAAAAACATATATCATATAAGATTTATACTCAAGATCCTAGAGTGCTTGAACCAAAACCACTAGCACCTACACCTGTACCTATACCTATCCCAAGTGGTGTCCCTATTGACTGACCCACTACCAAAGCCCACTGACCAAGTGATGCAAGTGTCACCCCACTAGCTAAGCTAGCTTGATATTCCCCCCATCTCTACTCATTAGGACACTATGCTAACACAATGCCCTCATTATAGTGTAACTCCTAAATGGTGGCTAGGTATTTGGTATGTGTCATAAATCTTGGGGGTACCATAGATACTCCACTAGGTTATCATAGAGAGTCCCTCTCCTAGGTCACCAAACTAAGTGAGGTCCTTACCTAATCACACTCTCCTATCACCAACACAATCTAGCCCTATAAATTAGCCACATAACCCTATAAGATAGTAGCTTATGATTGTGACTGGTATTTCTATATAATAACTCCACCTAACTAGCACTAAAGCATGGTAACCTATCCTTGGAGTGTGGCAATCTACCCCTATAGAGTGGTGATCTAGGCATGAGCTACTACTAAGGCCACTGCTATCTGTGGGTCTCCCTATCTTAGATCAACACCTATCAACTACTGCTCCCCCCAAACCAAAATCCATGGCTATGTACCTCCCTTGAAACCAAGTGGGGTAATCACCTATACAACCTGCATCATTTCCATCCCTCAGTGGCAACTCCTCATGATCAAACTCCTACTCTTGTGGCAGTGGCTCTGGCAAATAAAACTCTACATCCTCCCTCTTATATCACACTAAATTAGGAGGGATACCTTATACTAGCCCAAACTACCATTGTACATGATCAAATGGATGTACTTTATCTCTCCGTCATGCCTCCTATAGGCCCATCTCTAGCTTTCTAGTGATAGAGTGTGGAACTTGTATCTAACCCACACTATCCATGTCTAATATAGCCACCACACTACATCACCAAGCACTAAGCTCTCTAAGGCTCCTTGAAACTAATCAATATCTCATGAACCACCACCAACACCTATCATGGCCCTATCTCTCCTCTATCAATAGAATCCAACCATATAATATGTTAGCTAAAATCCCTCTATAGGAAGACCCAAGGGTCTCAACACTTATATATGCTCATAAGCCTAGTAGTGCAATACAAATCCCATGCTAATGCCATAATTCCTATGTAACCTAAACCCATGCAACTCTCTATATATCTGCACCAATAATACCTATCTCCATCCAAACATAAATCCACACAAAAATAACTCAACCAACACCCCCAATATCACACTAGGGTATCTTCCTCCGATCAAATCTAATAATGCATAATAGGTAACCACTAGCTAAAACATAGTCAGTAATGTCTATCCCTTGGGGCTCTCTAGTATAGCAGCTTGATACTGAACCCTTTAGAATGGAACTATGTGTCACCTATATCATCTCCATACAACATCTCCATACACTTTTCAATATCATCCCCCTCAATATAGTAGATGGGATCACCCTGAATAGGTAGACATGTAATCTAGTGCACATCCTCTAATATGATGCTCATCTCCCCTGTTGATAACCAAAAAGTGTTATTCATTTGATCCCATCTCTCAATGAGGGTGAATATCATCTTGGCATCTCTTAGGAGGCATTGGTAATTCCATATCACTCCAAAACCCACTATCTCCATGTGTTTCTAGTCATCCATTGACATGACATCCCTCACCTCTATAAAGATCTCAGGTACTCAATCTCATAACTAGATATGCACTTGTGCCTATAAAAAATTATAGCAAGAATTAAGTGATAACTTATCCCTATGAACATGAGGATTATCAAACACTAGTGTCTCTACTAAGACTATCAACCCTTCCTAGACTACTGACACCTCTCACCTACTTGATCTTATTCACTCTTCTCAACTCCATCCTATACATCATCTCTTTCTACTTAGATATTTAAAAACCTACCAACCTTTTGTCAACATAATAAATATTAACAATCAAAATTTACAAACCATCCTACACATTACTAAAACATGATATTTAAAACCCCTAAAATCACACTACCAACTCAAACACAAAAAACTTAAAACACAAAAACAAAACCCAAACTGACTTGCTCGACCATCGATGGATCTCCCAAAAATTAAAAGTCTCTTTGTGGCATTTTTACCCCTAGGGTTGACCATCACCAGTTGAGTCAACCATCAATGGTGACTATTAGTGACCATCATTATTGAGCATTGACCCCTAACCTCCTCTCCACTCTCAGCGTAGCTACCCTAAGCTACCCTACAACTCCTACCCACCATTTTTATACTCCCTCTACACCCCTATATAGACTTAAACACTCTTAGCTCTTACCTCGATCCATCTACCTCATTATACATCCTCTAAAACCCTAACATAAACTAAACCCTAGGGTGTACTTAATTAGAACTTTCCAAACATTAGAATGAGTTTACAACCACTTTATCTATTGTATTTTTCCATTTTTCCATTTTTCCATTTTTATCAATTCAAGAATAAGACCTACCTCATTTTGTGACCCATGGTGATATTATAATCTGAGTCTAACCACCTAGCCATAAACACCTCTTACATCTATTTTGACCCCACTCAATCACTAACACATCATGTACTTTCTAGCACCCACCAACACTTTTGTATGCTAATACTCATATAGGATAAATAACAAATCAATAAACTCATGAATAAGGACAAATGGTTAGCCTTTCACCTTTTTACCATGGTTTTAGGGTTTTCACCCTAACCATCAATGGTTGCCTACCCATTGATGGTTGGCCTTCACTATTGATGGTTGCCTAACCATCATTAGTTGTCCCTAACCATTGATGGTTGACTAAGAATTGATAGTTGACCCTCAACATTGCTGATTAGACACCCAACCATAACCATTAATGGTTAGAGTTTTATTTACTCCACTATCAACCAAACCTAAGCCATGAAACACACCCACATTGGGGTAACCCATTTATGACTATACCTTGACTTACTCAAGAGTCACTTTATCCCCACACCAAAAACTACACTAGGCCTAAAGTCCATATTGGATCCATTTATCCATGGGACTATGTAGGCAACATCCTCTTACCTCATGCATCAAGAGTCAGGTCAACCACCTGCCCACCCCTTACCCAACCACCAAACACATTTGCCTACATCCACCTCAATATCAACACCTTTTTCAACCAACTTATTCATACACCTTATGATGGCCTAACCTAGGTCATTATTGATCACTTTGACATATATTGCCATGACAAAATTTTTAAGCACCACCTTATGCATGACCCAACCATTCATGTTTTTATTTGGAGCACTCCTTACCATAGACACCTAAGTTAACACTAACCTTTTCTAGGATATTTGATATGAGTAACCCGATCAACTATGACCAATGCTAGGGACCAGTTACCTTGTCATTTCTTTTAGAACCCAAACTTATTGTTATCACCATTGGCCATTTTTATCATTGTGTTATTTTTGCCTTTAGCATCTAGTTTCTCTTTGTGAGCATAGTTGCATTTCAAATACCCATACCTTTTTTTTATTTTTTCAAACCATGACTTAGTTTACCTATTACTTCATCAACTCTTATTTTGAGGGGGAATGCCCTCTTCCCATACTTGGGGTAACTAAACCTAGATCATCAACCTTCCATTTTTATTTTATGGCTTACTGACCTAAAGCCACACAATAAAAAGGGGAAAAATGTAGACACCTAAAAATGTCTCCTTTAATATTTTTAGTATCACATCACTTTGGACCTATTCTCAACCATTAGTTAACTATATAGATAGTTAGATCACCCTTAACACCCTTTACACCTAACCACCAAACATTTTAACATGCTATCCTTGACTCTTTTTAACCCTTTTTACACCAAGTGATCGACTGTTGATGGTCACCCTAACTATCTATGGTTACCCTAACCATCGATGGTAAGGTCTCCACCCCTACAACACAAAAATCATCTAACTATGGATGATTTTGCATGGGAAAAATAGAAAATTTACCATGCACATCTCACAAATTTTTTTCTTCCAAAATGGGCATCTTTATCCTCCCAACTTAGTAACTTTTCCTCAAAGCTTCCCTCCTCACTTATCAAGTTTCTACTATAAATGTAGGGATCTTGGGAGAGTTATGAATCTCAACTTGACATATCCAAGCTCTCTTATTTTCTTTGTGTAGGCATCTAACATCCAAAAACCCTATTTATGTGATTCTTGAAGGTCAAAGTACCATTACACTGCTCAAATCTCTTCAACACTTAGCTATCAAATCTTCAACAAAATAAAGGTACTTTATTTTATTTTTAGTATTTTCTACTCTTCATTTATTCTCTTGATTAGTCAGTCTAAAACCTCTTCCCCACTCCTAATACCCACCTAATAACCTTTCATCCATAGACACCCCCTTTTTTCCACCAGATACCCTTTATAACTCATTTTGGAAATTCCTTGATAGGTAACTGTAGCTAATTACTATAACTATTGATGGTTATAAAAACCACCATTGATCACCCAATTGTCATTGGTCATGACAACTACCAATGGTCACCCTGACCACAAATAGTCACTATCTTTTCAAAATAATATTTTGTTATTTTGACTCTATTTATACCCTACTACATCTCCTTTAGCCTTTTGACCAGTGCATAACCCCTTTTCTGACCTCTCTAGACCTGACTATAATTTATCTCTTACATGTAGATGACCTTACCTAGATTAGCATAGGAAGTTGATAGCATATTTGACCTCCCCATTGTCTCACAACCCTTCTTCATTATCAAAGTAACATTGCATTTGAGTTAGCTCTTTATGCTATGGTTTTCACATCTAATTACAAAGACATCAATGAACAAATAGCTATAATTCAGGAAGATATTGACATAGCTATGGAATTCTAAAATAATTACTTTGATTGTGTTAATCAAGTTATGAACTAGATGTCTTTGATATTATTTATCTAGCACCATTTTCATATATATCTTTTGTAATTTATTATTTATTTATGAACTTGAATGTCAAACGTGGGTTGACATCCATTTAAGGAAGCATATTCCTTTCTTGGGATTGGTTTGTCACTAGGCAACCCACTTATCTTTCTATTAATCCATTTTTTGTAAGTTAATGTGATTTGTAGGTCATTCTTCCCTAGCCAAAGGAGTTCTCACTTCATCTAGATATCAATGCATGTAATTATACTAGGTACCCATCCACACACCCTTAATACTCACTTTCTTTTATCTACTTTTAGAACTAAGAAATGAAGGAAATAAATTAAAACATTCCCATCTTTTGCATACTAAATCAGACTTTCATTACATATCCAACCCCATTTAATAAACTATATTAGCCCCTTATTACATATTATATAGACCAAAATCCACTAAGTCAACCCTATCCATCTTTTTAACTGAGTCCATCCTATGCTACATAGTCAACCATCCCCAAAACTACTAAGTCGATCCTCTACTACATAGTAGGCCACCATGTTTCCTCTCACCTTTTCCAACTGATTTAACATGGCTGACTTTGTTCAAAATCAATAATGATTTTTCAACCATTTACAATGAATTATCTAAGCATTTATTGGTCTGGCTCTTTCCTACCCAATATCTTGCTTTGTTCTTAGTTTACATAAAAAATTCTTATGGAATTTTTAACTATCTACATTTCTCCTAATATATATTTTTTGTATCTACCTTAATTTTAATTAAAATTACCAAAAAAAATAAAATTAATGCACCATTTAGCTTTGCTACACTAGTTGTGGCTGCTAGGCATCCCCCATGTTGTAACCATCATCTCCTCACCATGGTTGCTCTTAGGGCTCAACTAGGTCTCTTAGAGTAGTATTTTATCAAAATAGTAAAAATTACAAATGAATTAATTTTCACCCTATTTATATTTATTATTCAAAATTATTTACCTATCAATTATTTACCACCAGATTTCATTTTTCACCCACAACTTGATTTCTACTAAATATATTTTTGAGCCAAAATATGTTTTGGACTATTGATGACATAGATAATTTTTACACATATTATATATATATTTTCAAATTTTCAAAATTTCACTTATTTTATAGGTCTACCTAATGTTCTAGAACTACATTAGACACCTATGCATTTATCTCACTTTATTTCTATCTACAACATTCAAGGTATGTATTTTTCAAATTATGTCCTTTCATTTATCTTATTTGCTTCTTAATGCAATTTACTTAGTTCAATGTTGTGTGTTACTGTGTTCTATTCCCAAAACACCATCTTATATTATAACTGCATGACACATGATGAAATTTGAGTGGGGCATATGTATACACATAATATTTTTAAACTTGATCAATTATTGATTCTTTCTTTCTTGTAGGAATCCATTGACTCTCAATATCTCTAAGTACACACCTTAAATGGTGTACCAAGAAAGGGATGGGTAGACCATTGGTACTTCACAAGATTATTGTTCCTTACAAAAAAAATACTTCTTATACATTTTTATAAGCTTTGACACCTCTCTTACACACTCCAAGTAATTCACCACCTCAAATATCCCCTACCTAATCCAAAACTTCTTTTTTATATCCTTTAAACACAATATAATGGGCTAACCCTATTTTTAGAAATGAGAACATTATGGGACAAATCTAGCCCAATCAACTTAGTCTAAGACCTAACTAATTTATTTATTAAACAAATGGGTTGAATGGGCTGATTGTGTTAGCTAAAACTTTGAAAGGGTTTAGGTTTAGATATGGCTATATAAATACATACTTCATCCCATTTTCATTAGAGATAGATGGAATAATTCATTTACACATATGCTTATCCACCATTCTACTTGAGGAGTCATTTCTTAGGGTTTCATACTTTATTTGGAGAGAAGAATATTGTCTTATGAGAAAGTATTTTGGATTCATAGGAGAAGTATTATAGCATAGATTTGACCTATCTTTATTATCTCTTTGAACTAGAACAAACTCTTTCAAAGCACCAGTGGCCAAGGGAGAGATTCAGGCTTGATGGGTTCATCTTCAAGGTAAGTATTCATAAATATTTATCCTCTTTTATTAGTAGATATATTTGCATGTGTTAGCTTATGAATATATTTATCTCTCCATGTTTTAGGATTACCTTTACATTGACTTGAGTAGAGTTATTTTTTGCATGTTCACTTGTATGTTTATTATCCCCCATTTGAGATAAAAGCTTTAGTGAGCAGTAGATTAGATTTACTTTACTTTGTTATTTACTTTATTAGAAACCATAGGACCTAGCTAGGGTTATTGTGTGGTATTTCTCAATTAGAGGATTTAAAATCCTCTCTAGTCATATTGTGTGGTAAGAGACTCCTTAGTTATCTCTAGTATATCCATATTGGTCATGACCTTGATTGTCTAAATGTGTCAACAAGCATATTGGATAGTTTGTTTTATCTTTTCTGAGTTAAGATTGATTTGTAGATCAAATTCACTTTCCATTGTATACATGAAGTTTTTGTAATATTTTTTTCCATATAAATACTCACATTACTACAGGTTCATTTATGTAACAATAATTGATTTGAAGTAAAACAATCATACTCAAGGGAAGGATTGGAACTTGAATTTGATTGAGGAGTTCCCCTTATAAGGATTTTTAGTGAAGATCCTAATTCATTAATTATTAATTATTTATTTTTTGTGATCATTTATAATTTCGATTTTGTGTGTGTGTTTTTTTACTATTCATAGGATTCATTTAGTTGAAGTAATTGGTATTTATGTTAGAATTCTTAATTTTGTATCAATAAGCTTATAAAACATAAATTAACAAATAAATTCATTTAAATAATTTAATTATCAAAAGTGTGATTTCATTTATAGTACTTCCATTTCATGCAATTTAATCTATGTAAGTGTCTTTTCCATATGCAACCTATAGTTTGTTAACCTCTGAATAAAACTAGTCTTGCCATATAGTGCCAACATATTGCCAAATACATGGCTTGGTTTGATAATTAGTGAAATTAATAAGATTGATAAACTAAGTGGATACCTTATCTCATTATATATTGGTAAGGTTGTATGCAAGGATTGATCAAATATGCCAGGTTTAACTAGTGGTAAAAATATGCTCTTAATTTGGGCACCATTCCTAATGATAGGTGTAAAGCATTAGGATTCAAGAAGGTTGAGTTAAATTTTATTAATTTCCTAGCATATATATATTTTTTGATTTCATAGAATTAATTTTCCCATTTTTTATATTAATAATTTTAATTTCTTTAAATTAGAGTAAGCAAAGCAAGAAATTTTTTGTTGTAGTGAGAGTGAGACTATTTAGGTAGAATCTTACCTAGACAGTTGAAATTTCCTACATGGGAAGAGTCTCTACCTAAAACAACTACAATTCATGAAATAACACCTTTATAAAACTCATGATTCTCACATGAGAAGCTAGAAGAGATAAACATAAAGGAGTTCTTGGTAAAATTAGTAATATAGTCCAAGAAAAAAGAACATGAGGATCCTCATACCCCCAAGAAGGACATATTTACACCATTCCAAAGAGTATCTATCTAGACACCCTACACTCAGGGGTTTGATTTTCAAATCCCTACACCCTCACCCAAAATAATCTCTAAAAGAGAAATTAGAACCCTTTTATCCTTAAAAATAAAAATTAGAACTTTAAAACTTGATGAACCCACTAAACTAGTTGAATAAGACATCCTTGGTGAACTTCTAGAAGAGTTTCTAGGAAGTTCCAATCCTTCATACCTATTAATAAGGTTTTACTCTCCCTTAAATAATCCTAAAGACACCATTCATTATACACCTTGGGCTAAAATTGATAAAATATCTGAAGAGTGGATGGAAACAATATTTGGTTTACAAATAGTTTGAAAGACCATGGGAGATTTTCAAGGAGAAAAATCTATCCATAAAGCCAAAACATTCAAGTTTACTATCAACACCCCCATGGGTATTGTACCCATTAAAAAATCTTCTTTTCTTTTCCCAACTTTATAGGAATGGATAGTGAGGATATTGACACATTCCTCTTTGAGTTTGACGTCTTATGCTTATGGATAAAAATAGGATGCTCAAAATCTGAAACTATATCCATACACTCTCAAAGATGTAAACCTAAGAGGGTTTATGGGGTTGGGGGGACATGTAATATCCACTTAAAATTAGAATAAAAATAAATTCCTCTATAAGTACCAAGATTAATGTAGAGGAAGAGACTACACAATAAATGACATCTTCCAAATGTCACAAAATACATATGAACTATTGAAAGATTACCTAAAGAGATTTATGTTTAGCCTATAAAAATCTAAATAGAATACATTGGACCATTAATCTATAATATTGGTATTATTGAAATTAATCAGGGAAAATGTTTTAAAGCAATAGATTTGATGAGTAACAAAGATGTATCACATATGTCATTTAAGGAGATCACTCTCTTATGTAGAAACTACTTGAGGTATATGATGAGTAAGAACCATAATTAAAAAACATTACATTCATCATCTACTAATGGAATATCATAGAGGGAGGTAAGTAATTTTTTTTAAGACATGAAACAAAATATCATCAATCATTTGGATATATAATTGGACATGCTACATACATGGAGGAAATAAGAAAATACAAAGCATGCCTTGACTGTGTATTATTCATATTTATGTAAGAATAAATAATATTATAATTGTCATGTTTTTAGGTAAAGGTATAAAACATAATGGAGGAAAACCTAGAAGCAGTGGAGCTTCATGGAATTGGAGGAGATGGAGAGTATATTTTCTATGGCTTAGTGGAAACCATGGTCACAAAGACCACAAAATATATGTATGCCATCAAATTGTCAAATTTTTAAATTTCCATATCAAATTATATCCATAATTGGTATGGATATAATATTTTGATCCTAATTCCACCAGGAAAAAAGAATAATTCACAATAAAATTTATAACCTTCAACTAATTGCCAACAATCTCAAAATCAACCACGACAACAATCTCAAACTAGTTATGGCTATCTCAAAACTAGAATTAGTCATGGTAGTCTCAAAATCAAAATCAAAATCAAAAATAGAATTATCCTCCAAAATAATAGAAATATAAATGGAAGGGGAATCATCTATGGTTTAACCAAAATGTTAGTTTTTTTCATGAATCACAACCATAACAACCAACTTTAATGACTAATGACCAACCATCCCTAATGCCTAATAACTAACCAGCTCCTAGATAAACATAATTTCTTGCCCAACCTACACCAAATCCAAATAATAATTTAGTTCAATTAAAACACAATAAAAATATAATATAATACCCCACTTATTATATGGAGTTAGATAAATTACAACTTCATTTAAGGCAAATTATGCCACAAACCACCTCACCCATAATAACAAAACTTTCTGAAGATGTCCATGACATTTTACATGACACCATCACTAACCCTCATCCATATAATCAAATACCTACCCTTGAACCAAATACATATATGATTAAAAAATGGCCTAACACCCATCCTTTTCCTGAGAGATTAAACCTATAAAAAAAGAACATGAATCTAAATTTGATTTTATAGGACAATTTAAAAAATGTTTACGTCAAAATCCCATTATTTTAGGACATAAAATGTGTACCTACATAAACTAAGGTTATCTAATAATTATGCCTAAATTATCTTGGTCAGAAGAGGAAGGATCTCAATATTTTTTAAGTAGTTGGCTAGCTTGTAGACATAATGTTGGGAAATGTAGTCCCACCTAAGTAATCATATCCAAGTAACCTAGTAGTTAATGTCCATGTATTAAAAATACCTTAATATACTTGGGGGAAATTATTAATGTAATGAACAAGGAAAATATGTAAAAACTTAGTTGTAAAGGTCTTAGCCCAACTCCAACCCTTATGTAGATGGCAAATAGATCAACAATTAAACTAAAATAGGTTATATAAGACATAATCATTATTATGGATTCATATGAATACCCAATCAACTTCATTATATTACAAATAAAATATAATTTATGAGGATACAACCTTATCCTAGGGATACCATGAATGGATATAGATGACACATTCATTGGCTATAGATTAGAGGACATGCTAATATCAAATGGCAGCACCACATATAAACTGGTTCTTTATCCACTAGCTTAGCCTTCGTGTGAAGAACAATACTATTAGAGAGAAGATGAGGAAGATGATAAATATTCATTATAAAATTTGATCATGATTGAATAACACACTTTATAGATAAATATGATGACATAATCATTTCCAATGTCTTATAAAACACTTATTACATCAGCTCACATACAAACAACCTACTAAAATGCATACCATATCCCCTCACCAACATATTTCCAATGGAAGAAACCTATGTCATGGGTGACATTAAAATTTTCATAAAATAATAAAACATGATTATAAACTCAACCCTCTATTAGGTAGCATATAATATATGGTGTCCTTATCCAAGCAAGTATAAATCCCACATACACACCCTCTCAATATCAATAACAAGCTAGATTCTATACAAGAAACTCAACTAGTAACTATGTTTCAAAAACAAAAAAATAACTTCACATGGGACTATAATTAAATGTGAGGCATACATATAAACCTATTAACCCACCACATATATATCAAGGAGGAATGCAAACCCATACACCAACCACATTGATGAATGAACCCTCTGTTAAGGATATAATAAAAACATTTTTTTGAAAACTCATGGATGTAAAATTTATCTATATTATATTTAATAGTTAATGGGTGTTACCCCTTCTTATTGTGCAAAAAAATGGATGAATATGTCATATTTTTATAGACTATAGTGAACTTAATGTAGCCATGAGTAAAAATCACTTTCCTCTTTTTTTCATTGATCAAACACTTAACACATTGTCAATAAAGAGATATTTATCCTTTATCGATGGGTTTAGTGGATAAAAATAGATTATAATAGCTCCCAAGCACCAGGTTAAGACTAAATTCATATGTCCTTGAGGTACCTATGCTTACTTTATACTACCATTTAGATTATGCAATTCTCTTGTCATATTTCAAAGAGTTATCTTCAACATTTTTTTGAGTTGTCCCATGATTGTGTAGAAGTTTACAAGGATGAATTCACAATATATGTGGACACAAAAATAACTATCAATAACATTGATAAATACCTTCAACATTGTAAAGATAATTGATTCTCTAAGTCATGAGAAATATTATGTGTTGATGATAGAAAGTATTGTACTAGGCCACCACATCTCCCCCATATGAATAGAGGTAGATATTGCCAAAATAAATGTAATAAAAATCTTACCAAACCCATGAAAATAAAATGATGTTTTAATTTTCATAGGATTGTTGGTTACTATTATATATTTATTAAGGATCTCACTAAAATAATAACACATTTATTTGTTTTACTTGCTAAAAATGTTGACTTTTTTTAGATTGATGCAAGTGAATAAACATTTTAAGACCTACAAAATATACTAGTACTAACTCCAATGTTATGGGGATTGGATTGGAAGTTACCTTTACACATACATTCAAATTATTTTGATAGCACACTAAGATCTATCCTTAGATAAAAATAAAGACATTAGAACTATGTCATATAATTTATCAACAAAAACTTTCAAAGAGTATAACTCAATTACACTATGATGGAAAAGAAATTACATTTAGTTATATATGACATCAAAAATTTTAGACATTATATTACAAGTTATGTTGTTTTTATTCATATTAACCATGATAAAATCAAGTATTAATTAATAAACCAATGGTCAATGGGTGAATAATTACATGGTTATCACTATTATAGGAATTTTACATCACTATTATAAATAGACTAGGTAAAGATAATGTAGTCATAAATTTTTTATCATGATTAACATCTCTAGTACATGGTCCAATAGTAAATGAATCTTTTTGGGATGAACATATTTTTTCTTTATCAATTAACACTCTTTGGTTTGTAGACATTTCTAACCATATGGCTACATGAATGATTGCACAACATTTATGTCTAAAATAAAAATCCCACTTGGTGGAGAAAATTAGTCTATACTTATTGATCTCAAGGTATCTATTTTACACATGACTTGATTTAATCATGCATCAATGTCTAAGGGAGGAAAAAGTAATTGATATCCTTTGAGCATGTCACGATGATGCTTGAGGAGAACATTTTGCTTCCAAGAGGAAAACATATATGATCTTGAATACATGTTACTATTGGCCCACCCTATATAACTATCACATATATCAACCAATACAACATATGTCAATGCAAGAAGAAACCCACATGTTCTAATGAGATGCCTCTTTAACCTCAATTGGTGTTGAATCCTTTTGAAAATTTGGGGATTAATTTTGTTTTCTTGATAGATCTAAAGTATAATAACAAGGAGTACATATTGGTATTTATATATTATTTGACCAAATGGGTGGAAGTGAAATATTTAACACAAGCAAGGAAAATTAAAGTTACATAATTTATCTATGAAGATATATTCACATGATAAAATTAATAAGAGAGATAGTTACAAATAAAGGACCATGATTCACATCTAATTTAATTCTAGGCATTGTTCAAGATTATGAAATTAAGCACCAAAATTATACTCCACATCATCCTTAGTCTAATGGCTAAGTGGAGGCCACAAATAGAGAATTTGAAAATATTCTCACAAAAATAATAGTTATACATTTCCAAGATTGGGAATATTGTATTTGTGGATCTATATAGGCATAAAAAATAACATGGAATACCACAATAGGGTTTACACCATATGAGCTAGTTTAAGGAAATAAATCTATTCTCCCCATAGAATTTGAGCTCAAAACCTTTAGGACTACCTTGAAACTTGGACAAGATTTGTATAAAGCACAAATTAAGAGAATAATACAACTTAACACATTATATTAACTATAGAGGGAAACATTGAAACATAAAAAAATGGTCAATCAAAATGAGTCATATGACATGATAGATTCATCAAGATATGAGAATTTCAACTAGAATATTAGACCCGACACTGAATCCAAACATAATAACCATAAATAAAATATGAGAATAAGATGGGTTGGACCTTATGAGATAGATAAAGTGTTTGAAAATGGAGTAGTCAAGCTATGAACAAAAGATCTGGTAATATTTTCTTTGCTAGTCAATGGTCATCATCTAAAGCTGTAAAAGAAACCACTTTCAATGGATGAATTCATTTGAAAGATAATCAAATAAGAAATACTCCTCATGG
The DNA here is from genome assembly GCA_037957365.1 of Torreya grandis. NCBI lineage: Eukaryota > Viridiplantae > Streptophyta > Pinopsida > Cupressales > Taxaceae > Torreya > Torreya grandis. Next base: position 2,653,318 of record JARHVA010001578.1, read on the forward strand.
ATATATAGTTGTCTAAAATAGTTGATGACCACACTCTTTACAAATATTAGTCCTTAGAGGACCCTATTAAAGAGTCAAATGGGCATTTTAGCTCAGCCTCCATTTCCATTGATAAAGGGTAATCATCATACCAAAACCTTAACCAACCTATCCATTATTTGGATAGTATAGGGTTAAATAAAAAATTATGATTGTAAAACTAAGTCTATGGTTAGTCAAATTAAAAAAAGTGAAAAAATAAAAAAATAGAAGAAATAAATGAAAACTTAAATAATGAAAACCTTCAGGTATTGTTGATAACCATAGTTAGAAAACTAATTTACTCACAAAAAAAAGGCTGCATTAAAGACCTTGACTGGAAAAATAACTTGATAGCTATTAAAGGGGAAACAATTAAAAAAAGAAGGTGAAAATTGATTTTTAGTGCTCTTAACTTTGATCATCAACTCATAACACTTTTACAAGCTTCATACAATTATTTTAGATAAGTTTGTAGTTAGCTACAAATTATAGCTTGATGTTACAAGTTACATTGTAGTTGTTATGGGGAAATAGTTGCTATGGGTTAAATAATAGTTGTTATAAGTTTCCTAAAAAAATATAAAGGATGATGACATATGCTATATGATGATGGCATATGATACAATAAGATTAATTCCTCTACTTCAAGTTAATGTGGATGATTTCATGTAACATCTAGTTTCCATGGGTTAATAGAAAACACTACAAGTTATTCAAAAGAGTGTTCTAGGCTTAATTTACAACACCCTACACTCCCTTAACCAACTTATTTATACACTAAATCTACTTGGCTTAGTAGCACCAAAATTAATCAAAGGAAGATCACCATGAATCACTTGGCTTTGTCAAAACATATATAAAGGCCAAGAAAAAACAATACAAGTAGGTGATTGGAATCAAAATCAATGTTATTCTTCACAAAGTCACATCCAATTAGGTTTTCTCACATATGTTTATTAGCCACCTACTACAAGCATTTATATTTATTGTCACATGAAAGTATAAGTCTTTCTCTAAGAAAGTAACAACTATTGCTGGAATAAATGGAATTTAGTTGATGATGTCCAATTTAAACTCAACATGACCAATCCATTGAATTCAATACTTTCAACTTCAATACAACCAATAAATCATATTTCACTATATCCTACATGACTAATCAACATGTTATTGACCAAAATCCAACCACCAATAGAAGTAACAACTAAAATTACTAGTAAAACAATTCTTAAGAAGTAAATATGAGACATTTTTATAAAATAATCACATTTTTTTCATTAAAACATTTATAGTTATGCAATCAAGATAATTTAAGTACTATTTTTAAAAATAGTGGTTCAACCCATGGTAAAATTTTTCCTTTTTGGGAAATCATGTCAAATCAAAATTTTACACTATAAATCCCATCCTATCCAATAAAAATATTCCCTTCAACATGGTTTACCATACTTTGTCTATCATTAGAGGGTGAATGACATGGCAGTTGGGGTGTAATTCCATAAAATACTCCATGATTTAAATAAATGTTATAAGAACATGAAATGTCCCATCATGGAAGTTACTAAAAACCTAATGCATAAACTAGGAATAATGATTGTTGATAGTATAAAATGGAATATCATGATGACAATGATGTAGGGATAGACATCTAAATCCATCAAAATTGGCCACACACAACAAACAATCCAAATTATCTGATTTAATCTACTAGCTAGAAACCACTTCTTTTCTACAAGAAAAAAAATTCAATTAAATATGGGAGGATATGTGCTTATAAGAGAGCCAACATACCTCACTTCATTAAAAAGTAGACAAGATATTGTCAAATTTTTATATATGTAGGTTGGATAGAATATTTTGAGAAACTAATAAGGTATGATGATTAAATTACCAAAGAATTTGAAAATACCTTTGTGAATGATTTAACTACTTGTACATGCCTTAATTTAGTCAAGCAACCATAAGTATTATGTATTTTAATTTTATTTCATAAGAAGGTCTTAGTGATGAATGAAGCTCTTATTTTCTTGGTAATTTTGGGTATTTTGGTCTTTTATTATCTTTATTTCTATATTCTTTACACCCCCAATGATCCTAAGTCATCCCCTCCCAATCATAGTGTCCCCTAGTTTATTTTGCTTGGTCTTTGATTATTTTGGGACCTCTGGACACTAGCACCCTTATCTAGACAATAACACCATTGGCTCTAGTGTCCACTTTTGGTGCTAGTGTCCAATGGTCATTTTCTTTTGTGTTTTAGGTCCTAACCCTCCCTTGAGCCTTCTCTTATGTTTTTTATCTTTATTTATTATCTTATCAGTAAGCAAACAAGGGTCTTACATTCAAATAAAATTTAATTATATATAAAGACTCTCAAAAGGCATTTTAAATCTAGTAATTACTATCTTGGAAAATAATTATATAAAATTAGTTAATAGTATAGCTCAACACATTGCATATAACTCAATTATCACATCTAGAATTGCATGCTTGATCAAAGAAAGGCCTAAGTGAAAGTCATTCTAGCATACCATGTGTATTTATTATAGACATTAACTAAGGGAGAACTACATGCAATATTATACCCCTAATATTGGGTTTAATGTAGGTAGTGACCAAGACAATAAGGGTTTTATCCTGTAGGTTCGTAATATCCCACAACCCAATTTTTCCCTTTCTTTTAGATTTGATCTAATTATTGTTTCATGTGTGTAGGTGTTTATCAGGGTTTTAAAGATATCCAATTATTTTTGGCATAGATAAAATTTTATAATTCATCAAATCACCTACAAGTCTCAAAAACCCTTCTGTAGCATCTCTAAAGTTTTAGGTAGCTCTTCTATAGAAGGACACTAGTGCCATAATTAGACACTAGCACCATTGGTGCTAATGTCCTCATAAGGGAATTATTGTCTAAAGCTTGTTCTCAAATTTAATCCAAGAATGGAATATATGTGATTTATCTTTAATCCTATTCTATCCTTTTGACTTATAGAAACACCTATTTTTCTATAGGTAAGTACACTTTCTCACCATCTTTACTATTTTGGGAAAAACGTATCAGATTAACTATTTAATTTATTTATCTAAAGTTATTACTATAATAATCCCTTTAAAAACATATTATTTTCATTTTTTAAGTCCTAAATAATTAAAACATTTGGTGAACTTGACTTACTTTGACTATTGCTCAAAATACTAGTTTAATCTAGGGTTTACTTTCTTCATTTTTTTATGTGTACTAAATAGGGGTTTATAAACTTATATTTTTTATTGTTTTTTTCAAAATATAAATAATTCAAATCATTCTTATATTAGGGTTTAATTAATTTAATTCAATTTAAATTTTACCAATAAACCCTCATAAAACCCTATATCTATATACTAGGTCCTTATACATCCAAATACTAGTCTTTAAGGGTTCAATTACATCCCTAATTTTTTTCTATAGATTGGGTTGAATATTTACCATAGTTACACATATAGATATGTTATATTACATTATACTTATTGTGTTCTTGTTATTCATTGTTTACATTATATTTTTTGGCAAGTTTAAAATGACATCTAAGAAGCCTCTTACCCCTCACCCAGTTGATGAATTTCTGAGTTTTTCTCATAATTATAAGAATTAATGGACAAAATTTCAATATTTCACATTATCACATGATAATTATTTCATTTATAATGATGATTATGATGATTATTGTTTTAATGATGGATATGAGGACTACTACGTGCATGACAAGGAAAGTGTTGATAATAATATATTAAATGCATCTTCTTATCTTTCCTCTCTCCTCTTCTCCTACACCTCAAAATTAAACTAACAATATATTTCCAAAATAACCTCTTGTTTGTAGTGCTTTACTCCAATGTGATCCTACATTTTAAACCACTTCTTATACCTCCTTATTCAAATTTAAACAATATAAGTGCAATAAAAAAAAAAAGTACTTTTACATGATTCAAGCAATATAGAAAATAATAATGCATCTTATTTACCCTTCTTAGTTAAATTTTAAAAAGTATGTACAAATTATAGTACACCTTGTATAAATACACAAATTAAATTAGACAGAATTATTTTATCACCTTCTTTTACATTCCAAGCTCAACACTATGGTTCTTTACAAAATCTTGATAATGAAAATATCTCTAACTCTTCTCCTACATGTGATAATATGCCAAATTAAAACATTATTACTAATTATTTAACCCTTGACTCCAAGATTGAAAGTAATAATCATACATGCACTCCAAATATAGCCATTGAAGACATGCACTGAATTACACCTACACATGATGATATATTACACAGTAATAAAAAGTTAAATTATTCTTCTACTCTCTCTCTTAGTGAACATGCGACTAAAAATTATTCTACTCTTACCTCTACTAGTGAGTGAAACTCTGATTTTGATGAACCATGGAATAAAAATGATTATTATGATATTAATAAAGAATAAAGTGAGTCAAATAATTCTAAATCTATCCCTACTTCTCCCATTCCTCATGTTCAAAATGATTTCTTATCAAATGATAGTTAAAATTCTAAAAAAAACACACACACACACTTATTCTTATGTTCATAGTTTACATGACTTATATTCACATTATAATAATGTATCTTCTAGTTCATTAACATGTGATACTTATTTACAAATTAAAAAAATAAGAGATATAAATGAATCTCCCTCAACACTATTACTATAATAGAATCTATTTCTCATCCTAACTTACACAAGGGTTATCGCTTATTTCCCTCTAACTAGGTCCAAGGTATCACCCCTCCAAAGCTTATGGTGAGAAAACCCAGTACCATTTTATGATGTAGGGTAAAAATGGCTAATATTAATAATAAGATTCAAGATTTAAATGAACCCATTGATAATTTTGACATACCTTCACAATAGGTAATATAATTGATGCATGTTGTGGGTGATTTATAATAACAAGTACACCATCTCACATTAGAAAGTAAATCATATCACTTGTGGGAGGACTCTAATGCCATCCCACATAGAGTTTTCAATGAAATATTTACATAAAAGTTATAAATACCAAAATTACCAAAGTTTTATGGACATGGAAATCCATACTTTCATCTTGAAGCTTATAAGAAAGCTATGACACATGTCACTATCAATTTGATTCTCTTATAATTATTTCCTAGGATTCTAGTGGTTTCATCATTCTCTCCCTAGTGGTTCACTATACACATATGATGAGTTATAAGAGGTATTTATCATGAATTATATTATGAATAAGGGACCTCAAGTCACATAAGAAAGGTTTCCTTCACTACACTAGGGCCAGTTAGAAATAGTAAATGAATACATTCTAAGATTAAAAATATGTATGCAATGATTTATCTACTAGACAACATATTTATAGGTACAATATAATTTTTATAGAGGCCTAATTATTATTCTTAATGAGAAATTTATATACAATACATCAAAATCACTTAGACATCTATGTTACACAAATCTAGGATTAGAGAAAAAGTTGGGACTAAGTGAGACACATTCAAAGGTAGATTTAGATGTAGATTTCCCACAACCATAATAATGTAATCTAATATAGGAACACACTCTAACTATACTTAAAATGGAATAGAAATAACCAATAAAAATACTCAACAAGGATAAATACCCACTTCATAGAGCATCTCCTATAGTGAGTAGAGCACAAGACACCAATAGAAAGGCTATATAATTTTCACACAGAGATAGACCTCATGATATATTACTTAAATTAATAGAAAATGAGATTATCACACTTCTACTCATCACCATCCATCACATTGTCTTCACATGATATAAACTAAACCATATTGTAATTTTCCTAATATAAATAGACATTCGAGCAACAACTATTATGTACTCTAAGATCATATTGACCAATATGTTGACATAGTCATTATAACATTTACATAGGGGGAATCAAGATCTAAATATCTATAATCTCCTAGATCACACTCTTTTATGATAAAGTTATCCTATAATGTTCCTTTTAAGGAGCCATTGGTTACTCATTATATGATCCGTGTGGTTTTTAGGAGACGTACTTATGAGAGTCTTGTGCACCATAGAGTTAACATATATGGAATCTAGTTCATAAAGATCCACCTAATTATAGAAACATCTTACAAAAATGGAAAGTAATTCAGTACCTAGTTATAGATCAATAATTGATTAAGATATTTTCTAGAGATCACAAAAATTAGAACATAGTTCAATAACTGATTATGATATTTACCAGAGATCACAAAAATTAGAACATAGCTCAACAATTGATTAAGATATTTTATAAAGATCACATAAATTAGAACATAATTTAATAGATGATTAAGATATTTTCCAAAGATCATATAAATTAAGACATAATTCAATAATCAATTAAGATATTTGTCATAGATCATAAAGATCACAACACAGTTTTAGTATGGTAACCAATTAAGCTATTTAATACAAAGTTTACACATCTATCTACTAGTAATATACCACAAGCAATATCAATTCTAGAATATAATTCTATGCCAACACAACGTGATCAATATGGTCACTTTTTCATCATGCCATCCGGGTATAGATAGTGCATGCCATAGTTACATGATCCACACTCATATTCTACAATACTCTTATAACACCCATAATAATAACTAACATTCCTAATATATATACATATCTACTTAAACATTCATTAATAGATAAATAACCCATTACCATTACTTAGACATATAACATATATCCATATCAACATTTAATTAATGAATACAATCAAACACATAGAAAAATGCATGATGCCACAAGTTAACATACTAATGTATATGATATACAAAATAAAAATAAACATCCATGTATATATAAATCAATACATATTTTTAGTATAATGATAAAAGTTACTCAATAATTATGGCTTGGTCACTAGGACCATCCCCCTCACTCTTACTCTCTAATACATTCATACTGGATCTAGATGCTCCACCATCCCTCTAAGATCTTGATCATGATGTGCATCTAATCTCTCTATCTTGTAACATTACCAACTTAACCAAAACCTCTACATGATCTCACTAAAGATGTATAGTCATCCACTATCCTACTACCTACCCCACCTAAAACATCAGGTGTAAGCATAACTTGTATTTGTAGCTCTACACATGACTTATCCCTACCAGTAGTTTCTTACCTATATGCCATACTAGCAATCACTTATTGATCAAACAAGTGAGAATGAATGCCAAAGACACATATGGCCCTCTCCACTAGTCCATCATCCAAAACATCATTAGGGATATGACATATCAATACTTAGAACACAGACTCAATGGTAATCTCCTAATACTCATCATCACCTAGACCAACACATACAAACACAATACATCATATACCTACCCAAATAAATAAATAATAAAGTAAACAAAACATATAAATATATGATGGTAACCTACCCTTAACTTCCCTAAGGGGATCAACATTCACCACATCCTCCATGATGATCCCACCTATTGGGAATAATGGTACCCATCTATGCTCCCTCTACCATGCTATATAGGCATCAATTACTCTTACATCATCCACATCTAGTATATCAAGCACTAGATCCTATTCTATTAACAAAATATGAGCTAGTTCTATAGTTGATGGTCTAGGCATATTCCCTATCCTCACTAGAGCTTGGGAAGTCATTAACACACCAATGGTGCTAGTGGTACATCTTGAGTAAAACAAAACTAATACATCACTTGATCATACTAAAACCTCTCAAATATATTGCCCTAATGGCCATGCAACCATCATTTCACTTACACCTATCTTAGTCGAGCACCATCCTCAGGCCATCCTTAATATCCTTTGTAGGGTCTCTAGATAATATCTCTAATTGTCAACCTATACAGAACCTATCAACACTACATCATGCTCCTCTTAGACATATGGGTTGTACTAGTCCACTTCTCTACAAATGTTTAGGGGTGATCCTAATCACCTCATCAAGGCAACATCAATTTAATCACTACTATATACTCATAATTCTAATAATGTAATAATGTAGAAGAACCAATACCACCTGAACACATCTCTTAAGTGAAGTGGAATAAATTATGATACAATTGGGCTAGCATAGTGCAACCCCATGAATATATAGTGTCATGCTTATTTATATCCTATACTATCTCATGCATCTTATATGAGACAGATACCCCATTCCTATCCACAATAAAAAATAAAGCCATTAGAAATGCTAAAAACTTCTACAACCATGGAAAATTTACTATAATAATCAATGACATCAATACATCACTATTAATCACTATCTAATGAGTCCCCATGGGCATCACAAAAAAATACCTCATAGCCTACCCTATATCTCAATAAATAGTGGCCTCCTATAGCACTACCCTTTGAATTGGAAATCTTAAGATCCTATAGACATCCTCCAATGTGACATTCATCTCCCCACTAGGTAACCAAAATGTACTCATATCTATGTTCTACCTCTCACATAATGTTATCATCATATGTTTATCCCAGGGCATTAGATCCAATGATTCCATATGACCCAAACTAAATCTATCTACCATATCCCTCTTCTCATCTATCATGGGCAATCCCCTTAAAGATTCCATTATCTAACCACTCAAAAGCTCTCTCATATGCACATCTACCTATAAAATATAGTAAAATACAACATTATCAACACATAATATTAGATAAATATATAAAAATAGTCATAAAATACTAATAAGAATAAATAAGCACCAAAAACCTGGCCTAATGGACACTAATACTACATATGAGATAGTATAACCCTACCTAGGACACTAGCATCATGTCCTGGACACTAGCACCATTCTCAAGATAGTTGCACCATATTTCCCTAAATGGCCCTAAATTACCAAAGTTTCACTAAAATAATATAAAATGTACTAAATGTCAAAAGTTGAGAAAAAAGGATAGATTGCTTACTAGGGAAACCTATTCCTTGACCTGGATAAGCATCTCCACATCCTCATATCAGGTTGTACTCACTCCTCATCTCTTCAACATGCTTTCGAGATTAGAAAAAACTATCACTATTAAGTCAAATGGTTCAAATGAATTGTCAGACCAATCAACCAACCTATTTAAGACACATTTTAAAAATTCCACCTACCTAAGGTTGACTTTATGTACTATTTTTTCCAACTAAAACCAATTCTCCCAAACATGATATCTAGAGAACCATAATTCTAATTTATGATCCATTTGTTTACATGGCACTTAAACCTGATGTGTCTCATCTTGTACTAATTCCACTACTATCCTGATTAAATTTGACTCCACAAAACCAAAAAACTTGTATTTCCTTAACAAACTTAATATAGACCAAAGTTCTATCCTAATATCATTTAAAAAAATAACTCTTTTACATCAACAAATTAATTAAACTTAAATTCAACATTACCCCATTGAATTATCATTAACATACCAGTTGATATCACTTTTGATTAGACACCCTTATCATAGTTTTAAATCTCTCACCAAAAGGGGGATATATACACACTATTTATATAGATTCACATGGACACATAGATTAGTTTAGATGCATAAGTTTACTTAGATATACATATATTCAAATACATAGGTTTACTTAGATATATAGATATTTAGATATACAATTTTACTCAGATATAAAGATATTCATACACATAGGTTTACTTAGATATATAAATATTTAGACACACAAGTTTACCCAGATATATAAACATATAAATATATAAATACAGAGTTTAATTTAGATTTATAGGGTTCTATGATCTCATCAGATATGGTCTCAAATACATAGTTACATTACTCATATATTAGGTTTGGAGGCATGATGTAGGGCACATATCCTTGATCCCTAAGGGATTCACTAGATTTTACAAACGAAATGACAAGTTATACCATTATTTATGTTTAGATTGCCAAATTACACTCAAATCACCACCAAGATATCATCAATATTTCACTATTTTGGGTCACATGAACATCTACAATGGTTGATCCATAACCTTTCACTAGACCTGGATTATGCAGGTTGAATGATAGTTTTAACCTCTAATTTTAGAGTACATTCTAAGATTCAATATAGATACTAGAGTAGGGGTAAGAAAGCCTTGTTTCTCCACATTTTTATATTAAATTATTAGATTAAATCCAAATATTAGAGTGGGGGAAAGCATGCCTTATTCCTCCACATTTTAATATTACATTCTCAAATAAAGTGGGGGCAAGTAGACCTTTTTCTCCACATTTTTAGATTACATTCTCAGGTTCTGTCCAGATATCAGGGTGGGGAAAAAATAAAGTTTTATTTATCATAATTCAGTTCACTATTCAAATTCAATATAGGGGGCACCCACATCATGGATTTACTCTTTACATACATCATTCCATCTTTTGTCCACTTCTTTGGCAATGAAGTGGGCCAATTTTAGAGCACATCCACACATGTAAGTACAAGTATGCATTTTTATTTTTATTTTAATCTAGTACTTTCATTTAGTTTCATTATTATAATAAAAGGGGGAAAATGTACACACCCTAATTTGGTTAAGCAACCACAAGTACTATGTCTTTTATTTTTATTTCATAAGAAGTTCTTAGTGATGAATGTAGCTCTTATTTACATGGTCATTTTGAGTCCTTTGGTCTTTCTTATGTTTTGTTTTCCCTATTTGTTACACCCCCAATGGTCCTAAGTCATCCCCTCCTAGTCAAAGGGTCCCTTAGCCTATTATACCTAATTTTTACCCTATTTTGGGATCTCACGACAATAACACCCATATCTAGATAATAACACCATTGGTGTTAGTGTCCATTTTTGGTGCTAGTATCCAATGATAATTTTATTCATAGTTTTGGGTCCTAACCCTTACTTGAGCCTTCTCTCATATTTTTTATCCCTATTTTGCATCTTGTCAGCCAACAAACAAGGGTCTTACATTCAAATCAAATTTATTTATATATAAAGAGCCTCAAAAAGCATTTTAAATATAAAACTTACAATATTGTCACATAATTACATAAAATTAGTTAATAGTACAAATCAACACATTGTATACAACTCAACTATCACATATAGACTTGTATGCTTGATAAAAAAAGGGCCTAATAAAAAGTAATTATGACACACTATACATGTTGATTATACAAATTCCCTAAGGGAGAATTACATGCGATCTAAGACCCCTATCATTGGGGTTAATATAGGTAGTAGCCAGGATAATAAGGGTTTTATCCCACATAATCATAATATCCCACAACCCAAAATTTCCCTTTCTTTTACATTTGATCTGGTTGTTGTTTTATGTGTGTAGGTGTTCATTAGGTTTGGAAAGAGATCTAGAAAAATGGTAGCATAGATAAACCTACATAAGTCACCAAATCACCTATAGGTCTCAAAAACCCTCTTGCAACATCTCTAAAAGTTTCAAGAGCTCTTCTATATAAGGAGACTAGTACCATAATTAGACACTAGGATAATTGGTGCTATTGTCCTCACAAGGGTGCTATTGTTCAACACTCGTTATCAACTAAAATACTAGAATAAAAGATGCTTGATTGATATTAAAGCCTATTCTATCCTCCTGACTTATAGATAACACCTATTTTGGTGTAGATAAGTACACTTTCTCACTATCTTTACTATTTTGAGAAAAACTTGTCATATTAACATTTCCTTTATTTATCTCAAGTTATTAATATCCTCAAACCTTTAACAACCTATGATTTTCATTCACTAAGTCCTAAATAGTTAAAATACCACTATAAGAGGGCTACAAGTTAAGGTTACTAAAAAATTACTAGAAGAAATAAGTACTTTACCACACAAATGGGAATTATGGTAAATAAAATCCAGTGCTACTATTACATAGAAGGTGAGCAATTATAGTCCTCCAATGAAGGTATAATCAATTCTTCATAGCATCTACACTTTGGAATAAGTTTCCATTTAAATTATCAAGTATATAACCTAAAAAGGTAGGTATTCCATGCTATATTCCATTCACTTCAAGCTCCTAAATCATATAATGAATGGAAGGAGGGTAAAATTACATAATTTTATTTTGAACATGTTAAGGAGGATTACTGAGGAATATCAGAAGGGAAAACAATAAGCCTTGTCCCATCATTGTTTTATTTTAATTGATTATGAAAAAACACTTAAGGGACCAAATTCATAACCTAACATGGGAAAAATTATTGACATTGCAACTATTTCCCAATGAATAACAACAAGACAATGCTATTGAATAACACAAATTAGCTATTGAAAGACAATAAGGGGTTGTTAAGGAAAAATAAGAGAATGTACTAAGGGAAAATATGGAGAGGCCTAAGAGAAGGAAGAAGTTAATAATAATCCTATCTTACTTATAATTTTAATTGAAAATTATGACTAAAAATATCCTCTCCACGTTAAGACCTAGAAAGAGGCAAAGAGTTCCACACCCACAAGATCCTAGAAGATAATCACAAATAATCAGATACAAAATAACAAGACATAATACCCTTGAGGTCCCTGATGTTGTCCACATTGAAAGTGAAGATTCATTTGAGAAGGAAGATGAACTAAATGAATAATAAGATGAAACTTCCAACAACTTTGAAGAAGAAAAAACTATTTCATTTAGGTCTAGGTTCACAACCTTTGGTGAAACTGAGCACTAGGGTATTTACATAGATACAATAAGAGGAGATAAAAAAATGGAAAAAAGGAATGAATGTTGTATAAAAATAATAAATGGAAGAATAATACATTAGTATGGAAAACCAAATAAAATAATAAGAAACCCTTATTCAACAAGGACAAGAAGAAAATCAAAGATTGATAGAAGCCTCAAGGGAAATTGAAACCCTTAGGGAATAAATTAAGGAACTTGAGATAAAGGAGAAATAATTAGATACATTGGCTAGGGTGATAGAAGAAAAAAATGGACACCTTAAATCCCCTATAACATAATCCATAGTAATTGAATCTCTTATCGCTACAAGAAGCATATAATTTTTTTTTCATACATTTCCACTCAGATAGATAAGGAAAATCGAGAGGAATTATTCATGAAGATGGTGTTAAGATCCAAACCATGAAAATTCAATGGTATAATTATCTCAACCAATAAAGTGAGGAGAAAAAATACTTAAAGAAAATGATGAAATAGGTTGAGTAAAAAATCATAAAACTAAAATAGAAAATAAAGGATATGAGTTAATTATCTATGTAAATCATAGACTATAGACCACCTATAAGGGTATATGCCATCTATTTTAAAGAATATTGGATAAATTTTTTGTTTATGAGGATATAATGTGACCTTCAAAAACTAGTAAGTTAACCTCATTCTTGATTTAAAATTATAATAATAACACTCATTAGGATTAGAATAAAATCTATGAATTTTATATGCACAATTATGTTGTTAATAATGCCCTAGAATGAAACCTAAATTTATATTTGGTGGATGTAATAATTATTTTTTTAATTATTATCTTGATAATGAGAGGAAAAGGGTTAAAAAAATAGTATATTAGCATGAGAAATAAAAAAATACTACATTAAAATGATTAGGGGAGAATCCACTAGACAAGACATAATAGAAGTATAATGGATTAAGTTGATGAACATAAGAGAGGTAGATACAATATCCAGAAAAGAGAAAATAAAAGTAAAAAATAGTTTTAAACTAATTACACAAACTACCTTCAATGTTTATATAACCACATGGAATGAGATTACTCTATAATTATAGAAGGACCCATTCTCAAGATACAAGTTTAGGGAAACTTTAAAGTGGGCCACCCAATATAATGATGTTGTAATGAGGAAGAGATTAATTTGGATAGACATAACCTATCAACCTTATATTTTTTGCTTTCCCATTCCTAATTGGAGAGGAAGAGAAAATATTGATTAGGATGCTAAAGATAAGATACAAATAAATTAAACAACTCTGGGTTGTATATAAAATAGGGGTTAGGTTCACCATAACCATTTGATTTTAGAATACTATGCTCTCACATGCAAAAGGTTTTGGTTATTTGAAGACTAAAAATAAGCTCAGTTATGGGTGTGATGAGTCAAGAAATTAACCATTGAATGACCTTATAAAACCTCTTTTTTTGATTTCATTTTGCCAATCCTAAGCACATAAAGTTATATTTTATATTATTCTATTAAATAATACTAAATTAATATGATGTGCATATCTTTGGTGTTTTATGTTTATAATAATTATTTTATCAATTTTCATTACTATTTTAGATCCACTAATAATTAAGTACATATAAATATAAAGGATGAGTTTCAAAGTAGCAGGAACCAATAGCTAATCTGTAGCAACTAGCTAGCTAACCTATAATAACTAGGTAGGTTAATCTATAGCAATTGGGTAGCTAAATTGTAGCAACTGGGTAACCAACCTATAGAAATGATAGACTAATATTTTATCTATAAAAAATATAAATACATATAATTTAACCCATATCAACTATAGATACATTTGGTGTAACTCGTGACAATTACATAAGATGAATGTTGTAACCTATAGTAAGTGTATCAAAACTCTTATAACACGTATCATGACTATAAAAGTTAACTATAATTATCTATGTTACACCTAATAATATTTAATAGTTACTTGAACCCAAAATACAAGTCCTAAAATCTATAGGAAGTTAGGTCAATGACCAATTACATCATTAAAACTCTTTTCTCTATGGGTCATACTTCTCAACTATTGTAACCATACAAACAACTAATTTTCTCTCTACTATAACTAATTGATCTATCATTTATATTAAATAGGTTAATTTCATAGATTCTATTAATTAGTTAGATTAAAAAAATATTTTGTAACTAGATAGTAAAAATAAAGAACTTGCCTTCTTTATTAAAGAGGAGATAACAAGTCATATTTATTAATATTGAATTTTTAATAGAGAATACCGAATCAAGAGAACAATCATATTTTGAAGCTTTTGTAATATTTTTATGTAGCAATAATCACATTGATATAGGTTCATTTATGTAAGAAGAATTAATTTAAAGTAAAGAAGTCATACTCAAGGGAAGGATTTAAACTCAAATATGACTAAGAAGAGCCCCCTCACAAAGAGTTGTGGTGAAGATCTTGATCCATTATTTAGTTACTATTTTTATTGTGTGATAATTTATAGTTTTAGTTTTATGTGTGTGTGTTTATATAATTAATTGGATTCATAAACAAAAATAATTGGTATTTTTTGAGCATTCTTAATTATGTATCAGGAAGTTTCCAAAACATAAATTAACAAATTAATTCCTTGAAATAATTCAATTATCACAAGTCTAATTTCATTTATAGTACGTTTGTTTCATGCAATGTAACCTATAACTTCTCAACCTCCAATAAGAACTAGTGTTGTACATACAATGCTGACATGTTCCCAAATACACATCCTAGGTTGATAATTAGTGAAAGTATTAAGATGATAAACCCAGTGGATACCTTGTCCCATCATTGACTAGTAAGGTTGTATGCAAAGATTGATTTGTTGTGTCAGGTTTAATTGGTGGTTTAAATATGCTCATCAATATACTTATAGTATCATGAGAATAATGAGAACACATTACATGAAATTACTTCTAATAATGGAAAATAATTTGCTTCACATATTCTCTTACAGCTTGAACAATGCAATATAGATGATTTATATACTTATTCTATTTTACTCTTAGTCTAAAACTAGTTGAATAGGGTAGAGAGGGATTTCAAAATTCCTTGCATTTAATGATTCAATACATCCTCTAATTAAAAACTAGTGGTTATGGGTTATCATTGAGTACTATAGAGACATTAGACACTAATTTATATTTAGTAATATTTAACATAACTTATACACACATACATGACTCTTATTCACATAATTCCTTAGTCAATCATCTATATATGGGCTAGATCTTCTTGAATTTATGATACTTTTACACATGATTCACCTAGTATTTTCTTGAACTACTTAATATAATTCTCATATTGTCTCTGGATTTGTTGTTTCTATTTTTTGGATAGGCATGTGCCTCCTCAGACAATGTTGCACTGTAGACTTTCCATATGGGCCAGATCTATCTAAAAACCCTTTTATAGTCATTTTCCCAAATTCAAATTCTTTAGATGGGTCAATCCCTATGTTTTACATGTAGGTTTAGATGAAATTAATCAAAGATTCAGTTAAATAAACATATCAATCCTAACCCTATTGACATCTAACATTTATATATCTATTATTGGAAATCACTCTACACATTAGGAGAAACTATATTAAAGTTTGAAAATCCCAAAGCCATATAAAGATCAAGTCCTAAGATAAGTATGAGTACCTCTGAAATATCAAATTATAGGTCATTAAGTGTTAAAATCCATACACAAGATTGCACTACATGTTAATATAACACTAATTGCACACTCGACTAGATGGGAAGATTACATTCAAATTGACTTCCCTATCAAATTATTTGATACATAATCAAAGCTTAGCCATACAAGGTGGCTAAGGTTATCTCAACCCATCTCTTTCACACATTTTACCATCATACTGATTTCATATTATAATGCAAATAGCTAGAGTTTTGAATTAAGTATAAGGATAACAAAAATATATGTGTAGAATTAAATAAATTTACATACACAAGAAACCTTATTAAATGTATACACAATATTCAAAATTTTCATAGATCAACATAGAAAATTAGGATAGTTCTACACCCTAGAAGATAGTGTTGTACTATGCATGTGTCCAAGAAACACAAACTTGTCTTAGCTCATGTAAAAATCCTATTTCTAAATTTGAGGATTCACAAGACATTTTATGATCTTTTTTGGTGACTGAACCCTATCATAGATCTACATCTAAAATGACTAAGTACATAATTCATCTATCTTTCTATAAAATAAGAAACTAATATATTCTTCCAATTACATTCAGATTTGTTCAGTTATTGTAGATATTATGAAATATAACTATTCTAAAATTTTATATTATTAAGGGAATTTAAAAAAAAGTATATAAAACATATTGGTGAACTTGTTTATTTAGTGAGAAAATCAAACCCTAGGTTACCTTAGGGTTTCTTTCCTTCATTTTAGGGCATACCAAACCCTATGTTATTTTTCCTTCATACTAGGGTTTCATATTTTTGCCTTAGGGTTTGATTTTTAGACTTTATTTCATAATTGATCCATCTTAATAGGTGTAAACCTAATGTTTTCCTCTTTTCCTGAGGGTTTTGTGCCTATTTACTTATTAGGGCTTCCTTTATTAGGGTTGTTCCTTATTTGGATAATATATAATTTAAAACAACTTTATTTTAAAAATACTTAGAGGTTTTTATTGTACATTTTGGTTGGATCAAAAAAGTATTTTTTATTTAACAAAATTATCTATGAATTTTTAGGACTTAAAATTTTACTATTTTAGTAAATTTGGCCTAGAGGACGAAAGGTGTATCTAGTTTCAAAATATTTTTTAGGTTTTGTTTATCTATTTATTTACAAAAATTTCTCACATTTTCTCTTTGTATGGTTGGTTATTTATTTTAGACATTGTATGATAAATAGAATGAATATACATAATGCATATTTTCTAATTCAAATTTGATTGTCATAATAAAATGCTATTAGCCTAAAATATATAATATTTTTCATAAGCATGTAATGAAATGGGTAAAATTCATGTATATTAAAATTAAGGTTGAAATTAATGACAATTAATTCTTAAATTTCCTTGGAAATACATCTTGTATAATGTTTAATCTAAAGTTTCTCCATAGGTGACATCCCTCCTCAAGGTTATGGTAGCTACCATCCCTCTATTATGGAGGTCCATGTTATAGTTATTATAAGAGGTATCATGTCCCATATTTTAGAAAAAATCCATATTCATTATAACGTTCCTCCTCATCCCCTTTGGTGGCACATCCTAATGGCCTTTGTATGCATATTCAATTAGAAGTGCCTAGGGTTTGTGCTTGTGAACCCATACTAGACTAGATAGTCACTATGATGGAGTCCATATAATAATTTAAAAATTAAATATTTTTAAAGGTTACATCAATTTACGATAAAATTGAAACTCTAAATCATGCTCTAGATAATAGTGTAAATTACATCTTTGACTATACATTTAATAACTTTGTACCTCAATAATTATGGGTCAAGAAGCAATAAGCGTCTACTATTACCTAATATTTTTTTAATAAGGATTATAAGACTCCAAGTTAAATTTTAAGGGATATTATTTGAAATAATTTAATAATTTTTAGTCCTATGTATACTATTAATATATCTAAAAATTATTGTTATTATTATAGAATGCATGGACATCTTACAGATGTATCTATGTATGTATGTATCTATGTATGTATGTATACATGTATGTATGTATGTATGTATGTATGTATGTATATATGTATTTGTTGGGGTTTGAAGAGAGAAATTAAAAAATATTATTGATAGTGGTGGTCCTATATTATATTTTTCCATTAAATAACCATTAGATTTTATGACACCTCATATAATTGATAAACCTTTTAAAATTTTGGTTACATCTTCTAAATAATAGTTACATAGATAAAAATTACAAAAGGAACAATAAAAAAAGGAAAGGTTATAATAAAAAAGTTATAAAAATGGAAATTATTAAAATACATGTTGAAAAAAAAAGCATAGGTTAAATAAAAAAGTGTACTTATGAAACATGATATTAATGAACTAGATTTGTCTAATAAAGAAGTTTAAAATGAAGAGGTGACTAATGTCACAAACATGATTTCTAAGGGGACAACTAAAAAACATTTCTCATATCTATAAGTTTTTATTCTTAGCCCTTATATAGATGACATGAAATTTAACAACATTGAGATTACAAAATTTTAATGAAAAAAATGCACTTAGCATACAATTTATCCAATCTATTATGTATCCCATTAAAAAATTGGATAATATGGCTAAACCTAAGCAATGACCCATATCTATTGAGTTTCTAATAATTTTTGGTTTCAAAAAATTTTATGTTATATTTTACATTGAACCTAATTTAGATTATTACAATAAAATAATAAGATATTCAAGGCTAAATAAAATGGGTGCCACACTTGGTAAGTGCATGCATAGATTAGGATGACCTATAACTATCCTCTTTCTCTCAACATACTAGGACTCAAATCAAGTCAATAAAATAGTGGTTGTGTATACTTGGATGATTGAGTAAGGGACAATGATATACATAGATATAAAAAAGGGTTACCTACAACTAAAATATCAATAGGAAAGGGTTGTAAAGCCTAAGCCTATGACACAAGGATACAACTCTCACCATACCTCAATAATGGTAAATGATTGTAAATATGTGAGTAAAGTAAATGGTTATAATAGGGAACAAAATATCATAAATAATGGATTATATGGCTATAATAGGGTGAGGTTCAATGGTTAAACAAATGGGAGTTTATACAAATGAAAGTGGTTAATGCCAATTCTAAGCCATCCAATGTCTATACTAGCTTATTGAGTATAGGGAAGACCCTAAACCAAAATAAACACACATAAATCCACAATAAATTAAAAAATAAATATCTAATATAATAATTAAATAAATTAAATAATGCGGGGATATAAATACTCACATGGGGTAGAACTGTTGATGCTTCAATTTCTTGCTTAGATCAAATGGAGCTTTGTAAGAGATTTTTTTAGGTTTAAGACTTCAAATAGTTATATGAAGACCTATATATCCTTATTTAAGAAATATCAATGACTTATCCTATTAATATTTAATTAAACCACAAGAAAATACTCTAAAATAAGGTTCCAAACCACTAACTTTGCAAAATCCTTAGGAAAAAAATGCAAGTAAAAGTAGAGTGTTTGAATGTGATATGATAGGAATGAAATATGATCTATATATATACACACACTAATATAATACCTAAAAATAACCCTAAATTATAAGATAATGGTATCGACTAGGCCGATATAGTAAAAATTTTAGAAGATAAATTCAAAACTATATCGAGATGGCTAATACATTACAAGAAGGATAAAAGCACAAAACCTATCGTATCGATCATGCTAATTATATATGATATAGTGAAGCTAAAAAATATAGATATGATGTAGAAAAAATATAAATATGAATAGACTTAGAGGAGGTCATAAAGATAGATAGTTAGAGGAGGTCAAACTGATAGTAGTGATGGTTTAATATGATATAATGTCAAAAGATCTCATAAAGTACCATGAGTCATTCCAACCTCATTCTTGAGGCACCTTTTAAAACATGTACTTAGGGATATTGATGTATTGAAATGATGTTCCAAGAGAAGGTGTTAGTAAATGATATAAATAAAAATATTATGTGTATATATATGACCCACCCAAAGCTTATCATGTGTCATAATAGTGTAACATGGGATGGTGCTTTGAGAAAGAAATAAAACAAAACTAAAGAGCTCAATTAAAAATAAATGATGATAAATGAATAACTGAAAGTACCAAATATATAACTTGACATACCTTTCTTATGAATGGCTTGATATTATTATAATATTCTCAATTATGGAGGGTGCATAAATTATATTTAATAAACCTTAAGGATATAGGGCTACAAATAAATAAAAGAAACACACACATATGTAGGATGGTCAAAATAATTAATGTAAATGAAAAAATCTTAGAATTGATTTAAGAATTGATAAAATTATCAATCTAAGATTGATAAGGATAGGTTGGAACCAAAATATCCACTAAATTATATAAGAAACAAAGGAAAATTGGTAAATCAAAATACCAAGGCTACTCAGGATAGAAAAACCAAAAAATGCATCCAAATTAAGATAATTAACAATCTAAATAAAAATAGAAACACATATAATTGGTTTACGATTAAAAAACCATAAATGTAAGAGAAGTAAAAATTTAAACTCAAACATAGATAGAAGCATGAAATGGAAAAAAAGGACCAGATGGTTCAAAAAAAATGAATAGAAAAATCAAGGTCCTAAAACATAACTAAGAGAAATCCTAGATAGATAATTAAATGGCCAATAGAGCATCTCACACCAACTCAAAGATATAGCTTTTATTTTAAATATGGAAAAACTTAAAAAATGCCATATAACTACCATTCCTAAAAGAGATGGATAATAAGAAGTCAAAAAATGGAAATTTTTTAGAAACAAAGCTATTTGATAAATATAAAAGATGGAAGAAAGGAAAATAGGACAACACAAAATAGAAAACATGGCATTTAACAAAAATACGACACTCATATTAAGTTGGCAAGACTAAGAGTGTTGAATGTCAATGTCCTTAGAGAAACCTATCTAAAAAACATAAGCTTAGACTAACTACTGAAGTAAAAATATCATCCTATAAACGCTGATATATATGGAATGTAAAAGGATATTACCTTCCCACGACATGTTTCCTACTTCTTAGGACCCCTTACAGAGCTATTGTCTATTATGAAGATTGGGTACTTACGTGAGAAAACAAGTGGCACTAAAATTTAAGAAGACACACACACACATATGAAATGAGATCTCCTACCCTAGTCTTTTAGCCTATTTCACCCTACTAGATCTTGTATCTATCATGAAGTCAAATGTAGAGTTTGAAATTTGACTAAAATAGATGTTCCAAAAAAATCATGTATTTTTGTCTGATCTAACTTTTAAGACTTGATTTTCCTTTTTAAAATTTCCTTCTCTTATGTTATGGATTTTCAACTCTTTTTGATTTTTTCATTTTCCTCATCCATACAAAGTTGGAAAAAACAATTATGGGTGCTAAAGATGACTATCAAAAGAGATCTTACACCTTATTTCTAGAGAGGAGAACCTAAATATAATGGTTTCTAAATAATTCTATAATTTCACTTTAGAAAAGAGTGCAATCTCAAAACTGATCTTTGTGAGCCCAAAAAGAAATTATGGAAATGATCATAGAATGATTGGGTTGCCCAATAACCAAAAAAGGTGTAAAGGAAGATGGTACAATGACATGTAGTTATGAATCATCATCATAAGAGAGAGTAAAATATGGATGAGGACATGAATATAGACTGCTATAGTGTTACCACAAGAGAATATGATTGAATCAAAGTGAGAGAAAATACTATTCTTGACTATTACCTTACCTTTACAAGAAGACACCTTGCTAGGGTTATAAGTAAAAGGAATTTATGTATAAAAAATGAATAATGATTAGAGTTTTTAAGGAGATCCTAGTTGATTCCTTGGGTTTTATAGTGTAACTCAAAAATTGAGAAGCCAAAAGGCATAAGTAAAATAAAACCATAAATTATAGAAATGATAGTAAGAGACCTAAAGTAGTGAAAATAATGGTTAACTATAAAAAGGACAAGCATTTGTGATGAAGTCCTAGTTGTATTCCCCAAATGTTACAATGAAACCCATAAACTAAAAAACTAGTGGTGTAAAAATAGACAAAAGGTCTAAGGATCAAAGATATGTGCTATGATTAATGTGAAAGAAAAACCTACAGGTGTGTAAAAGAAGCAATGCTAAGATGCAAATTGAATCAAAGTAGAATCTATAAAAAATGTAGCTAAATAGAATATATAAACTAAATATGAGCATGTAAGTATTTTGTATATGATAAATCATGATGGTAATGTCATTAGAGGTGCCATACAAACCTATAATTAGGTATGAAAAAAACATTGATAGGATAAGTCATCCTAAAATATGGGGAATGTAAAAAAAGGAGGCCAAAAGATTACAAATAAATTAAGACAAACTAAAAAATGTTAAAAATATGATAAAAGAAACTTGAAGGTGATATTTAATATCCATAAGCGAAACTAAGTCCGAATGTAATATACCAAGGAACCAAAAAGTAAGCAATGGTGTAATAAAAATGATGCTAAGGATATAAAATGTAAGAAATAAAGTAAATATGATATAAAATAACAAACAATATATATGCTAATGACTATACTAAAGAAGAGCATTTGAAATGTGAGCATAAAATTTATCTCAAAAAGTTTCTTAAAGCTAAATTTGTTTGTTTTTGATATGTAAAATGTTCTTGATTTTTACTCATGGTAAGTATGAGAGATAAATAAGCCAAGAGAATGAGGATGGGCATCATAAGATGAGCCTAATCATTCATAATTTTAAGGATGGGTATCACAAGATACCTCAAAGGTTGAAATAAAAAAAGGGTGGGAAACACAAGGTACCTTGACATGTGTAAGAAGAATAGGATAGGCATCACAAGATGCCTTAAATATAGAGGATTTAGGTGGATTGAATTTAACCTCAAGATAGACCAACTTGGTAATGATGTAAAAATATATGTAAACCTATTTTACAACAAGGAATGTGGCATCAAGGGAATTGTTAGGAACTTTGGGAGGTGACATCAAATTATGATGTATGGGATATGTCAGGTTGATACAACATGGAGTAACATTATCAAAATGAACTATATCAACTAGATCAATATAATCTATGAAACAAAATTAAAGTAAACTTAATTGACTAGGTCAATTGAGTCTAGTGAAATAGGACTAAAATGAATTGTATCGATCTGGTTGATATCATCTAGTAAAACATGATTAAAATGAACTGTATCAACTTTGTTGATATAATATAGTGAAACATGATTAAAATGAGTTGTATTAGCCTGATCAATATCATTTGGGGAAACAAAGGGAAATATATCAACACTCTATAATGGTTGGTGGGTAGCACAATTAGGTAAAAGAGGAAGAACTATATCGATACATTTTGAGTCATGAACAGTGCAGTTGGTTAAAACAAAAAGAACTGTATTGATATATTTCAAGTCATAGCCATTTGATGAAATAGAAAGAATTGTATTTTCAAATTCTATGTTATGTATGATGTAGTTATATGAAATACGAGGGTATATTAGAATTGTATCAACACATTTAGGATCACGGCCAATGTAATTGACTATAGGTAATTATAATTAAACTTTACCAAGTTGGTCGATAATGTTAGAAGGTGTTTAACCTTAAATTTTTTATATGTGTATCTAGGGTTAATAATATATAATTAGTTATAACATAAGGGGGATAAAATAATCTATAATAAGGCAATTAATAGAAAACTCAAACAAATAATATTTTGAATTTATACAATTGAGATTGATAAAAATAGTAAATTACAACTATTGAAATATATTAAAATAAATAAGAAACAATGACACTTAGATGGTTTAGTATGTGTAGATAGGTCTAGACTAGAAACAAGTGCAAAGTATACAAAATTGATATTTTGGATCATTCATCAAATTCTTGAAATTATACTTCTATGGCTGCATACACTACCATCACATATTAACACTACCATTGATGTTAGTGTATGACTATGACATAGGTGTCCATTATAGAATAATGACTGGATCAAGATGCAACCAACTTCATTGTTTTGGGTTTTATATCACCTCTCTACTTATATATTTATATCTAAGATATATGCTACCACTCTTCATTGATTGATCAAATCTTATTTCTTCACCCTTGTTCAGTGTTAAAATGAGTTTACTTAAAAATGGGTTAGTGGGACCATGGTGTTAAACTACTCCAAATACCCCTTTGTTAATGGGTACTACCTACATAGTTAATACTCCAAGGAGGGCCTTAAAATTATGTAGTTCTCCATTATGTGTGGGAAAGTGTATACACATGGGTGAAAGATACTATATGAATATGTATGCAGTGATCTAGCTTGTAGTTTGACAAATATCACTCATGGTCTACTCTTTGAATGCTTTAGACTTGTAATATGACTACTCATATGATTAATATGAAAATATAGATGAATAGGGTAGAATAGAGTGCTTATGTAGTCAATTAACTTAGTTTTATTATTTATTAATTTTATTTTTGATAGATGTGGAATGATAAGGCTTAGACTTGTATTTGTACCACACCTTTTGAAAATATCACATGATAGGGTTCAATAAGACAAATAGGTTGACCCATAGGTTTCAATCATTATTTAATTTGGATGACATTTGGCTTTTGGATACTAAATAAAGATATGGACAATACCATCAGTGGTAGCATCCCTATGTGGCTAGTAGTGTCTTGAGGTTTAGAAAATATGTACTAATCTAAAACTAATAGTGAATGATGTTTATCAAGTTTTAAACTTTCTATGTAGTACATGAGATCTGGGTCATCATAATGATATGGATTAGACTAGGAGCTAAGCATTTAGGCATAGTGAGATGTAAAATGTGAGCCTTTCGACTACATGGAGGTAATAACTTAGAGTAGACGCCCGCTTGATATTTGTCAAATGTACACGACTAAGATACTATAAATATTTAGTTTTAATATCTAAATTTACCTCCATTTAATTTAGTAATGTATAAGGTTTAAATTAATAATTTAAAATAAATAAATGTGTAATTAGGTGTGTATAACACACCCTACCTTTGATTGAGATTAGTTTGAGTGATTTGATGGTGTATGACCTATAACCAAGAGCATGCTATATTATAAATCAGTGCATATAATATGGAATTTTAAATAATTGAAATGCTTGAAAAGAAAGTGAGGAAGTAACACACCTATGTGTTGATGAAACCATGCTGCCTCTTAAAGTTTTGACTTGGTAAAGATGCTTCCTTATAAATCCTTGGAGATGTAAAAGGTTCAAATCTAAACCTTAGAGATCTAAAAAAAAAATACTTGAACGTATTATTCCCTAATCTAGTGTAAGAATGAGTTGTGACATGACTATTGAGATTATTATTTATCAATTACACAACTCAAGTGTGCATAAATATAATCTAGTGAGGATGATTGATCTTTTTAACTCATCCTATATATTTGGTGAGATTAGATGATTCAATGTAACAACCCCACTAAGTTTTACTAAAATAGGACAATTTTAAAATAAAAATAAAAATTAATTACATAAATTGATCTTAACATATTTCATCATGAAAAAACTACATAGTGTGATCTTTAACTAAATACATTATTTTTAGCATGACAATAAAAAGGTATATAGCTAATATATTTAGATAATGATCATAATAACATAATATATAAAGAATAGGTAAAATGCTGATTACATAAGACAAGACTACATTTAATTCATAAATATATTGTTACAAATTCAGCCATGGTTAATACGAAATTACAACCAACTACTACATGATACATATAACTAAAGAGTATAGTTTCAACAATATAAATGTCTTAATAAAAACATACAATGATACAAATCTCCAAGGATCATGTGAGTCTCAATGAACTTTTAGTATCCAAAAGTAATCTCAAGTATAGTCTCTAGTGTAGTACAACTGCAAGAAGGGAAAACATCATTCGAGTGCATTTCCACACCAAACATAGACCATTAATCCCCTGCACTATATCTTAATTAGGGAATGGACCTCCCTTTATGGATGGGTAAATAATGATGGTGCATGAATCTAGAGTGACAAAATAGAACCCATGTGCTGTAAGATAACTAATACATGATGTATACCATAACGAAATGTATTCTAACATGATATCATACAAACATGTCAACTAAATCAAACATAAGAAATGATAATGTTTAACTATAAACATTAATTTGGACAAAGTTTTCATATAATTATTGATCTCTAGAATCAATAAATTTTATACACACCACTCAATCAGATTACACCTTAGCTATGCATTAGTGACACTAAATAAGTGGGTCAAATCTGTCACACTGCTTATTTAAGGTCATTAGTGTGATATTTGGTTATATATTTAATAATATAGAAACCAATAGATTCATATAAAATATTCCCTAATAGTATATATAAAATTTACTAAACATGAAAATATCAAATACATACTTTTAATCCATCAAATGTAATGTAATAAATCTTAAAACATCTAATTTATTACTATATAATAAATTAGATAAAACATATAGATTTCAAAATCAGTCCTCAATAAAATCATACCATATAGGTAAGAAATTTATGTAGACTTCAAGTTATAAAATATTAACATGTAACTATAAATGTTTTTCTATCCATATAAATAACATTACTTTCTAGCTTAATGTTTACATACTAAAAGTACAACAATAGTCATTCATAACACATGGTCATCATAAGGTTTGTATTTATTCATAAACACATAATTGAATATTCCATAAAATTGTTAACCATTCCTATAACTCAACCATGATAACTAAATATACCCATATATATTTGTTATATCTGTAGACATTTAAAATTAGCCACTAATGGCCTTCAACTAGACTTCAGATTGATTCCTACGAGCCTTTGCAAATTAAGCTTAGGAATCACTGAATGTCCCAAATTTGCTTATGCATCACTCATTAAAGCTTAGAATCTCATTGAGACATTATTAATTTGGGTATCCTACCATAAAAAACAAAAACCTCTTACAGATTCATCTCTAATCAACCTGTGGCATCACAATATGGAATTTGGCCTATGACCTATTAAATGGGGCAAGCACACAGTTAAACAAAAAATTGAAAATGCTAAAAATATTAAACATAATTAATTAACAAGATAAAATAAATTAAATACCTATTTTAATTATCCATGTGCAATTAATGAATAAATAAAAAAGAAATTAAAAAATATGAAATATCCTATCTTTTCATGATTACCTTTTGTGAGTTGTCAAACCTTTAAAAATATCTCAAAATATCTCACACATGCCTATTTATTACAAATCATGAGTTATTGGCACCTTTTAACTCTACTATGATTATTTGACTCACTTAGGTTAGGTTTGAACCCATTCCAAGTTTAAACTACACCTTAACTCACCTTGGGTTGGAGTTAGTTCCTAAACCTATAAATACAAGCCATTGCCTATTAAAAAAAGAGATTGGAAATAGGAGAGTTATAATGCAAGTTTTTTAGCATGATTTATATCAATAATGTTATAATACCAAAATAGTGATCCAAGACCCATCAAGAAATTATAAGCCACAACAAGCCATAAGCTAATGGTTCCAAGGAGAGAAGTAGCAAATAAAAATCCATTGGCAAAGATGGACATAAACTGAGCAAGCCATGAACAAATCATTTAAAGATCTCAAGGAAGGTAAGGATTATTCTTATTTGAATTTTAGTTGGGTTTTCAATTATATTTTATCCACTATGATCCCCCTATGATCTAGTCTTAAAGATGTTAGCATATTAGTGTAGTGATTTCATTATTTTAAAGACTAAGACTTGATCTAACCTCCTCTCTATTGTCAAATTACTATGATCACAAATGACATGCCTAGTGGGACTTATATCATCACAAATATCAAGGAAACCAAGATATAACTTTTAAATTTTCAAATCAATGCTTGAATATCTTCAAAATTGGAGTTTTAGCTTTGTTTTTACCATATTTTTGTTTTTTGTCCTAACTCAGATTTACATAGAGACTGACATTAGTCAGACATAACTAGCATCAATTCTACCTAACCAACCTCAGTTTTAGGTAACCATCATCGATTAGGGTCTAGGGTAACAAATGACTTAAAAACTTGGATTTTAAATCTTCTTAAAGTCTCTAGTTGTTATTTCTTAGTTTTATTGACTTGAATATTCCATGACTAATCATCTTACTGTAGGTTTTGTGGATTTTTTAGAATATTTTGATGTAACTAACATTTGTGAGACTCTTTTGATTTTGCCTTTGAATTAATAGGTAGCCAATATTAGTCTTAATCAACTAGCAATATTTTATTTGCTAATCAGCATCGATAACCTTATAACTAGAATTAGTCATTGTTGATCAATATTGGTCTATGTAAAAAAATATAGAGAACCTAAGATCTATCTTTTCAAAACTTATTTTCTCATCTATTAATGTTCTTAAAAGTAGAAGGAAACTCTCTAATTATTTCAAGACTAAGGTAGAAATGAGATATAAAATTACAAATACTAATGCTTGAACACTTAATTTTGGTGCTTAAAAAGAATGGTTTAGTCTTGAAAATTTGGTTTTAAGTGCCTAAAAGGAACTTAAGTATTTTGTGTTAAGTTTGTTCATATCAAAATTCTTACAAGATTTGAAATTTTAAGCCAAGGGGACAAAGAACTTTATCAAACATTTCATTTGGTGTCTAAAATAAACATTCGCTTATATTGTAAATTCTTAAAAGTGTTTGATACTTATTTTTTAGTTTTTGAAAAATGAAGAGTGCATGTATGCTCTCCCCCCATCCCCTATTGAGAACTTGGGTGACCAAAAGAGCCTTTTCAATTATAATTTGTGTCTATTCTAAGGTGTGGAAATAATGTTGTTTAGGCTCTCCCCAAAACCTGCATGGTTTGGGTGATCTAAAAACAACCTCTAAAGTCTTTCCACTTAGTCATTTTTTCATGAAATTTGGCTTGTGAAAGGGACTTCATAGTTTATTCAAGAGTTATTTAGGGAAGATTTAACTTGGGGTTTCATCTCCTAACTTTTAAATTTTTTCAACCTACTCTATGGTGAGGTATATAAATTATGGTATTCACACTATGAAAGTTATGAGGTTGAAAGGATAACCTCTCCTTTCGTAATAAAAATCTAAGTTAGGTCTAGTTAATTAGGGGATTCCACTAAGTAGTTCACAAATGGAATCACTATGCAAAAGAATATAACCTTACATAGTAAGTTAATTGGTATGAACTCAATTTACATGATGCATCTCTAGCATTAGCCATGCTTAAGACCATCTAGATGGTTAAAAATTTAAGTTTTAGAGAAACCCCACTTGTCATAGACATCTTATTGATGTAGGGTGAGTAGCCCAAAGGTCCATGTCATCATAGAATCTCTTGGGAGAAGGGGGTGTAAGAACCCTACTACTTCATTCACTTTTATTTTTGGATTAAAATTTAAAATCCTCCCAAGAACATGTATATAGATGGATTTCAACAATATGATGCAACCTTGTCAATTTAGGGCTTATGATGTTATACTTAGTTGTATTTGGTCTATTTCCTTTGCTTACTTGGTATTTTAAGTCTGAAACCATTTATTTATTTGTGACATGTCAAAATGAGTCTTGTGTCCATATTACTCTATTATTAAAAGAGGTATTATGCCATCTATTTGACATCTTGTTTTTACCTTAGTCTTTTTGTGTCAAAAACATTGTGAGTGTCACTTGATTAAAATGAGTAACGTTATGCTACCTAAATCATTCAAGTTTTATGCCTTGTAATCTTGAAACATACCATTATTTACATCTTTAGAGAATGATGATAATGTTTGCTGCTCAAATTATTTCAGACTCATCTTATCTTGTGTCTAAGTTTTACATTTGAAACCATTTAAACCACGTGTGTCTTTAGGGTATTTGTTTAGTAGTGTTATGCCATCCAAATTTATCTAGTTTATTTGTTCAAGAAGCCTAGTTTTCCTAAGTTGAGTTTTTCATTAACTTTGATAAGTTTGAATTCAAACATTTATTGATTTATATTTAGGCCTTACCTAATTGGGGCTTAGACACTGATCTTTCCATTTTGGGTTGTGTAACTTAGGCTAATTCTTTACCCAAATTTGAAAACTATTTGTTTGTGTCTTTATTTGAGAGAAAATAGTCTATCTCCAAGTGACTTTTGTTTCATGCCTCATACCAATTTGACCAAGTTCATGTCTAAAAATTAGGTTCCTCATCTATGCCAAAGTGTTCCAGGTTTGTTAAATTAAATACCCCTTTATTTTAAGTCTAGATTTTGATGCCACATTTGGCCAAAAGTCCTAGCATATGCCTTTTTTGGGCCTAGATTTTGACGTTGTGTTTGGTAAAAAGAACCTAACAACTTTTATTTTCTTATATTATACCTATTTCAAACACTTTGAACCTAGAGTTTGGCATTTTGATTTTAGTTATCCACTTAACCTTTTTATGTGAGATATTTAGCATTAAACATATACTAAGTCTTAGCATAAACCACTTTTAGAGATACAACTCCATTATTTGACCAAATTAGATCAAGTTTGAACCTTTTCAAAGTTTATAAAACTTTAACCCCTTTTTTTCATGAGGCATTCACCATATATTTGACCATGTCTCACTATACACATAATGGCATCATGTATAATCTAGGGTATATCAATGTGGTTGCACAAGAAGAATTTGTTCAAGACCCCTATGGATATGATGTCATTTATGAGATGGATTCTTATCCACATTACAACACTCAAATGGGGGAGCAAATCCAAGATAATTTGGCCCATTATTTGGTCAACATGCCTCCATACTAGGAGTAGGACCAAGAACAAATGGTATAATACTTAGCTAGCATACCTTTGGTTATAGAACAAGTCCAAAAAAAACCTTACTACATTATAATGCCATCTAATTATGACCCTTATTTGTTTATCATCACTTGATTGTAAATAAGGATGAAGTATTAATCAGATTTGTGGATATAGGGGCTAAGTTTCTAGTATATCCCCATGAAAACTTGCCAAGTCTAGTAAGAGGGCCTTACAACATGTCTTACAATTAGAACATAAAACATGCCTCTTCTACAAATCCTCACACTATAGTGTTGATGTCATATCAGAACCGTTTTATGTTTTTCATAGGAAAGGACCTCATAGAGGACCATTTTATATAGATGTAGACAACATACCAAACATATTTAAACTTGGCACATAACTTCAACAATATGACCATGTCAAATGAATCTCTTATTGAGATATCTCCTTAAAAAAGAGTCTTAATTGAATTAACATGCCATGAAAATTAGGGTATAGACCCATTCACATAAAAATCTTTGGTTGGAGACATGTTCAATACCACTGCCATCAAAGAAGTGCCTTCTGCTTCTATGTAGAATAGTGATCTAAACATAGTAGACAATATACAAATGTCATCTAACCTAGGCCAAAGTGGTGTGAATACACAAATAACTAGTCCATAATAAAATGTGCCTTTAGTCAACACCATGAGTGGTTTAAAAATGTGCTTATGATAGAGTCTCATGGACTTTTCTGTTCCAAGTGATCAAAAAATTTGGGTTTAATGATAAAATGTCTTACTTGTTATGGAACGCGGTCTTTTTTGTAAAATTCTCAATGCTAGTTAATGGTGTTCCTAGAGGGTTTTTCTCATCCTCAAGAGGAATTTGTTAGGGGGACCCTCTCTCCCCATACTTATTCATCATTATGGCTGAGGCACTGGGAAGATACATATAAGCAGATATAGCCTCAAAAAAGCTAGTGGGCATCAAACCTACCTCCTCCCTTCATCCTATGGTGGTACAATAGTTTGTGGATGATACCATCTTCTTTATCATCTCATCAATGATTGAAGCTAGAAGATGGAAGAATATCTTAAATAATTATGCCAGAAAGTCAGGACAAAGGATAAATTTCTAGAAAAGTAATGAGTATTTCTTCAACACTCCTAATGAACTTAGACATATAATCATTGATATATTAGAATGTGCTAAATATGGCCTACTAGATCTACTTGGGTCTCCCACTCTTGGTCAAAGAGGTATCTCTTGGATTTTGTAATGGAATTGTGGAAAGAATGCAGAGGAAACTTCTTGGTTGGAAGGGGAAACTACTTAGCAGTGCTAGTAAACTACAACTTCTTTGGGCTTCGCTGCAAGGTATTCCTAAATACTTCCTATCTCTTTTTAAAATTCTTGCATATTTTGATGAGAAACTGGAATAGATCCAAAGGAAATTTTTATGGACAGGAGTGGAAGACAAATAGAGAATGTATTTAGTCAGATGGGGAAAAGTGTGTCTTCCAAAATCTCATGGTGGACTTAATATTAGGTCCATCAAGAACATGAACAAAGCCCTTCTCTCAAAATTTAGTTGGAACCTAATCCATTAAAATAATGATTGGGGGGAAATTATGTATGCCAAATACATGCATAGCATTGATGAATCCAACTTTCTTCAACAAATAGGATTACCGTAGGGATCTGTGATATGGAATAAAATGCTAAAAAGTAGAAGCCTTCTCAAACAGGAAATTAGATGGAAACTTGGAAATGGCTGGCATATTAAATTATGGGATGATATCTGGTTAAAGGACAAGGCTCTCATCACATAGGGAAACTAGGGAGAGATTTTTGACTTGACTACCCAATTTTTTGGAGATAGGGTCAGTGATTATATGGAAAATAACAATGGGAGGAGGAGTTGGAAAAATCTTTTGGATTACTGTGTGCACCAGCTTGAGATTTTCTCAAGAGTTCAAGAGATCCAATAGTGAGTTCAAGAGATCAGAATCCCTCTCTTCCCTTAGGAGGATGAATAATATGGGTGGCTAGATAAGAATGGATCATTCTCTATCAAATTTGCTTACCATATGCTCATTCCTGAAGCTCAGAATAAAGATGTTTGGAAAAAGGTTTGGAATCATAAACTTATTCCAAAAATTAACATGTTTTGGTGGGATGCTACTCATAACAAAATCCTTACTCAGGATAACCTTCAAAAGAGAGGGTTTACTCTAGTTAATAGATGTTTCCTATGTGGTTTAAAAGAGGAATCAGTTTCACACCTCTTTATCCACTATGAGTTTGCCCAAGAATTATGGGGCACAATACTTAACAACTTTGGTATTGAATGGGTCTCTAATTTTGACGTTAAATAAGTAATTCTCAGCTGGAACCCAACCTTCACACATCCCTAGCTTATGGAATTATGGAAGCAAGCTTTGCCATGTTTGAGTTGGACTTTATGGAAAGAGCACAATCATAGAATTTTTAGGGACACTGCTAGAGATGCTTCTTAGGTGTTTAACTCCTTTGCTAAGACCATTATAGAAAGTGTTACAATAACTCATATTCATGTTGCAAAGAAACCCCTATCTCAAATTGAAAGCCAAATTATAGCCAAATGGAAGGTCTTAAACCAGATCCCTGGGTATAATAACTCCAAAATACTATAGAGACTTAATACTAAATGGATCCCCCCTAAACCTAACTGGATGAAACTCAACTTTGATGTGGTATCCAAGTTGGATGGTAAAGCTAGTGGAGGAGGAATTATAAGGAATGATAAAGGATGGATGTCTACTTTCTATGCTAGTGGAATTGGATGCTAGAGCAACAACTATGCTGAAGCAATGGCTTTACTATGGGGATTAAAGTTAGCTATATCCATAGGAATAAGGAACTTGAATATATAAGGAGACTCTAAGATGGTCATAAATGCCATTAATAAAGCATCAAATGTGGGAATTAAGATAAAAGACATCATTACTGATATCTAATTTATTTTATAAAAGTTTTTTAAAGTTGAGATTTCCCATACCTATAGAGAAGGCAACAAGGTCGCTGATGCTTGTGCCAACCTTGGTCAACAATTTTTAGGTTGGAGGGTGTGGCGACAAGGTGTTCATATTCCATTAAACATTAGGGAGATCATTCAAAAGGAGATGACTTGTTAGTAATGAGGCACATTGATGACAAGGATAGCTTTCAGAGGTAGTCCACATGGATAGGGCCATCAGGGATCTTAGAACTTGATAACCTTAGTACTTTCTTGGTAATCATTAATAATTCATTGTATCATGAGGTTGAGGCACGTGGGTCTCATCATGAAAATCAAGGGGAAATTATTTTCAAGCATGGGAGTAGACAATGCCATTGCTATAGGGCATTTCATAAAATGAGCTATCACATCTACAATCTACATAAATGAAAACAAGGGTTAGCTACCAGTTCAAAGCTGAAGGTGGAACTTAGGAACTCCACTATCTGGGTCTACAATTATAGAATGGGGGGAGATCATATTTGAACTGAACCTATCTCCTACTATGAATTTAAAGATAATCCACTGGTTTGGCATTATTATAAAGAAGGGGGTATCAGCCCTTATTTGGAAAGGCTGACTGGTTATGACAAAAACTCATCCGAGTAGTTTGTGAGATATTGGTTGAATAAGTGGGTCACAGTGGGTGGTATTAGTTTTGAAATCTCTGAAAAGGTGATTTATATGGCCATGGGAATGACCATGTAGGGTATAAAACTCCAAAGGAAAACCAAAATCATGGATATGGCTAGCCATAAACTATTTTTGGGTGAGGGAGAACTCATCTCGTATCAAGGAGGGTTCGAGTGTGCTAAACTTCCAAAGCCATGGGATGGAGTGTGCTTCATTATAATGAAGTAATTCACTCTCGAGGGGTGATTTAATAGGTTTTATAATTACCACCTTCCTTTGTTAAATCATTTTAGGTGCAATGTTATTATTAGCTTTCCTTTTTACCTGCTCTCCTCTTTAGAACACTCTGTCCTAAGGGTGAGAGCTAAAATGGCTAAGAAGCTAGATATAAAACCTATTCCCCTACACCAAGGGTTAATTTTCTACCTATACAACTTTCACCATGCCCTTGAGCCAACCAAGAATATCAAAGTTGATAGTGAAGACATTCCTTCCAACCTAGTGTCTGGCAATGCTATTGATGAGTCCTGGGTTTCCCTTACTCCTACCAAAACAAAAGATGTCTCTTTCTCCACCCCTGAAAAGACCCTTGTTAATACCCTCAGCTCCTTTGCGAGAAAGAAGGGAAAGAAGAGAAAGGTTGATGAAGAGGAAGAAAATATTATAGAGACTATGAAAGGGACCCATAGGAATCTAGACAGGGCCACAGGGGGCCAAGGTGGCAAATCTCATAAGCCTTCAAAAATTAATAAGGAAAGATTCCCCTCTAGAGTGTGAAGGTTAGGGTAGATTGCTGGTAAACCAGCCTTGAAGGCTGGACTGATTGATTATTTAGAAAGTGCTTCAGAAGAAGCAACCCAAGAGGAAGAGTCTGAGGAGCTAGAAATCTAGGAAATTTTAGAGGACACTGGAGGGAAGTAGGATACTATGGATTTTGAGGTTACTGGGGAGCAGGGTGCTGACACTATGGGAACTATTGACAATAAGGGGAAAATGTATATCAAGGAAGTTGGTGAGGGCACTGATAATGAGATTGATTGGAAAATTGAAATTGGGACCTTGAAGGACCGCATTTAGAAGTTGGAGAAGGTCTTCACCAAAGGGCTTCAAAATACAATTCTACTGAACATGTCTATGCTAGAAGTGGTGGGTAATACTAGGTATGCTGACAATGTGGAAAATGAAAAACTTAATGATCTTATCAAATCAATAGTTATGTAAGGGGAGACCTCTCTGACTCTGGTCTTTCCATTTGTTGTGTTTTGTTTCTATTTGTTATTCTCAGCTGTGCTATCGTCTCTCTGAAGGCATTTTTTCTTTGTTTTCCTTCTTGTCTTTTTTGATTGTATAAGGTTTGGCCCCTGATTTTCCACCTTACTTTATAAAAAACTACCTCTAATCCTCAATCAATTGCTTCATCAAGCACATAATCTCAAGGATTAAGTAGTCAACCTAAAACCAATGTCATACCTCAAAAAATGTGAAAAATGTTACTCCACCACAACAAGTGATGACTAACATTCTAAAACAATAGGTACTATCCAACATACCCACACAATAAAGATAAAACATGTTGTCACCTCAATAAGGGGTGACCAACATTCTACCTCACTAGATAATGACAAATATAACTCTTTAATCATAGACTAACATACCATTACAATAAAAAACAATATCTAATCAACATTGTATGAGTATTGGTTAGTGAAAAATGATGAACCTTCAACGTACATTTACTTCCTAACAAGGGTTCATGTAACCAATAGGTTTAAATGTTCCATAATTAATGATTAGGTAATAATTACCTTTTGTGCCAAACATGCCACAAGTTTAATGATAGGGTCTTGGTTCACAAATTTCCCTTAATCAGTAAGGTTTAACTAGTCAACAACAGGTCCCTATTCAACCTTAATAGGCATAAGATGGCCATATCCTTATGTCCCAACCATAATTTCCCCAAAAATAGGCCTACATACCCAATCCTAACCAAATATCACATTGTAGCACATGCAATTCCAAAAATCTCAACCTAATCCATGTATGCATATTCTTGGTCAATTCTCAAACTAAACCAACATTCCCTAACAAATTCTTCCATTGTACCTCAGTCAAAGTAATCCACTTGTGATCGCCTAACATCCACTTCAAGCCAATTTTCCCTTTGGTTTTCTCACACAAGAGCTATAACAAATTAAGGATGTAATTTCCCTCATCCAATCTAGGAAATAGACTAAAAAGTTAAAGTTATATGATGTGTTCTTACCCATTCAACATGGAGTCTACATATACCATTTCCTTTATGGTACAAACCACCAAAGTTTGACAAATATAAGGAGAAAGGTGATCCCAAGGCCCATTTTGTGGATTTATTTGTTTCTTGCCAACTAGTGTCCTATAATGACATATCCCTCTTACTATTGTTTCCAAAGAGTCTAGTAGGATAAGAATTGGAATGGTTTTTAAAATTGCCCATGAATTTAGTTTCAGATTTTGATGATCTTTCAAACAAGTTTGTGAAACACCTCTTGAAATCTTGAGCATGAGATTTCATTGGTAGATTTGATGCAACCCAAAAAAACTCTGATGAAAACTTTACAAGTTATCTACAGTGATAGAGAGCCCTTGTAAACCAATTCACCCACAATCTACTAGATAAGTAGCTAGCCACTGTGTTTACCAAGAATTTACATAGTGACATATCTTATCATTTGGAGCTATAGTGTGCACACACTTTCAAATAAATCATTCACAAAGGTTTGTTGATCAAAATAGACCTTATTAATAAAGGGATCTTTAAACTTACCTCATCCAATTAGAGATAGAATCAAAACCAAATAAATGGCCAAAATTAGAACCAAGTCCAAACACAAGCTTCACAACTAACACAAGATAATAATTATGACAAACCTAAGCAGTTTAATCACAATAAAAATGTTATTGGAAATGGAGTAAACAAGTCATGACATATCGAAATGGTGAAAATACCATCTACTTAGCCTATACTACATATAAAAATTAATCCTAACCAATAACCTCTTTAGTAAATACATCAAGTGTAGTAACCTAGACCAGTGCAATAAATATAACAACCCTTGCCTTTGTAAACACATCCTCTAAGGAGAACTATGCCTACTCATCATGTCTTTATTGACCTTGGGATAACCCATTGAATTCATGTTCCATAAGCTCAACATAGCTAATCTTATTAACTAGCTTATTCCAAATCACTATCCTAAGGGGATTAACTATTTAGACTAGTACAAGCAAAATGAATTCTATGAGTATCATCAAGTTAATAAACATAATTTGAGTCATTGTGTGAAAATTAAACATTTGATTAAGAATATGATGGAAAATGGAGAGATAACATTAGATCATGAAGCTTCCACATCGAATCAAAACCTTAGTATTTATCAAAATTGCTTTTCACAACATAACAATCAATAAAAATAATAATGACCAATACAACAACAAAAATAGTATCAATAGCCAAGGTAAAACCAATAAAATCAATAGTAAAACCAATAACAACATTAAAAAAATGGATGAAACTAAGGTTAGAATCATGCCAATAACTAATAGACTTGCCATGCAGTTGCACATGACTACAACAAGGTTGTAGGTCATATTATAAGAGGTCATGTTTCTAACATCTCCATTAATCCAAGACCAAATACCAATCAAAAAAGACTATTACTAATCAATTTCAATCAAACAACCCATGCCAATGATCCTTCCTTGACCTAGAAATATATATATATATGTATATATATATATATATATATATATATATATAGGTGTAATAATAAGTAGGGATTCCCACTTTTGGAACTTATATCGATAACTCATCCTTGGCCATGACCATGCACGAGTGCACTAACAATTGATACTTATTCTATCTACTCTACCACTACCACCATTTGTTAGCAATAATGATCCTATATCTAATCCTAATTATGCAATCGTAACTCAGTGATTGAAGATTAACATACTAAGCCCACAACCATCTACCACTTCACCCATCTAACCAAGTTCTAGATAGAAATAATCCATTTCCACCATACAAGAAAAGACATTTGATATTATGGAAAAATTATAAAAGATACCTGCACAAATATCCATTTTAATTTTGTTGTATACATCTACAATCCACAAAAACATCTTGATAGAGTTCATTGACCAATCCCAAGTTCTTAATGACATATCTCTAGACAAATTTTAAGCTTTTGTTGGACATATAGATCCAAGAATTAGCCTTTGACCAAAGCATTATGTCATCCCTTAGCCTAATGCATAACAATCCATTATATATCAAAGTTGTCATAACATGGTACAAAGTGAAATGTATCCTAATAGATAATGGATCAATCCTAAATATTATGTATCTAAAGCTCATCCAACTCATTAGGTACATTCCAACTAATCTCCAGCTAGAAATGATCATGATCAAGGCCTATGATAATGAATAACAAGAATTATAAGACACCATTAGCTTGCTGGTTATCATTGGGTCCTAGATTCATGATACACTATTCCATGTGTTAGACCTAAATTTTTCATATAATATGCTTTTGGTTAGACCTTGGATACATGAGATTCATGCAATCCCTTTAACATTGCACTAGTGTATTAAGTTCTCCCAATCAATGAAGGTTACTATTCATAGATATTTATAGCCATATAAGCATTACAAGCATTTGGAGGCTAATTACCAAAGATATAACTATCAATTTAGATTGAATTTAGTTTCTAAGAAGGATAAAGGGAAATAAATACTTATTGATTCACCTAGGCTAATTATATTGACCTTGATACCCTTGATTCACTTTCCCACATGCCACCTCCTAAAATGCCTAATCATTATACTATCTTAGCCAATGGATTAGGAGAATATTTGACTGATGATACATTCCACATTGTTACTTCCATAGAACCCCAATCCTTTGAAATAACTAAATCCAAACCACCTTACATGGAATGGAAAAGAAAGGGTAAAGCCAAACTAAATAGTCTAGCACCTATCAATTTTCATATCAACCACTATCCAAGAACATGACCCACTTACAACTAATGAATCATGGTTGTATAATGACAAATTATTCAAATATTACCTAAATTAAAATTATCCTATTTCAAAAAAAATCATGGAGAAGAGTTCCTATGAAGGAGGAGGCCTAGAGCTAAATCAATAGGGTCCACTTGAGCCAATTTCTGCCACTCAATATAAAGGAACATATGGTCTTGGATTTAAACTACCTAGGGGTGACCCCATATAACTTATTTGTGTTCCAAAGCCAATGAATAGTGAATATGATGTTGATAGAGAATCAAAGTCCAATCATATCTTTTTTGATGACCTAGCCAATACCAATTTGTTTAACACTAATGCCATTTGTACCCTTTTGACTAGTTATTCACTATAACTTACATCCTTTATATTATCCTCAATTTATAAATTGATACTAATAAGAATAAATAGTTCCAATTGACGAGTTTAAGAATTATGAGGCCTTCTATAATTTTTTAGGCCTTAGGAATAATGTTTCGTTGGGAGATCACAAACAAGGGTTCTCAATCAAGTTGGATCCTGCAGCCTATTTTGGAGAATGGGTGAACACCCTTAGCCATAAATAATTAAATAAAACATTGGTGTCTCAAAGTGAAAATATGTTTGAGGCACTTTTAGACTATGGAAATAATAAAGAGAAAGGCCAATATAGTGGTGAAAACTTGTTTTAGGAGCCACTAGATAGAGGTGTTCAACCTTTCTCAAACATAGCTCAGGTGACCACCAATGATGAACTTATCTATGGGTCCAAGTTTAGCCTTGAAGAACAAAAAGATTTTGATCAAATCATCCAAGAGTTTCAAATATTATTTATCACATATCCATCCCTACCATTGGGTTATTTTAACTCATGATGCCTAAGACAACTTGAAGAGCCAGTCCTAACAAAGGACTCTACCATTGTAGGCCAATTCAAATATTTACCAACCATTCTAGAAGATGGTTCAACACTTCTTGTAAAGGACACTATAAAATTTAACATCAGGACTCCAAATGACCCAAAATAGATCAAATTAGGTTCATCCCTCATTGAGAAGGAATGTGAATGCTTTATAGCCCTGTTGAGGGAGTTTGTCAATATATTTGCCTAGGCCTACTCTTACATGCCTAGTTTGGACCCTACCTTGGTTATACACCATCTTGTGGTACATAATAATACCAAACATATCAAATAAAAATTAGGCAAGATGCATCCTCACATTAATATATATTAGTGAAGAAAGAGTTGGAAAAACTCTTAGAAGTGAGATGTATTAGACCGATTGACTACTCTGAGTGGATATATAATGTTATATCGGTCAACAAGAAGATAGAAATAATCAAGATCTACACTAATTTTTGAGACATAAACAAGGTCTTCCCCAAGGATGACTTTCCTCTACGAAACATTGATATGATAGTCAAATCTATAGTGGGTTATAAAATGCTTTCACTAATGGATGGATTCTTAGGCTACAATCAAATCCAAATCACACTAGAAGACCAACATATAATAACATTCACCACCATGTGGGGAACATTCAGGTTATGCCATTTAGTCTCAATAATACTGGGGCCACCTACCAAAGAGCCATGACTATCATATTTCATGATATGATGCATGACATTATTGAAGACTACATCGATAACAAACTAATGAAATCAAAGACTAAGGTTGATCATCCAACAACACTAAGGAAGATATTTGAGAGACTACGTGAATATAAGTTAGGCTCAATCTTAATAAGTGTGTCTTTGGAGTTACTTTAGAAAAATTTCTTGGATTCATTATGTCTCGTAGAGGTATTGAAGTTGATCCAACCAAAGTACAAACCATAACTCAAATTCCACCACTGACAAATCTATCATATGATTCATATCTTAGTTAGACAATAAGTTCCATATTTGTACACAAATACTAAATAAGGGTGTGATATTTCATTGGGATGATGACTATCAGCAAGCTTTTCAACAACTGAAGGACTATCTTGCACATCTACCTATTTTGTTTCCTCTTATGCCAAGAAAGTTGTTCTTACTATATTTTCAGCCATGAATAAAGCCCTAGGGGTAGTCACATCTCAACATGATGATAATGTAAAAGAGCATGCCATGTATTATCTAAGCTATACACTAGTTGCATATGATCATAATTATATGCCCATTGAAAAAGCTTATTTAGCTATGGTCTTCATAGCTCAAAAATTATGACTTTATATGTTAAACAATAAGACCATGGTCATTTCTAAAGTAGATCCGCTCAAGTATCTACTATCTAAAATATATTTAAAAAGTTACATGGCCAAATGGATCATGATTTTAAGTGAATTTGAGATAAAATATGTCAATCAAAAATCCATCAAGGGGAAAGTTCTTGTAGATCAACTTTCTGAAGCACCCCTTGTAGGTACAGATCCTCTAGCATTAAAATTTGTAGATGAATCCATTATGACCATCATTGAAACACCTCTTAAAGAAAAACATTGGAAGATATATTTTGATGGATCATTCACAACACATGGATTGGGGGCAAGCCTTTTATTCTTTACACCATAGGGGATCTCATCCCTAAGTCATTCAAGATCAACTTTCTTTATACCAATAACATGGTTGAATATAAAGCACTCAATTTAGGGCTTTGTTAGGTAGTATAATGGAATATACAATATCTAAAGGTTTATGGTGATTCTCAATTAAACATCAATTAGGTTATAGACCATTTTCAGACTAAAGATGATAAGTTGGTGCCCTACAAGTCCATGGTCGACACTCTCAAATAGTAGATTATCGATGTATAATTTAAAAATATACCAAGTTATAGTACTAGAAAAATAGATACCATGACCATTATTATATCTTTGATTCATCATATAGATATGGTAAAAGAATACCAGTTTCTCATTGAAAATCTGCTCATGTTAGCTCATGAACCTTTAACCATTGACATGATCTATGATATTGTAAGTCCCAATTTTATTTGGTATTCATACTTTTATGTTTATCTTCATGACCAAATAATGCCACTACACCTATCCCACAAATAGTCCAAAGCCTTTATCCACCATTCCATATGATATACCTTACTTGGACCAATCCTATACCACCATAGTTTTGATGGAACTCTACTTCATTGTTTAACTTTAGCATAATCTACATTAGCATTATGAGAAGTTCATGGAGTATGTGGAGCCCACACCAATAAGGACATCCTATCCAGAAAACTCTTGGGTATCAGGTACTATTAGCCAATGGTGGATGCAGATGTAGTTGCATATGTTAAAAAGTGTGACAAATGGCAAGGACATGCCAATATGATTCATTCCCCATCCAAGACTCTAAAACCAATGCTTACACATTACCCATTCTCTACATGGGGCCTTGACCTCATTAGAAAGATAAACCCCACCTCATTTGATGGCCATAAACATATCCTTATTGCCACAAAACACTTCACTAAATGGGTTGAAGCTACACCTCTCACTTACATGATGGGAAAGAAAATTTCTAAATTAATCTTTAACCATCTCATTTTTTTCTATGTTATCCCATCTAACATTATATCTGATAATGGTAGATCATTTAAGAACAAAAATGTCAAATTGCTATGTGCTGAGTATAAGATTAAACAACATTTTTCCATTGGATCTTACCCACATGGTAATGGCTAGATAGAAGTATCTAACAAAACCATTATCAACATCATTAAAAAGATTATCAATGATTCTAGCTATGATTGGCACCTTCAAATATTATTCACCCTCTGGGCATATTATACTAATCACCATACTCCAACAAGAGCCACTCTATATTCACTTGTTTATGGCACTGAGGCCATTCTTCCCATTGAGGTTGAGTTACCTTCTTTGCACATCTCTTTTAAACATATCCTAGATGATGAATAATATCTAGTAGATTGCCTAAAAGAGTTGGAGTTACTTGATGAGAAATGCATGGCCACAGTTAATAACCTTCAAGCATACCAAAACTGACTTTATGGCCACTATAATCAGTACACTATACATAGAGCATTTGAACTTGGTGATCTTGCTCTTAAAGAAAACCAAAAGAATACCATGGTTGAGAAGACACACAAAGGAAAGTTTAAACCCAACTGGGTAGGTCCTTTCATCATTTTTTCAAACTATGGTGCTAAAGCATATAGGCTTGCTATACTAGACATGGATGAACTTGATGAGATGGTGAACATTATACACCTCAAGAATTACTTTTCTTGAGATACCTAGTGTATTGTCTATGAGGCCTATTTCAATTGTACTATAATATTGAAATTATTCTTTACACTAGACCATTCTACCATACCTTTTATATTAGTTGAGATATTTTCAACCTCCCTACTTAGCCCTTTGACATTGGTTTAATTTCATTGGTTTTACGACCACTTTTAGCAAGAATATTCGGAATAGGTTTCAAAAATTATTTTAGTATTCCAAATAGAGGCTATATTTTAGAGTAGTATGATAGTGGTTTGGTAGTTGGATCCTTCATTTATTATTCTATTCTATACCAAGTGTACTTGATTATAACCATATTTAGGAAAATTAATGTCTCACCATTGTGATACTCATTATAACTACTTATGGGCAAATTAGTACCATTAACCTATGTCATTATTTCTTAGTTATAACTGCTTATGGGTAAATTAGGGGCAAAAGTTGTTTATCATG
The DNA here is from genome assembly GCA_037957365.1 of Torreya grandis. NCBI lineage: Eukaryota > Viridiplantae > Streptophyta > Pinopsida > Cupressales > Taxaceae > Torreya > Torreya grandis. The sequence goes on from JARHVA010001578.1 coordinate 2,698,026, forward strand.
TCTTGAAGTATCCCCTTGCCATGTCTATATCATACTGTGCCATTTTCCAACTTTGCCTTTTTTTTTTGATTTGGATATTACACTAGTCAGATTCCTTCACTATTAGGCAGAACTACCATGACTTGAGGTCCCATCCTAGGACTATGTAGGTAGTGCTTGATTTACATTGAGGTCAGCTTAGTTACCCCTTTTTCATGCTCTCACCATTTTTTGAGCTTGGAATATTTAGTATCTCATCATTCTCCATCAAGTTGAGATGCTCCAAAAATTCCAAAAACATTTGAAAATGATCTAGAAAATCCAAAAACATTGACCACTTCTTTGCCTTAAGGATTCTAGGAACCCTCACTAAGTCACAATAAGCCACTTGTCATTTAGTTTCCCCATCCTTATTGACATTGATTCTCATGCTCTCACCATCTTATGATCCCACCCCCTTATTATTCTATTACACCCATCATATTTTTCTTCTCATCATTTTATTCTGTCCCATTTCCTAGGAGAACTATATTTGGCCTAATTTTTTTGTTGGATCTTGTGTCCATGAAACTATGTAGGAAACATCCAATTTCCTAGTGCATCTAGAGCTAACTCAGCCACCTCATTCCTTTTATTCTATTCCCCTATCTTATTTGTTTGTTTAGTTGTCTCTTATTATCTAGGAGTAATATTCATTGTCTTGTTTGTGTCATGTTATTTATACTAACATTGTGATTACCCATTATTTTTTATTTTGTTTTGTTTATCTTTTTTTTCTTTTTTTTTTTCTTCAGTGTTTTGTTTGTTTGTTTGACTTATTTTTGTGCCTTGATTTAGTTTATGTGAATTCATTTGGTGATTACTTATGCATTATTCTTGAATCCTTCTATATTCATACATCAACATCATAATTATGGTCTTTATCATTGGTGGATTATTTTCCATTAAGTATTGCATTACGTATTAGTGCATATGCATATTTTGGCCAAGATAACAAGGTGTTCTATAATGATGCCTACCATCACGTGTTAAAAAAAAAAATTAGCTTGAAGAGTTTCCATGATAATATAACAATGAAATATCTCCTTGGCACCATAAACATTCCCAACCTAATCTAAATCATATCCTAAATAGAGTAATTAAATAATAAAATAATTTTCTTCCTTGATAGTTTAAATGAGCATTTGCCTAATTACAAGGTACCTAAATTCATCTTTCTCCTCTATCCCAATTTTCCATCATATTCATATCATATTTGCCATAATCAGGGTATAACAATTATAACCACCTCTAGGCAAATCATTGTATACTATCCCCCTTTTATTAACAATGATTATAACCACATTTAGGCAAATCATTATGTTTCCATCCATTTCAAGTATTTTTAAAAAATCATTCTCTTTCTTCTACCTAACTGGTAAACATTTTTATCTAGCCAATGATTATAACTACCTGTGGACACATCATTATTTTTCCTTTTAATGATTATAATTGCCTTTGTGAAAATTAGTTGCTAGGTTGTGGAGCTAAAAGCTTCACCAGGATGCAAACAGGAGAAGTCACAGAGCTTGCAGGGAGTTGCAAAATGAGTTGTAGGGCAACCGACATCAGTCTGATCAGCCGACGTTGGTCACAGTGCAGTGAAGAATCAACCGACGTCAGTCACCAGTCAACCGACATCGGTCATGGAGGAGCTGACGTCGATAGCCTGTACGTGAACATGCAGTTTGCATGTTGATTCTAGAGAGTCTATTTTTAGACTGTTAGTTTGCATGTTAAAGGCTAGTCATAGTCTTGAGTTGCATGTCTAATTATTGTAATTAAGATAGTCTAATTATTGTAAGCATGAGATCTATATATGGACTCATGGGCTGTATTGTAAACTTGTAACTAGAGAGTAAAAGTGCAAATAAGCTCCTTCTGAGAGAGGAGAGCAATGGTGTGTTCCTCCTAGTGCCATAGTACCAAGGTGGGTACTGGTTTGGAGAATCAGAAGGGTTCTTCATGTTTGTATGATCTTAGTCAGCAAATGAGCATGGCTTCTTTTGGAGATCTACAATGGTGAGTAAGGTCTAGTGATTTATAGGTAGCAGTAGAGAGCAAGAGATCTACTTGGAGTATGGTTGTGTACTTGGTGTACTGGTAGCATGTTACTGACTGGTTGGAGAGGTGAACATGAATTCTATATTGGAGTTGATTGTTGGGACCGAGAGAGAGAGGGAAGAAGGTCTTGAGGTGTGGTGAGCCTTTGAGGTGGAAGAAGAAGTGGCATCTTCTTTATTGTTTATTATTCTGAGTGATTATTAATACAATTGTGTATTGTCTCTCATATTCCTATGTTGTTTCATATTTCTAGTTAATTATTGATTATGGTTAAATTCCATGTTTAGTTACTAATACAAGAAGTAATCATATGTGCTCTATTGTTGGAGCAAGATCCTAACAAGTGGTATCAGAGCTAAGGTTGCAGGGAGTAGGTTTTGTGTTTGGTTACAGGTCACTCTTAGGGGTTTCAGATTGAGTGGGAGTAGAGCAATGGTAGAAGAAAGTAAGCTACAAATGGAGAAATTGAATAGCACAAATGGTCTGATTGATGGAAAGAAAGAGCAGGTAAAAGGAGATTGTTGGTTGGTAGAAGATCAGCGTGTAGAAGTAGATGTTGCAGGGGTCGTTGCACAGGTTGCTCTGGATAAAGTAGAATCTTTGTTTACAGACTCTTTTGCCTCTTTCCATGCAACCCAAAATAGAGCGTATTTTCATGGGTATGTCTTTGGAGAGATTTATTTAGGGGTTGGAGAGCCTTTTCAGATTATTGATGAAGGGGAAGTGAAGCTAAAATTATAGGCAGATAACACACAGGTGGTGAAGGAAGTCATGCAGGGACCAGTCTTGGAGATGAGTCTAATTTCTTCAAGAAATTTGGGTGATGAGAGATGCATTGTAACTCTCACAACGGATGCACTTGAATTAGATGGTGGTAAGAAAGTAGGTATCCTTTATCTATCTACAAATATTACTAATTCACCTTTTGTTACAGAGATGTGGCTTTGTAGGCTTGGTCACATATGTAGGAGGGGAATGCATGTTCTTAAGCGGAAGATAGATGTTTTTGACAAGTTAAAGAACTGGAAAGCCTTGGTGTTCATGGAGGAGATGATGGACAGAGATCAGGTGAGGAAACTAAATTATTCTGAGCAAGGCTGTGTTGATTTGAACAAGATTTTGATCCATGGAGAGCTTGTGGGTAAAAAATTATCACTCACAGGCGAACACAGGTACCGATGTTGGTCAGACAGTAACCGATGTTGGAAAAAGAAAGACCGACATCGGTCATGAAAGAACCGATGTTGGCAAGAGGGACACTAGCATTGGCTAGGGAAATGACGTTGACAGTCAGGGTCAGTGTAGGGAACCGACATCGATTGGGAGCAGACTGGGAGATGGTCGAGATTGGTCACTAGAATGGATATTAGGTAGACAGCAAGCTGTCAACAAGTCTCAAATGCTCATATGGAGGTCAAAAAGGGTAAGTGAACCTCATATTCATTGTTCACCTTCTTTATATTGCTTATTGATGGTCAAGAACTAGGAAGACGTGAAGAGGCAATGCAGGTAGAATCCAAATACAGTGGGAGCTTGGCATGGATGAGGAGTGTGAGTCCTTGGAGAAGAACCAAATAGGTGTTTGTTGGTAGAGTTGTCAGCTGGAAGAAAGCACTGGATGAGGGATGGATTCCCAAGTTAAAGAAGAGAGTGGATGGATACGTGAGATGGAAGGCCAAGGTATATGGTCTTGAGGAAGCTACAGGACAGTGGTACAGGTTTGACAGGTGGATGACTAAGCATGGCTTTAGTCAATATCATTATAAATATTGTGTTTATCTTACCAGGTGGATGATGGTCACAACATTATCTTGTTACTGTATGTGGAGGATGAGCTTGGAGCAGGTTTGTACATATAGGGTTTTGCTGAGCTAAGGGTAAGGTTAGTTCAGAGGTGTGTCATGAAGAATTTGGAGTAGTGAAATTCTTTGGCATAAGAGACATTGAGATTTTATCTCTAGTGGGAGCTGGTGTGAAGATGGTGTTGGCGGGGTTCATGATGCAGGATGCAAAATTAGAAAGCACACCAAGGGATGGATAGTTCAAGCTTAGCTTAGAACATGGTTCGAAATCACATGAGGTCTAGTGTAGACTTGAGTTTTCCCAAGCAGTGGGAGTTGTCAAAAAGTATGGAGCCAATTTAGGGAAGGAGTATTGAAGGGCAGTTCAGTGGGACTAGCAGCAGGTTAACATGTTATGCAGGGTCAAGGTCTTCACTACATGGAGTTGTAGGTTTAGATGTGGCATGTTACTTGGATGACAGGTGTAGCATCACAGGATATGTGGTGGTTAGTCTTCAGGGTTGATCTTAAAGAGGGATACAAGCCAAGGAATAATTTAGACGGTGTACAGGTACAGGTATAGGTGCAGATGTTTATCTCCAAGTGGGAGAT